>ML786221.1:991561-1031302 GCA_009831015.1 Picea engelmannii | reverse complement strand
TGATATTATCTCTTTTTCAAGGCGTTGAGTACTTTTCTTGAGGTTTTTCTATGCTATATTGATGTTTGGTTCTTAACATTTTCTTAAAAAACTTTAACGAGCATGAAAAGAACAAGGTCGCTCGGCAATCTTTTCATGTTTAGAGAGTTTGAAAAGAGCTTAAAGGGAACTCCAGTGGGTTCCTTTTTCATATAACCTTTACGAGTCCAAAAAAGTGATAAAAGTATACTCGATTGCATTCTCACGTATTTACGAGCATGAGAAAGAACAAAGACTAAGCTTGGTAACTTATTCGCATGTATTTATGAGCATGAGAAAGAACAAAGACTAAGCTCGGGATTGTTTTCATTTTTACACAAGATTTAAAACAAAACAAAACCATTCTTGGACCTGGTTTCATTTTTACACAAGCTTGAACCAGAGGAAACTATGCTTGGACCTGGTTTCATTTTTACACAAGCTTGAACCAGAGGAAACTATGCTTGAGGTAAGTGGCTTCATTTTTACACAAGCTTGAACCATAGAAAACTATGTCTGCACTTCCCAATGCATAACACATGGATGGTTGGTACTTAGCCCCCAACTTAAGAAACTAGCATCTTTACTTCAGCATGAAGTCTAGAGGCTGAAAGTATTTTCCCCCAAGCTTCATTTCATCCAACGATAAAGGCAGAGGAAATGAAGCTTCAAATAATAGATGAAGGAATTGACTCAAACAAAGAGGGGGAAAACTATTTCATTTTTTAACAAGCTTGACATAGAAACAAGAACTATGCTCGTAACCTCTATTTCATTTTTTAACGAGGTTGCCACAGAGACAAAAAAACTATCCTCATAAGTGGTTTCATTTTTTAACGAGCTTGAAATTAGAAAACTATGCTCAAGTCTGGTTTCATTTTTTAACGAGCTTGAAATCAGAAAATCATTCTCATAGACCTTTGTTTCATTTTTTAACGAGGTTGCCTCAGAGATGCAAAAAAATATCTTCGATGTCTTCTTGATCATGGATTCCAAGAGGACAATGCTCCGGAAGAACACCATGTCAAGGGACAAAACTCAGGCATGGCTTCCAAGAGGTCTTTGCTAGAAGGAAGAAACACACTCTAGATGGACACCATGTCGAGGGTCATGACAGGAGTAAAGAGATCAGGCTCTAACAACCCTATCAAAGAGATCACCATGTCAACCATTGGATCTAAGTCATCAGAAGTTGAAGCCATGGGCGACAACGCCACATAATTGACCTGTGGTGGGGGTGATACTGTCTGCATATAAGAATCATTCAGGGAGGCAATCCAGGCAGGGTCAACAAATGAAATTTGAACAACAGTCACAACCCGTCCATCGTGAGGGAAAGATATCACACAAAAAAGAGTAGACACATTATCTTTCATGGCATAGACATAATCGCACCCAAGGAGTAAAGAAAAATCCAAGGGGTCTTGGACGACCATGACATCAATACAGTTTTCCCTCCCAAAGTTATAGGAAACTAAGGAAGGGTCCCTAAAGGTTGACTAGTTCTTCTGTTAAAATCTAACAAATTCTGCGTAACCGGGGCAAGCTGAGGACAACCCAAAGCTTGCCGAGCAAAAGAGGACAAAATGCTAACTGACGCACCTTCATCTATCAACATCCGAGAAACAGCCTGACCAAAAAATTGCACTGTAATCTAGAAAACACTGTGAGAGGGAAGACGAGGTCCAGTTAGCACACCCCAATTAAAAAGGATGGTCTCATTACTTGGAGGGGGTTTCACGGGAGAAGGAGGAATACCCACCGGCATGGTATATTCTATATCAACGAGAAAAACATGGGTAGTATCGGGTTTACTCTCTAGTGAGAGAGTAGGATCGACCGATGGAGAGATCAGATTGACCACTTGGGTTTCATTCTCCAAGGGGAGAATGGGTTCGATAGGTGGAAACAGATCGACCGCTTGGGTTTCAGTCTCTAACGAGAGAGTGGGATCGACTGAGGATGGGATCAGATCAACCACTTTGTTAACACTCTCTAAAGGGAGAGTGGGATCGACCGAAGATGGGATCGAATCGACCACTTTGTCAAATGGTTCAATTAAGGACATGACCATATTGACGACATGATCAATCGGATTGATCGACGATGGGTCCAGAGTGATCATTCCATCAACTACAGGGGGGTTGAGAGAAAACTTAAGATAAGCAACTAGAAGTTAAGGCTGTGAAATAGTCATGTCTTACAGTAATTTTGAGGCTTTGTCTATACGAGGGAAACGGTGAGTTAGATGACTCCCTTTGCATAACATACATGGGAACTTGACTCTAATTTTCTTCTTCCCCACAGTATCATGACTAGTTGATAGGAGTTCATCAACATGTTGTTTAGAGGCTGACGATATGGGTTGGTCAAGGTGTCTAGACCATACTTATATAACCATGGATAGACCAGGGAAATCATTAAGAAGATGGCTACCCTTACAAATCCTGCAAGGGTACTTGGGTTTACGAGTTGTTTGGGTGATCTTGACATCATCAACACTCCTAGCATGATTAGCAGTAACTGGTTGTTTTCCAACATATTTTACAGTGGTTGGAGGTTTTGACCCTTGTTTATCTATCTTCTTCTTAATCTTTATTTTCTTCTTCTTCTTATTCACCGGGTTACTAGCTTCAGAACTTTCACTTGAAGAAGAAGATGAAAGGGAAGGCGACCTTGCAAGTGAAGAAGGCATAGAAGACCTTACTGGTGAAGAAGGTGAAGGATCAACATGAGGTTGATGCTCTTGGGGGGAAGTGCTGATGACTGAATCACTTACTGCATTCAAGATTACCTAAGTGGAAAACAACCATATCGGTAATCCCATTGTGAGACCTATGAGGCTCAAAGTAGTAATGTGAGGAGGACCAATGTTTCTATAAGAAGGAAAAACAAAAGGTTCCCTTGGAGCAGAGGTTCCTTCATTGGTCATTTCAGGAACTGACGCCATTAAAAACAAAAATCCAATCTAGAGTCCACAAGGGAGAAGAAACAACACACGCTAAAGATCTAGTAAGCAAGCAAGCAAACAAAACCTTATCACAATGAGCACACTAGTTGGTGATGAAATCCAATGTTGTGAGAACAATGTAAGAAGGGGATGAGATAGAGCGGGTGGAAAAGTTACGTTGACAACTTGCTTAACAGACTTACACCCTGGTTCAAGCTCCCACACATAATTGTGGGGATACCCTCCAAGGATCTCGAGTGAGTTTTGCCAACGTCGATTCCAGGTACCGTGAAGACTTGCCCCTCCACAATCACCTTATGTAAAGACCCTAAAGATATAGGCCACTAAGGTTACCAATCACTACAGCGATGCCTGGGGAAGCAATCGACAGTCTGATCCACGTGCAAGGGCAGGGCATCTAGCCCGAAATCAACTTGAAAGGATTCCACTCATCATTGTGGGTATACCTCTCAAGCGACCCCCATAATACATGTAATCTCTACACCATGACCAACAAAGAAAGGTGAGTAACTCTGCCAGTGTCAATGCGACCTCGTGATTGACCCTTGTGTTAGAATGGATTCCCAGGACAAAATATAGTAAGTGGATTCAACTCTCCCTATCACAAGATACTTTTTTTGTTTTTAGCTTTGGAAAGTTATCTTTCACACCTATTCCAAAGCCCTACGACTAATCTAATGTAGTTTTTCTACCAGAAAAGATAAAATGTGTAATCAATTTTTATAAGTGCTTTATTTTATCGTTGTTGTTACTCAAAAGGAAAATGGCATGGATAATATGGTGTTTTGACCGACTCGAAAGTTATGCAAAGAGATGAAGATACAATCTTTTCATTTAGATGAAAGCTATGCTACGAGAAGGATAAAACATTTATCATTCCTAGATGCACAATGTCCCAAAATCTTAAACCTCATCAATATCAATATTCTCAATAAATGAGAAAAAAAGACTGTACACCAATGCATGATTCATGGCCCCCCCAATGAGGGGGAAATTGTTTCATAATTTAAGATCAAAAAATGCCAAGAATCATGCAATTCCGCTACTTCAAATGCAAGGATGCCCCCAATCCAATATAAAGAAAGAAATTAAATCTTTTTGTTTCAAAATTTTCACTAAAATCAATAATGAAGTTTCTTAAAACAAAGAAACCCAAACTAAAAGTTTTCTTTTAAAGCGAGCTATTCAGAAGAAATCTGATCTTTCCCTAAACAATTCTAAAGAAAACACAAGCTTTGGAATTGAAAGACACTCAAAGCAAGAGACTAATCCTTCAAAACCAAACAAAGCAAACATGGCTAAAAGAAACTCAAAGAATGTCAAGCAGACTGTAAACAGATCAATATAGGCTCCAAAAGTTCAACCCAGCTAATCAAAGAAAAGTTGGGCATAAAAAGATAGGAAAGCCTAATTCCAAACAAAAATTTCAAATGGGTTTGCAGCCTAGCTATAGGGTGCAGTGCGAAAATCAGTGGAGTTCGCAGGCTGGACACAGGTAGGGTGTGAACATGTCACACTGGATTACATAGTAGGGTGTGAAACTGAGGGGTTTTTGCAGGCTGTAGACCAGTACAGTGCACGACTGCTTGAAATCATAGATGATTTTAGGGGCTAATTTTCGCAAATGGGCTAATTTTCCATGGTTTTTCTCCAAAAAAGATTCGCCAATTTCCATTTTTTTCTAAAAATGATTCGCCCAAATTCCATAGAATAAAATTATTTAACCTTAAAAATCGCCAAAACCTTAAAGAAACTATATAAAATCCTTAGAAATTTGAATATTTTTACAAAACTTTCGCCAAACATTTTACATTTTGCATATTAAGGACTAGTAAGATTAGCCCAGATTTCTACATTTTAATATAAATTTTCATCCTTAAAATCATCCCTTCTTGAAATCAAAGAGAATTTGGAAAAGGACAAAAGAGTATAAATGAACTTCTAGATCCAAAGAGTTTGGATGGATCTCCCACCGACTCAGATACCATAAATCAAGCAATCAAAGCAAGGGAAACTAGACTAACTAGGAAACAATCTGTTCCCCAGTATGGTCGCCAATTTTTTTATTGGATAAATCAGTAGGTGCAGACACTAACTGATCTCCCTAGATCCACCTAGATATAGAACAAAACACACCAGAACATGACGCTTTCCTTAAGTTTTACATATTGAATTTACTAACTAAAGAGGGATAGGTGACATACCGTTTAAACGTCGTTTCCTCTCGCTATCGCCATCCTAGCTCCATTCCAACACTCATACAATGATGATCCTGCAAAAGAACGCAACTGACCAAAGTGATGGTAATAGTATAAACTCAATATAAACCTATGTATGTGATCAAGGAATCATACAATAAAACACAACAAGCTTTATAGGAAAGAATTATATTACTGTATCATATTAAATGTGAAAGAGAGATTACAACTGTGGACTTGATGTCATAAGGTCCCTTCCAACTTTCCTTCGTTCCCCACACACTTCCACTCCAATAATTTTGAGAGCATCGATCTAATAATATTCACAATCTATCTTGAAAAAGTGGCTCATCTAGCCAAGCTAACAATCTCCAAAGATCAATCCAATCCAAGCTAATCCAAAAAGCTCCAAAGATAACTTTCTCCATGAGAGCTCCTCTCCTTTTATAAGTTGAAGAGGATAAGGTGAGGATGTTAGGATGATCCCACTAAATCATGAAAGCGAGTAAGATCCAAACCATTCGGATGCCACCTCACCATGGAAGTTTCTCCTTCTAGAAGCATCGAGAAGATGCTCGTTTTTCCCACGTATGATCATTCTTGCACCCTTATTATAGAGAAACCTGTGAACCCATCTATGGTGCAGCCTACGAGAATCAGGCATTCTTGCACCCTGCCTATATAGAAACCTACGAACATCCTCTTTAATAGGGTTTTTACAAAGGAGAACGCAACTTCTTTTCTCAGGAAAAGTTCTTCTCTCTTCTTTCTTCAGGAACTCAGGCCACTGACCCGTCTGAAGGAAACATATAGGTTTACATGATTAATGATCATAGGGATGACAAAAATAATGTGTAACAAAGGTGAGAACACAAGTAAAACAGAAACTGGATCAACACCAACAAATTGTAAAGAGATGGTTTGATGCAAATTCATCTTCAGATAGGAATTTTTATGTTGGGGATTTGGTTCTCAAGTGGGACAAAGCGCACGAGGGTAAGGGGGAACATACCAAGTTCCAAAACCTATGGCTGGGACCATTTGTAATTTCTAAAAAAATGGGTCCTAGCCCTTTTCGTCTGCATAATTTGGAGGGACAACCCAACACTTTCCCAGTGACTGGTCAAGCTCTCAAGAGATATTTCGCTTGATGATTTCTGATCCACCCTCTTGTAAATATTTTTAATTTTCTTTTCTGTTTTTAATTTTTGTTCTTTTCATTTTGCTTGATTTTGATTTGTTTTCTAAATAATTATGTCCGAGTCACCATTTGATTTGTTGAAGGTGTTAGTGCTAGAAGTTGCTCGTGCATTGCTCAAGTGCAAGCCTAGCACATCATGAATAAAAATGTTTGATTGGATAACTTGGGTTTTAGGAAATTATGAGATTGATTAAATTAATCAAGAAAGAAATGAAATCATTGGGCATGGATTCCATGAAAATAAACTGTAATCCTGAACTAACGTTCTATGTGCAGCAAATTAGGTCAACAAAGCTGGGATCCGTTATAATGCTTATAAAAAGATGGAATGAAGAAATAAGAAAAACAAAATTGAAAATGATCAAAGAGCATATTGATCTTCAATACAAATGACAACAAGAGGAAAAAAATCAGTTTTCAGAAAACCTTTCTAAAGTTGAATTAAAACTCAGATAAGCCTGTGACAAGGGCTAGAGCATATCCTATACAATAACCCTCTCAACATAGAAATTGCAGACATATAACCTGTAGCAGCAACACATATCCAAGAATATGAAAGATGGGAAAATGATTTACACAGAAAAGATAAAATAAACTGATACATAACTTTATTTTCAGCTGAGGTCTTTTACATAAAAAAACAGCACAAGTTTGCAACTTAAAATCAGAGAATTTTCATGCCTTTCTAGCTCCCTCACGGATCTTGAAATTTTACCCAGACCTCTCAGGTCTCTCCCCTCATCCTTTTCCAAGAGATCTATCCTTCTTTAAATAGACAATAACATCCAAATGAACTAAGGAGGTCGAATCCCATCTCCTTCATTGACTTCTAAGCCTTGGAGATAGGTGAAAACAATCAAAGAGACAAAAATCCAACAAACTGCTAATTTTCAGGAATTTGTTGGAAGTCATTAATAAAATGTCTCCACCTCATTGCATGAGGCCTTTGTTGGAGATAAATATTAGGTTCAGTTGTCCCTTGATATCTAACTGATCCTTGAGAAGCCATTCGAATCCTCCTTGACAGGTGGCAACCTCCCAACAAGGCAAATATCAAAACCGTGAGCACTACAGGAAATTAGGTAGCGCCGTTGTAAAACAATTTGTAGCGCCACTTCTATGTATAATATCTCTCAAAACATAACACATTTTGAAAAAATGAGAGAGGTTTTTGTTATTTGGAATGTTATGAACAAAAACCTCCTCCATTTTTCAAAAATACTTCTCAATTGTTCATAATCCAAGTTTCAAGTTAGTGACTCAAAACTGGTAAAATAACTTTGCACAATTTGTTTTCTGTCAGAATTTAGGCAGTGCCTGCCTGTGTGTCTACAAGAAATTCGGTAGCATAAATCCGTGGGTGATTTTGATTCTTGGAACCTGATGAGAGTGTTTTCAATGATTTTTCTTGACACTCGACACCTTAACCAACCTTGTGCTAACATAAGGGAATCAAAATTCTCATTCATTAGCAGTAGTTGATAACATCTCAAGCACCTGAGCAGTAAGTGCTAAAACTCAGAGCAACAGAAGTAAGTTTATGTTCAAACAATGTTCCTAGTTTCTCATTAAAATCACAGGAAAATGTGATTATCCTTAACAAACTTCTAACGCCGCCCCTGTTTTAATGAGAACAACTCAGTGTGCTTCCCCATCCTTGAGAGGATTTCTTAACAAAAATCTAACTATCCAAATCATGATGAAAGTCATCAAAACAGAAAAATAATTTGTAAATGATCAAACTTTTCATTCCAAACTATGATATTTTCAGTATTACCTCGCTCTCTTAAATATCATGAAGTTTTTGGAAAATTATAAAGAAATTTTAGAGAGTTGGAAGCACTACAATGTGTGGGAAGTGTGTGTAAACCTGCCCGGTCACTGAACAGGTCTGCTGGTAGTGGGTAAATGCACACATGATACCAAGGCAACTTTGTTGGGGTACTGAACAGGCCTGCTAGCAGCGAAACAATGCCGGGTTTAAGAAGATCCTCAGGTATGTCTTTTGATTTGATCAAGTATGAACATGTTTCTATCATGAATTGATGACTCTTGGACGGGATAGAGGTACTAGAGTGGGTTAAATGAAATTCCTGTCGAGGCTATGGATGCCTGCTAGCAGAAGTGGCCCTATCAATGGTATCAAAGTCATCTATATAAAAATCATTACACCTGTAATCTAAATAATATACCAGATCACATTTTCAGACAGAAGTACATCCAACGCTATGACTGTGTTATTTTATGAGTTATGATTGGAATGCTTGATCTATCGTTGATTGTTTCTAAAAAATTCTTTCACCTGTGCCCCTGACATAAATTTCCTGGTGATGCAGAGATAACTGCTTTGCCCATCGTGTTGCTATTGTTGGCAGCCAACAATTCTGTTGAATTTTATCACAATTAAAAATCATCACAAAGAGATAAAATCTTTTTGTAGCTACCTCCTCCTTTCATTTATAAATGTTTCTGTCTTTTGTCTTCAAGGAGATTTATTGGGCCCACTTATTTTATGAGTTTTTCATTTAGAATTGTGTTTGTTTCGTTTAAATTTCATGACTGCAAGCATGCAATTCAAACAAAAACTTGGCTTGGGTAATCATTCTGCAGTTTGTGTTTTTCTCCTTTTCTTTCACCAAAGAGATTACACTTTAAGGGAATTATATGTTGCTAAGTTTAAGTTTCATAAGCTCATTGATTAATTGATGGCCACATTTTTATGTGTTATGGAGAATATGATTTGATTAGTTCTATGGTTGATTGTATGGTCTGATTATTCAATATCCATAATAACATTGCAACTTTGGGTTAACAATTGATATATGATCTTTGCTTTATTAGTCATATCGTTGCCATGTCACTTGGTACAAGTCTGATGAACCCATGAATACACCTCATCATGTTTTCATGTACATTTAATGACCCACATTCATTGTTTGAATTGGCATTTTATACTGGTTGGGGTTTTGATCTTCATCATGTGTAATGGTCCATAGGCCTATGTGTCCTTTGTTTTTCTGTCTCTCCAAACTTAAGTTATCAAACATGACAGTCTCCAAACTTCATAGGTATCGGTTCGTTGTGGTTTTCACATACATCTCCTTGCTACTCATTTATTGGAAGTCAAAGCCTCCCTCCCGTGTTATCTACTTTGTTTATTTGACAATGACCATGACCCTTGTGGTTCGAATAGAACCTAATGGATGTCAGGCCCTCCTTTCCCACAACGATGCCATAAATGATTTGTAGGCTCACGGTTGGGATATATTCATCCAGAAATTCAAAGGTTATAACCTGGCGGTCAGATGGGCCTTTTCTCAAACGTTTGATGGGTTTAGAGCCAAGGTTGGCAATGTGCAATTGGAGGTCATAGACGACTCTTTAGCCCGGGCGATAGGAATCCTATAAGAAGGAAAAAATTGGTTCAAAAATGCTAAACTGGAAGACGTTCCATGGATCTTGTTCATGGTCTCTCGCAAGTCTACCTGTTTCCCTAAAGGTATTCCTATTACCCTCTTGAAACCTCGATGGCACGACCTTATTTTTATTCTGAAACAATTTATAACATGTGAGGGTAGGTATGGTTTAGTATTTTTATACCACATCTGACTGTTAATGTTGTTCCTAGTGTTTAAATTGAACATTCCATTCTATTTGTTGATGATCCTGTACAAGATGTCGAAACGTTATAAGAAACAGAGCTTGAACCCTCTTTCAATCCTCTTTCATCACGGGCTTATAAGAATCCTGTTGGTATCGCACCTGTCTCAAATGGGGGACACTTGGGAAAGCTTCCTGAGTCAAAACAATTTTGCCCAACCTGAAAGCACAATGAAATCACCTTTAAATGTAAACCCCAATTTTGATAATCCCGTGACTGAGAGTCAAGGTTTTGAATTCACATAATGACTGCGAAATTAATGAATCTATGTATGTTTCTTTGCAAACCACCATCGGTAAAAATCCACGATCTATTTTTTCACCCAGAAAATCATTGGAGCGAGTAGTGGAATTGATGAAAGAAAGGATTTATCTTACCCCTGCATTTGAGTCGAATCAAGGCTTTAGTGACAAACCCACTGTCAAGAAATATCGTAAGAGTAAAAAAATAGGAAATCTCAGATTTGAATTTTATAAATAAGAGATTTGGTCGATTAATATATTGGAGTCTAAGGAATCAAAAACATGATCATTTGAGCTCGATCTCTATGATCGAGGTCAATAATGACTGCTTCAACAACAAGATCAACGATTTCCTTTCTGTAGAAGATCTAGATAACCAATGTATCGGGAATGAAGCTACTGGTGAAGCTGAGCAATATGACTTTGTCTCAAGATTACCTCCTTTTTCTGAAAGGCCAAAAGGTTTTTCCTGGCATAGGCCAAGATTTGAAAGAAGCCACAGGGAAGAATGAAATACCCGTTGTTGAATTTATTCCACCTCGTCCTACTATATCATCGGTACATTGTGACAATTGTTTGGACTAGGTAGAATGTTATTACAGGGACATACCATTTTTACAAGAATAAGTAAAACATCTGGCTGCTCGCAATTCTCTACTTGAACGAGAAAGTTGAAAGCATGCGCAGAACGGGCAAATAAAAGACCCAAAAGATCCGGTAATATAATTACAAAAAATGCAACCAACTTCAATTCCATCATTAATTCATAACTCTATGACCCTTCACTGTCTAATTTCTAAATGGAAAATGATAATTATGGTGCTATTTACATGGAGAAATCATCTTGGATCATGCGCTATATAGTTCAACAACTACTTTCTTTTATTTTGATAAGACTTTTTTATTATGTAATAAGTTTTGATGAACCAATTCTTACTGGAATGGTTCCATGCTATACTATTTTTGTAAAACAGTCTATTTTTTTGGGCATTGCACTCTATCTTGCATGATAAGAGTTTGTGGATCCAAAACTAGATTAAATAGTGATCATTGTTAGTGGTGAAGACAACTTTTGTTGGGATACATTATGGACATGTGATTTGGAGAACTGATATGGAGAAGCTACTCACCATTGGATTTAGACCTAAGTGATGCTTACCCCATTATGTTCTTTCATTGCCTCAATCTTATGAAATATTATTATGTTTGATGCAACTTTAGTATGGTTATAATATGGTGTTTCATATTATTAAGTATTTAGATGTTGTCTATAATTTTTTATTCCATTTTACATCTGTGATTAATCTTCCATTTGATTATTGTCGATTTATTCTAGATATTAAATGTTGGATTATATTAATACTTTGAATTGAGTTTCCCTTCATTCTAATTTATTGATTATCACGAGAACATAGATTTCCATAGTTATCATTATGATGTCATATTCTCACTCCAACACATCAAACATTTTCCTTGAATTTATTCTGGAAATATTAGCACTGTTCTATCACAGGTTTCCCTCATATGCAGGATAGTTAGGAGCTTGAATTACATAGAAAGATAAATTGAATTTAACCGATTAGTTACAAGGTAGTTTGTTGGTTATTTAGTTAAATTATTTATTAATGAAATAAGGATAGCATGAATTAACTTTGACTGTTTATGTATTCTTATTTCAATTATTATTTTTTTAGTATTCATTAGTTTTAGATTCTTAAACATTCAAAAAGAAAACAAAAAATGTATGTGCTTTCTTTATCTCTTTTAGAAACACTTTTAAGAACATCCATTTCACAAGATTTCAAGTAAATCTTTCAAACTGTATATAGACTATTTATAATCATATGCACATATTCATGTTTCTATTTGAACATTCGTAATTAGCAAACTTATATTCTTAGTATCATAGCTTTTAGATTAGTTTCATTTCTTTTAATATTTTTAGGACTTTAGTTGGCCAACAGAGCCATTAAACCCATCAGGTCATTTCATTCCAAACGACTTGGGTTATTTAGACAACTGTGGTCCGGATATGACCTTCCAATTGACGGTGTGTCACATACGCTTGTCAACAGATTGGAATAGAGCTCTTGATGTCTCTATGAAAAGATACCTCCACAAACATCTCTGATCATATACATGAGTGGATATGAATGCATAGGATGATCAAGATCCATATTGGATACAAAATCCTAATGGAATGTTATACAAAGTATGTCTTACCACCCATTTCCAAGGACGTAGCTATGTCTAGGGTGGCTACTGAAGAGAATTCCATTATGATTTCCCATCACTTAGATTTGATTTAATCTTATTTGGGAATCCTATATGATATTATCCCACATGCTAATAGGCCATCGATAGGTCCCAACAAGCCAAATCCAGGACCCCTCGTCGACGATGTGGTGAAATATGTATCCCATGCCTTTATGGGCCAATTGGATGACTACATGGGTCACATGTCTATTTCATCACACCTATCAACTATTGGTCCTAATTCTCAAATTTCTATGATCCCCACTCAAACCTTTCTAGGTGAATTCAATGCATTCCATGCAACCAAAGAATCCTTAACAACCTCGAGGGAAAAAGAAGAGGAAAAAAAGTATAACTTAAATACTAAGTCAGTGACCACTCCCACCCAAAAAAATAAAGGGGGAAAATGAAAGATAAAAATAAGAGTCGATTCCCCTCCATGATTTATGGGGAGGACCACCCTACTCATTAGTTTACTTGAAAGGATGAGGTACATCAATTTTTGTCTCAACAAAGGCCCCCCAATAGCTTACTTTCCTAACTCATCCTTTTTCCCCTCAACCTCAACACATGGTTGCAAAAATTAATTCCTTTCAGTAAGGGGGAATGACAAGTACCCCTCAGCATGAGGGGTCATCCTTGAATTCTCCCATTTTCATGTGTGACTAGAAGATCAATTTGCAAATTTGAGCAAAGAAACTATGAAAATTCTGAGCTTGTGCATGTTGTGCAAGAGGCGACATCTTTTTCCAAACCTAGTGGCCCTATTTAAATTGAGAAGCCATCCTTTGACACACTGCTTCACCCCCCTAAAGGGAGTTCATTTATGAATGATTCATAATCCAAATAAACGAGCTTCCTACAAATACAACATTGGGGAATACTTGGCCCAAGCACCCTATGCCCTATCCACACTTGAAGTCCTCCAAAACTACCTAGCACTGCGGAAAGCCTTGTTTCATGTGATAGTTAGGGTTGATCCATTAGAGTTGAGTTTGATAACCTTTTATTATGATAAAGTGAATCATATGATTTCCCATCAAATCACTTTCCATATCAAAGTGAGGATGATGGGGAAAAACATATTTCACACTGTGATTGATGGAGGATCTTTGACTTGCATTATGTCTATGTCCTATTGGAAGGCCCCCGACTCTCCAAATCTCAATACATATGCAACATTGTTGAAATCATTCAATGGCCATATGTTCCATCCCCATGGTATTATCACCACCTTACCCAATGATTTAGGTGGTAAGACCATTTGTGTTGTTGTGGAGGTAGTTGACGCACTTTTTGAGTACAATTGTTATTCAGGCACACTTGGTTCTACGAGATGATGGCATTTGTCTCATATATATTTAGGGTCTTACGCTTCCCTCATCAAGGGAAACTAGAAACAATAAATCCACTTATGTTTTGTACCCTAGATCTTGGATCCAATGCAGGGTCTAATGTACCCTTTGTCGGTGATACTTAGCAGTATTACTTAAATCTTGGTTTGGGGATGTTCAAAGACTCTTCGTTCATAAGAAAATTCCCTCTTCCTAGACCATCTTCTGCTGCAAATGTTTCTCCTATCCAAATGATTTTTTTTTTTACTAGTGGATCCCTCAGATCTATCGATCCTTGGGTGGTACCCCATCCCAAGGATGTTGAATCTTATGGAGCTTCCATACCACTCACAACGGTTGATATTTCTTCCATGGTGATATCATTAGCATCAAATGATATTGATAAACAAATTCATCCTCATATGGAGTGTGATTAGCCTACTCTACCCAAACGAGTTGTTGACTCCCCCAGTTTGCATGATTTCCTAGATACTAAGCCACCTTATGATAAGGACATATTGGATATCATTGCTTCCATAGATGATCCCAAGGACGAGATGACACATTAATCATATTCTCCTAATTCAAAACCGATGAGAATTAGTATGATGATTCTTGATCCAATACTGGGGTGATTTTTGGGGGAATCCAGTAGGCCTCCCAGTCTTGACCCTTTTCCACCTCGATTATGTTTTTCAGAAATTTCCATTGAATTATCTACTTCCCATTGCACCGAATATTTACATTTTTTACCCCCCTTTATGTCTTTATGGGAATCATCAAGGAGGTATGATCACTCACAAAAATTCTCATGATGAGTGCCTTCATACGTAGAAATTTGTTACTATGTGGCATGGCCTCGGTATGGTAAGCCATATGATTCCAACATCAACTCATGAGTTTATATATTATGAAAAATGTCCTTGGTCAGAGCCTAGAAATGGGATATACTTCGCCTAAACTGTTAGGATGTGTAGTGCATTGTATATAAGTGCGTGGTGTCAGCAATTTTGATTTGCAATATCATAACCAAAAAATGCAAAAATAGTTTCTTTTTGAGATTTCACTATGCATTTTGACCCCAGAATCTAGTTTACATGTGTTGATAGGACTACATGGAATTTGTTTCTATAAAGATGGTAAATTCCACCTAAATTGAGGTGCATGTTCTATAAACTAGTGTTGGATCATATTGTCATTGATGCCAAAGGATTGATGTCAAATGATTGATGTCAAAGGAACAATGTCTTGTCATAGTATATTGATGTAGTGATTTATGGATCATGTATTGTCCTTTATGTCAATGGATTGATGTCAAATGGAGTCATAGCCATATGATTCCATGCATATATTAAGATGGATCAATGAGTTGTAGTTGGATTGATGTAAATATGACTCATTATTGTCTTGTCATGGTTGTACAAATGGATGAACTCCAAAGTGGTCCCCTTATGGTGAAAGCCCTCATTGGAATATGCTTTGTAGTGAACCCCAAAGGTCATGGTTGTACAAATGGATGAAATCCAAAGTGGTCCCGTTATGGTGAAATCCCTCATGGGAAGACACTTTGTGGTTGAGTTATCCTGTTAGTATGGTTAGAGAACCCATGCTTAATTGTCGAATAAGGAGATGAAGATCAATGAATTTGTCAGTGAAACTATCCTATATGGATAGTGCTTGTCAATCCATTTTCGGTGGTATGTGGAACGTCACATAAATCCTCATGGTTTGAGAGTTATTCCCTTACAAAGTTGGAGGACCCTCATATGTTGGCTTGAAGCCCCAAAAGGTGAAAGAAGTCAAAGTGCTTGCAAAGAAGAGATTATTTAAATAATAAAGTGAAGTGACAAAATCAAAGATGATTATTTAAATAATAAAGTGAAGTGACAAAGTCAAAGATGATTATTTAAATAATAAAGTGAAGTGACAAATAAAAGAGGATTATTTAAATAATAAAGTGAAATTACAAAGTCAAAGAGGATTATTTAAATAATAAAGTGAAGTGACAAAATCAAAGAGGATTATTTAAATAATAAAGTGAAGTGACAAAGTCAAGGAGGATTATTTAAATAATAAAGTGACAAAGTCGAAGAGGATTATTTAAATATTAAAGTGAAGTGTCAAAATCAAAGAGGATTATTTAAATAATAAAGTGAAGTGACAAAGTCAAGGAGGATTATTTAAATAATAAAGTAAATGAAGAACTTTCTAATTATGGAAAGTGGTTATAAGAAGGTTAACCCTAAAATGAGGAAAATGGGTTAAGTGGTCAAGTGGCTATTGGATACATGGACAAGTGGAAAATTGGGCAAACTTGGACATAAGTGACTATGTGGACAAAGTGGTTGTGTGGACAAAGTGGCCTAGAAGATGCTTCTAAGGAAACTACTTGGAGAGTATAAATAAGAAGCAAATGTCTCTTGTGAAAATCAACTCTTGAGCATATCTTGAAGGTATATTCTGAGTAAGACAAGGATTGCAAGTTATCATGGACGCCAATGGAGACTTGAGTGTGAGTTGATGCTAGGTTCTTGAAGTCTGAAGCAAGTTCCATATCTGCATTCTATGGGCTCAGATCTTGCATAGAAACTCTAGTATGGTTACATATTTTTCTTGATGGATATTCTTGCTTATTGTATGGTGAATGCTTGAGGTATTCTTGGTATGGTTGTTGGGATATGGTTATGTTGATTGATTGATAGAATGAGAAACACTCTTATGTTTCAGTACTAATATGGTTTCTCTAGTATATTGGTTACTTATGGTTGAGTAGCATTGATATTGTACATGGTTGAGGAGCATGAGTATGTTGTTGGAGAGTATCGATGTGTTGATATTGGTTATGGTACAGATTGGATAGTGATAAACATAAGTGAATGTGATTGAGGGTTGCAGTAATCCAGAGCGTGTACATACGCGTGTTGCACTACTGACAAGTCACGTACCTATTGACCGATTGGTATCTGTTGAGTATTGATTGCTCTTCTCAGTTGGTGCTGAGTTGTGTAAGCTGAGTCTTGCATTGTAGAGTTGGTGCTCTTGTGGAGTTGTAACTCTATTCAATTGTTGCTGACAAACCAAGGATTGTATTCTGTAATAAAAGGAAATTGTACATACATCTTGTGTTCTTTGTGTTCCTTGTGATGATGAATTATTGATGATATATGTTGTTGATGTATGTTTACATTTAACTGGTTATAAATGACAACAATAAGTAATGAGTAAATGGTGATTGCTAACTAACGAGTTTTGTGAAGGGAAAGTTTTAAAAATAGCCCTACACTGATTAACCGCCCCTCTCAGTGTGGTCGGTGTGTTCAACAACTAGAATATAGGGATAGATTTTTCCCTACAATACCATATTGTGTTATTAATCACCCATTTGTTCGTCACAATGCCTTAGGTTCGATCCCATCGAGTTGCGACATTAGCCACTCCATTTTTGCATGTCATAACTTGGTCATTAGTAGCTATCCTCCATGGGAACCCTATTTAGCATATGGAGTTCCATTTGGTGCCCATGATATAATTTCCTGTATGCCCAAGAACCCTCAGTAGTCCCTCCATGACTTAACCTTGAGACTCGTTTTCCTCTCTTCATTTATATTCTGGACATACCCTATGGGGGTTCCTAAAATTTTCATGTTTCTTAATGATCACCTATGCATTTTTTGCTCGAGTCATTTACCCCTTCGTTGCACTACTATTTTCCCAAATCCCACTTACTAATATTGCAGTAGCCTTTGACCATCAACCTCTTGCATTATTTGGCCTTCGTTTTGCATCCACGTACCCATGGAGAGAACAACTACTAAGAGTGGATCTCAATTGACAATACCCTTTGCAATCATTTTCCTTAGGCTAGTTTCATGTGCTTGGAACAAAGGATCATGATGTTAATCCACTCATTCTCTCCATATGATTCCACTTTTATCTCTTTTTTCAGAGTGGTTAAAGGACATGAAAAAGACACATATAGAGTAATCTTTATCTCTTTTTCAGACTCGTTAAAGGACACAAAAAAGACACATTTCGAGCACACTTTTATCTCTTTTTTGGGCTTATTAAAACTGAATGAAAAAGACACTATAGAGCATACTTTTACCTCTCTTTCATGCTTTTTAAACCATGAAGGAGGCACCAAAAAAAATGAGTGGGTTTTTTTTACCATTGATCTATCTCAAAATGATCATGCCAGTCGAGTCTTCCTTGAGCATGGAACATGTTTGAGTCATTGTATTGTAGTTCAGGTTTAGCTTTAGGAGTCATCCCAGTAATATGGGTCACATATACTCCTTCAGTTGGTTACTCTTCTAGTCAACATGGAGAGTGATGCAATGCCTCCTACATTGTTGCACTATATTTGTCTAGCTCTTGTGTCTTGATGCCAAGTCCGCATTGTGTCACACTATATGTTCAAGGGAAGTTTAAGCCTAATTCAACCATCGACAATTTTGTTGACTTTATGAGTTGGTCATCCCTGTGTCAGTTGTACTTGGTGATTCTATCTCTTCACATCATATCTCGGTGTATGTTTCATGTCGATTGATGGGGGATACATTAAGGCCCTCCTTCGACAAATATCTTCCTATTGAATACAACACATTATCTAAGATATGGATCTAGAAACCAGCTAGTACCTTGGATCTTGCAGTCCACAGTGGCATGCCTCCTCACAATAGATAGCGGTTTTACAACATTGACTCCTAATCGATTGGTTCTATGAGTTTTCAACATCATATCCTCTATTCACACTCGCTAGATTGTACGAGGTTCCTTGGGGTCCATATTTCTCATCAGTGGGTCCCCTCGCAGCTGTTAACAATATATATCAATGATCAATAATAAGACGGTTTCTACCATGCTTGACATCAACTCATTTATTTGCATGTTGTATATTCATACCATTGGGTTTTGAGACAAAGATATTGGCTTTGGGGCCACATCATTCCTTTAAAACATCACATCCCAAGTTGCAATGGAGTATATCACTTGTATATGAGTACTTTGAAGACTTTGGTGGCACTCCCCTTAGTGCTTGTTGTCTTCCTGATGTATATGCTATGACATAGATCCACATTGTATTTTCTCATGGCTATGATCTTATTGATGACATGTATCCACTTTGTATCCTTTTGTGTCCATGGTCTTGAATTCATGACATGGATCCACAATGTATTATTTGGAAACCATGATTTGATACTCTTCATAGTGTCAGTATGTCTACCTTGGGGATGGTCTATATATTCCTTTATCCTTGGTGTTTGATTGTGGGTACTCTTTGACCATTGGTCCTCTTTTCTCTCTCCCCACACTGTCTCACATGTATACTATTTTATTGTAATGTGTTTTGACTATCCATTCATTTCATGACCTCACACATTAGGGGGTATCTGTTATAACCTTAATTTCCACCATACAGGGTCAAATAGGAACACAGTAGAAGATGAAATCCAAGTCACAACTCTAGCTTAATATTTTGATCATTTGTGTAGGGTGTTGCTTGTCATACATGGAGAAAGGGAGACATGTCATGGGGAATCTATGGTGCAACCCACTACACCCTCTATAACCTTCTAGATTCATGAAGTTTCAAAGAGATGAACAAGGGATGAGTTGGTTCTTCGTGGCATGATATTTGGAAATCACATCATTCCAGTCTCCATTGGTATAAATAAGATATAGAATCTCTCCCAAACCTATTAAAAGGATATATAAATGGAATATTAGTCTTAAGCATGAATAATAAGAATCATTTACAGATCTAAGTTGCCAAAATTTAGAGGTGTTTCTCCATCTACATTAGTTTCAATCAGGTTTCCTATCTTGGTTGAAGAGATGAGAAGGAGAAAGGGGAAAAGAGGAGTGCATATAAACCAAGAGGTAATTGTATTGATGTAATTCCATTATTCAAATTAATAAATCAATGGTTTTCCCTTATGAATGTTGTTTTTTATGCATGAATGTTCATATCAGATTTGTTTTATTATAGATCAGGTTAGATCCAAGCTAGATCTAGGATTCTAATGCTAAGAAGAGAAGTGGGAAGGAATTGATTGTCTCTTGTGTGTAGGGAGTAGGTTATAGAGTCTAGAGTTGGAGCTTCAAGACCGCAATAGATGAGACATACAAAGGAAAACCTTCAAGAAAAGATATGGCATTCTACCATTTATTAGTTTAATTGTGAATCCAATTTCTTGAGTCTAAAGGAAATCCACATACTAGCCCTATGTTTGTCTAGGATCAGTAGGTAGATCCCAGGGAGATCTTACTATCCACCCATGAGTTCATGAAGGTTTTGGCTAGTGAGCTCATAGGGCTGCAGAAGCAAATTGTTTTTGGGGGTGAAAAGATAGGTAGTGGAGTTATCTATGAGAGGCATTTGATTTATGGTCATCAAAGATGGATTCCAAAGCCTAATTAGACAATTAGCCACAAAATTTGGATATCTTTACTCGGAATATTCCCCCAAGATTTTGAGAGGTGATGCTTGGTGTGGGTGTGGGAATGAATAGATCGAGAAGTGATGAAGAGTGATGTGGATGAGTAAGTGGAGGAACATCTGGAGATGAAGTAGATATCGATGTGGAAGATCAACTAATAAACAATCATCAAGAGATGGAGGTTAAAGCAATGACAAGGCTAGAGGATAATGGTAAAAGTGTTAGGATAAAAACTATAAGACCTACATAGGAAACCCCTAGTAACTTATCGGTAAAGTATATGCATAGACCTAGGTGATAGGGGGAGCATGCAGGATTCCCAAATACAATGGTTATAAACTTTGAGGGGGGCAGGGCCTTGAGGTAATTGGTGCAGACTCACTTGGCCACTTTGGTCATATTTGTACATGGAAAACCCCAAGTCAAGTTTAAAGGGGGGAATGTTAGGTTAAACTTGACTCGATGAAAGAGTCAAAGTTGTTAGGTCAACAATGGTGGTTTCGAGCACATGGTTTTGGTAGCCTGTGGTTTTAGATCCCATGGATTGAATGTTATGAATGCCTTTAAAAGGATGGTAAGAATCCATTGTAATGTGCATGGATGTGAGAGATGAAAAATCACTTGGTTGGGGCTAGGAGGTTGGTCGACTTGGTTGGGTTTGACCAAGGAACTAATAGATCTATTAGCTAGTTTTTACCGGTTTGGGTTTTCCAGGATAAAATTTTGTTGTTTCTTTGTTCTATTTTTTTTTTTTTTATCTCTCTTGCATTTTTTCTTTTCCTTTCAAATAAGGGTGCTAGAGAGGGAAGGTTGGTCCACAAAAAAATTCTTATGAAAGAGGGGTAACACTATGATCAACGTGAAGAGAGGAAGCTCTTGAGATAGATCCCATATAAGGGTGCCAATGGGACCACTTATACTCTTTTTTTACTCCTATGGAGTTATACTCCCCTTTGAATAATATTGTGGTGAAGAAATGACCAAATTATTGATATTGAAGATTGTGTTGGATTTTTGCAGCTTGATGCAAGAAGCAGGGTTACCAAAAAATGAATGTGCAACTATTTTTGTTTTTTCAAAAAGGTTGGCGTTTTGAGGGTTTCTAAGCACAAGGGAGTGACATGTTCTATATATCTCTTATATATTGATGGGTTCCAACAATAGTACTCATACCAATATCTCAAGGCTCTAACTAAGGAGGGTTAATTGTACCTTTAGTTGTACTACCCAATTACCTAGGTGTGTGAGATTATTCTTCCCGAGTGTTGTTCTTGGTGCCACTAGAGAAATTAGGTGGTCGAATGGCTGATCTACGAATTGTTTTAGGATACCTATAGGAATCCCAATATACCTAAAGGTACATGGATGTGAAATTCTGTGTATAGGTGTTATCTAATGCATTATTACTCGAAGGGGTACCAATAAGGGTTACAGGGGTTTCACCTATAATCCCAATATACCTAATGGTGCATGGATGTGAAAGTCTGTGTATAGGTTTTATCTAATGTAGTAGTACTTGAATGGGTACCAATAGGGGTTATAAGGGTTTCCAACAAGGTGAAATCATGTGTAATTCATGCATTTATTATTCCCCAACCACAATGTTACTCTCTTAATGACAGATCATTGTACTTTATAGATGCCAGGACACGTCTTTAGCTTGGAAAACATGATTCTAAGTATTTATTGAGGAAGGTGCTATGATATTGCTTGTAAGGTGCCAAATATTAATATACAGAATCAGATCAAAAATATGATCAAAGTATTTAGCAGAAGGAAATAGAACAATGATCACAATAAAAATACAGACCAAAATATGATACCTTTATTACTTTCGGAAAGCACTATTCACTTTCCTCTTCGAGGGGGAAACCTCCAATAAAGTATATCTCAAGTACAAATTATTTCATAAAAGAATCTCTTACAATTCTTTCTACCTCTATATATCCTACTTCTATCTTCTTAAGAACATTATAGAGGAGGAAATTTCTAGAATCATAATCTTCTAGTAAGTATTCCTACAATAGTTGTGTTCACATTATTACATAGTGCTTATTTACTAATTATGGCCTTTATTACATAGTATTCTATCTACCTGAGGGGTTAGGGAGATTAGGACCCTAACAATTTCAACAAATAATTTCATGTTAAACATTTTAAAGAATTAAATTTTTTGAATAACCACTAAAGTAAATTTTGCAACTTTAATTCTAAGTTACTGACCAATTTTCAATCTTTGTAACCATGTTCCTATCCTATTTGTATGCACATGTATAAACATGAATAGTTTCATTATGATATTTACTCTATTAAACCAATCACATGCTCCAATTTACAATCTACCATGTACAATTTCAAGGTATTATAATTTTGAACCCAAGACCTTATCACTCGATTGTATTTTATAATGATTTATTAGTCCCTACCAAAGAAAGGACTATAGTTTTCAGTCATGTAATCAAACTACGTCGACCTCTCATTATTCCATGCATGTCCAAAGTTTTGTTAAATTTATATATTAATTTGTTTTTTTATAAAACAAAATAATTTTCCTAGTTTTGTAATTTTGTGGCTTCAATTTATCATTGGTTAAAATAATTGTGATGTGAATTTTTTAATCTGATGTAAACCCTTTTATTTTGGATATTTTCTAGTGTTTAAAACTAATTACAAAAAATCAAATAACAATTGGTAGGTATGACATCACTATTAATTCATATTAATTATCAACACTACAATCAACATTGCCAATTATCTAAAGCTGCAATGTTGATTTGCACATTATCAAACATAGTAGTCTACCAAGTGCCTTTCATGTGACCTGCCACCACCTTCCACTTGGTAACATCTGTGGACCCTTTGCGAGCTCCCATATTGTGAATGATGTTGTTCCTTCCTTCTCTTATTCCCATCCATCCTTTGTAATCTCCCATCTAGATAATGGTGTTCATCCTTCCTTCTCTTGTTCCTATTTGTTAGAGTTTGAGCTATTATTAGGTTTCTTTTCAATTTACTAGATAACCATAGCATAGATAGGATCACTAAGAGAAACACAATCACAAGAGACACATCATTTATCTTGGGAAACCCTCATGGGGGAGAAAACCGAACAAAAAACTTCCTTAATATAGATAGCCAATACAATGCCAAGAGAATAAACCAAAGAATATAGAAAGTCCTCTCCCAAGTAATGCACCTCTCTCTCTCTCTTCCTTCTTCTCCAACTGCAGCTCCAAACTTGTGCTCTAGATGATCGAATGAGTCAGTGAAAAAATGAGGCGTTGGCCTCCTTTATTTATACAATCTGGCAAGTGCTGGAATGAAGTGTATTTTCACTAGAAGGGCTGAATTCTCTTCTTGGGTGGTTAGAACCACTTTAATTTATTCTATGGGATGACTTCTCATTTTTCATATTACAATTAGGGTTTGACCAATCTGCAAAAGGGGATTTGGTCATTTACAATTCCAGACATGATCAATCCACAAAAGGGTATTGATCTAATGAATAATATATCAATAATAAATAGAATACTCTCTGCAGTTACAATATTTCAACACTCCCCCTTAACAATAAGGGTATTCTACAACAAAATACGGTGAGAGAGAGAGAAACATCATCAACAACATCTGGAACACTGACTGGCATATCTATAAATCATCGAAAGTTTTTCTCATCATCAATATCATCAACAACACAACACAAAGGCTAGAGCATCATCAACATCAGCACTAGGTTGAGAGACTTCAACACGAGGCTGGCATCACAGCACGAAGCTGGCTACACAATATCATCAGCATGAAGCTTTCATCACAGGACGAGACTAGAAACACAAAATCATTAGCACGAGGCTAGAATCACAGCATGAGGTTGGCAACACATCATCACAACATGAGGCTGGCATCACATAATCACAATGCGAGGCTGACACATCATCATAGTACAAGGCTAGCACATCATCACAGCACAAGGTTGGCACATCATCACAGCACGAGGTTGGCACATCATCACAACACGAGGATGGCACATCATCAGCATGAAGCTGGCATCCTAGCACAAGGTTGGAAACACAACACTACTCCCCCTTTCAAAGGAGGTCCTTTTGAACTACACCAAGATTATCTCGAAAGTGCTCAAACTTTACATGAAATAGAGGATTGGTCAACACATCATCAACTTGTTCATCTATGCTAACATACTGGAGCTTTATGGCTCCTCTCTGTAGCATATCACGGATGTAAGGATATCAGATCTCTATGTGTTTTGACTTGTCATGGAACATAGCGTTATTTGTCATATTTATGCAGCTATGGTTATCACATAGTATCATGGTTGCTTCCATCTCTAGGTGGAATAGACATGCCAACAACTTTTGAATCCATATGGCTTCATAACTGGCAGAACATGCAACAATGTATTCTACTTCTGTCATGCTGAGAGTAATGCTTGATTGCTTCCTACTCTTCCATGAGATGATGGCTGACCCCAGACTGAAACAACATCCTGAAGTGCTCTTTCTGTCAGAGACGCTTCCAACCCAATTTGAATCAGTATACCCACTCAGTATGAATTCATGATATCCATTATAACTGAGACCACAATCTAATGTACCCTTAAGGTACCTCATCACATGTTTTGCAACAACTAGGTGAATACGTTTGGGCTCTATTAGAAACTCACTCAAGGTGTTCACAACAAAACAAATATCTGGCCTGGTGTTCGTGAGATACATCAACAATCCAATGATCTGTCTGTACAATGTAACATCAATCAATTCTGATAAGGTATCAACCAGGAGCTTCAACTTTGTTTCCATGGGTGTATTCGTGGACTTGCAGTCCAACATATCAAATCTCTTAAGTATTTCAATTGCATACTTCCCTTGGTTAAGGAAGATCCTCTTTGGCCTCTTCCAGACCTTAAGACCTAAGAAATAGTTCATTAGGCCAAGGTATTTCATCTCAAATTCTACAGTGAGCTTCTTCTTACATTCAGTGATGAGATTTTCTTCTCCAGTTAAGAATAAGTCATCCACATAAAGTAGCAATATAACCGACTCATCGTTCATAACCTTGAAGTAAAGGTTAGAATTATCTTTACTCTTGGTAAATCCAAAGCTCGCCAGAAAACTGCCAATCCTTCCATACCAAGCTCTAGAAGATTTCTTTAATCCATACAAAGACTTATTCAACTTGCACACATGAGTCTTCCTATCTTCAACTTCAAATCCTTGAGGTTTTTCTGTATACACTTCTTCTTCAATGAAACCATTCAAGAAATTTTATTTCACATCTATCTGGTGTAACTTCCACTTCATCTTAGCTGCAAGGGATATGATGGTTCTGATCAAAGTGTATCTGGATACAAGAACAAATGTCTCTTCATAGTCACTTCATAGTCAATTCCTTCCTTTTGAGAAAATCCACGAGCAACAAACCTTTCTTTATATTTCTCAATACTTCCATCATCATCATGTTTTATTTTGAAAATCCATTTGGAAGACACCACATCCCTACTCTTCGGTCTGGGAACTATTTCCCATACATCATTATTTATGATGGATTGGTGTTCTTCTGTCATGGCATCTGTCCATTCTTTATTCTGAATGGCTTCTTCAAAGCAGGTAGGCTCCTTCTCTAAGAGATCACACATCAAATCCATTTAACTAGATAATGGCTTAGGCTTCTTCACTTGTCTCATGGTTCCTTCGGGGACACCATACTTCTCTCAATCTTGAGGAAGTTCCCTTTCCGAAGATGGATTTCTCTTATGGGATATCGTCATATGGGGAGTTTCTTGAGATTCTACTATGTCATGATCTTCTAGAATCTCTTCATCAGGGGAAGCTATGACTTCCCTCACTGGTTATGCAACTCTAGGAACTACAGGTTCCTCTTCATATACTTCTTCAAGATGTCATCTTCTTGATTTCTTAAGTGTTGTGTATTCATCAAAGGTTACATCCCTACTGATATATCAATATGATGGTAACCTGATATATAAACTCTGAAGGCCTTGGAGACCTCAAAATATCCAACAAATATTCCCTTCTCTCCTAAAGGGTCCATCTTGGTTCTCTTCTCTTTTGGAATATGTACAAATATTGGGAAGCCAAAATTTTTGATATGGCTTACTTATGGATTATTTCCGGAGAACATCTCTTCAGGGGTCTTGAACCCAAGTGCACTATGGGACAATCTATTTTGTACATATACTGTTGTTTTTTCTGCTTCTTCCCATAAGCACATTAGAATATCTTGATCATGGATCATGGTCTTCAATGCTTCCATTATATTTATGTTCTTTCTTTCTACTACACCATTTTGTTGAGGATTGTAGGGAGTGGTGATCTCCCTCTTGATCCTAACATCTTTGCAAAAGTTTACAAATTATTTTGAGGTGTATTCTCCTCCATTATCTAACATGAGTATCTTGATCTTTCTTTCAGAAAGATTCTCTATCAAGGCTTTGAATTCCTTGAATTTACTAAACACTTCATCTTTTGATTTCAAAAGGTAAACCCGGTTTTTATGAGAATAGTCATCAATAAAAGATACATAGTATACATACCCACTAATGGAGGATGATGGCATTGGGCCACACACATCTGAGTGAATGAGTTCTAAGACTCTTTTTTCTTTATTGTCTCTCTTCAGAAAATGGTTCTTGATGTTCTTCCCTTGTGCACATCCATTTCACACACCTTCATGGTCAACCTTGAGTTCTGGTAGACCTGTGACTGCCTTACTTACATAAGGTAATGCCTTGTAGTTGATGTGGGCTACTCTTCTATGCCAAAGTTTACATGGATTCTCAATGGAGTGGTTCATGGCTACTTCTGAGTGACCCTTTAGCTTATACAAGCCACCTTCTTCTTTTCCAATAACAATTGCTTCTTCCATGGTTTTTCCTTTGGGCCACATAAGAAATTCTCCATCTATGAAGGAAACTCTGAAGCCTTTCTTTTCTAAAGATGATATGGAGAGAAAATTCTTTGTCAAACCTGGTACATAGAGTACGTCTTTCATCTTCATTGGAGTCCCAGAATTAATCTTGTAATTTGATTCTCCTACTCCCTTGATAGGGTATTGATAATCATCTCCAAGTGTAACTTTTTGAGAAAACTTATTTTTTGAAAGGCAAGAGAGAATTTCTATTTGACCTGTGATGTGCTTGGAAGCACCACTATCAATGAGCCAAGTGTCCTCACCAGGTGATAATGATCCTGAGAGGGATGAGATTAAGAAATAGTCTTCAATTCGTTCTTTTATCATCTTTGTGGGTGGCTCTTCATCTTCAACTGCATAGGCATGATACCTATTGTTTTCATTCTTGTATTCTTCTCGTCTAGCTAGACAATGTTTCACAATATGTCCCATCTTGTCACAATGGTAACATTGGTAGGATGAGAAATCTTTTTCTCTTCTTTGTCCTTTCTGAAACTTATGGAATCTCCTTGGTTAATATTCTTTATGTATGAATTTGTTTTGGGGGTGAGACACCTTATGAGTTTATTTCTGGAAGTAAGACTTCTATATTCCTCCTTTAGTGTGAGTACCTAGGGCTTGATCTTCATCTCTTGATAGCAAATCTTCTCGGTTAGCTACTCTTGATTCTTCTTGAATACATTCCTCCCAAATACTATCAAATTGTAGTTTCTCTTTTCTGGCACAAATAGTTTGGATGAATTCATCCCAAGTTCTTGTGAAACCATTAAGGTCCATAATTATGATTTCGTCTTCGTCTATAGTATCTCCAATTGCTTCTAGTTGTTCTTTGAATTGAGATATCCTGGCGAAATATTCCTAGATCGTTTCTCCTGTTTGCATCCTTGTATTCATGAGTTGAGTTCTTAGATTCATCTTCCGATTTATGTTATTTCCTTCATATAATGTGGTTAGGGAATCAAACATTTCCTTTGGAGTATTCTTTGAAGACACTTGAGAAATCAAGTGATCTTTGATAGAATCTGCAATGATTCATTTGTCCCTAATTGTGTCATTTTGGTGTTTTTCTTTATCTGCAGCATCGGTGGGTTCTGGTACATCTTATTTAATGAATATTTCTAGGTCATTCTCTTCAAGAATGAGTCCAATCCTATACTTCCAGGCACAAAAGTTTTCCACACCTTCTAGCTTGTCAACAAGCTTAGTGCATGCAGACATCTTTTACCTGGAGCTAGGAAAATGACCAAAAAATGAAAATGCTCAAAATTGAATTTTGAACTTACCAAGAGGTGCGCTTGGATGAGGTGAGTATCCTGGTGTGGTTAGATTTCATAGAATCCATCTTTTCCCCCTTCAAACTTGACCAATGGATTTCTGGATTGGTGCGTCTGGTTTTCTGGTACTTCTGGTTTCCTGGTACTTCTGGTTTTCTGGTACTTATGGTTTCCTGGTACTTCTGGTTTTCTGGTACTTCTGGTACTGGTGAAAGCTAGGGTTTCACTTTTTGGAAGATCTAACCACTAAGAAGGTGTGATGAAGGTGCCAAAGAGTTCCTTGAGGTAGGGCACACTTTTTTAGATGGTTATTGGGATGAAATTCCTCTTCAATAAAAATCCCTAATTTTCATGTACGACAACAATCACTTTTTTATTCTTCTTGTGAAAGATTCTCTCTTTCAGAATCCAAAACAAATATTTTGAAGATCTCATCTGGTCCCATATTGTATAGCTATCCAACTATAAGTTGAAAATCTGCAGCGCTGACTACCAACTATTTCTTCTGAATAACGATATACTTGTGAGGTTCCATTCCTGTGGACATGAACTAGAATATTTCGACAAAGTGATCATTGTTGGCCCTTGGTTATGGAAGGAAGCAAAGAACAAGGAATAAAAGGTGAAAAGAGAACTTCGCGGGAGACACAGTGACTGTCACTGGGTTGAAGTAAGAAAAAGAGCAGAAAATATGGAGCGAAGCAAGGAAATGCAAGTCGTTGGATGAGGAGATCAAGGATGACAGATCAACAAGGAATATGGATCGTGGAAAACTCATCAAGTAGAAAAATCCATCGTTATATGCTTTGGAGAACCGCGTGAGAAGGAAGGAAAGACAGGCTGGCAAAGCCCGAAAAAAGCGAGTCAAGTTTACCTAGGGTTTTAGACACCTAGGGTTTTTTTATTTTAGGGTTTTGGAACCTAGGTTTCAGCGTAAGGTTTTCAGTGAGGTGTTGTAATGTATAAATGGAGGTCTAAAGGGACTAGGTTTGGTTGGTAATTCTGCAGTACATTATTGTTGTTGATCTATCCATAGTATTGAGTGAGGGATCATCGTATTGAGAGAGAGGAAGCCTTCTGGTATTGTAAGATCTTTTGTTGTGTGTGAAGGTCAAGTCCTGCAGCTGGGTGCACTGGAAGAGGAGATAAAGAGAGAGAAAAAGAGAATCTTCTAGTTGAGAGCGTAGATAAGAACTATATGCTTGACCTTAATGAATCATAAGCACAGTTATGTGGATGTATCCCTAGAGAGAGGGTGAACCACGTACATCTGTTGTTGTGTGTGTGATTGATGCTTTGATCTCTGTTGTTGTTGTATTGTTACCTGCCTTATTGTATTAGATCAAATATATAGTTGTGAAGGATAGGTATAGCTAGTTGAATGATAGATGCATGATGTATTTCTATTGTAATAGATCCACTTGATATTCCCTTGGTTGTAGACATCTCTGTCCTGCAACCCCTTCATGGCTTCTTCGGGTGAGACTGCACTTGCTTCGCAGGTGTTGCTGAAAGGGCCAGTAGCTAGGGCTTGTTGGTGCACTCTTGGAGTTGAACCCTAGGTCTGCCCCTGTGCCAACAAATGGTTTTGTTGCCAGGATAGGAATCTTCATGAGGGAATGTCAAGGTTGTTCCCTCGAAGACATAGATTCAAAAGTGGATGGAAGATCAAGAGAAGGACTTCACTGAATCCCATAATAAGAACCCTAATCTTAGTACAGAAGATTGGTTGGAGAAATATATCTTTACCGACATTCGGGAGATATTATTTGGAGGGATCCATCAAGAGCTACATGAGTGGTTAGCTAGGTTAGTAGATACCCAGTTCGAGATAAGACCTAGATCTCCTGTAGTTTGGACATCGAAGTTGATCCAGAAGGTTAAAAGGGTTGATAACGTTGTATCCAGGGCAGTAGATCACTGGTTTGATAATATCATTGGAGGGTATATCACCGAGTTTGTTGTTGACAGAGTAGAGTCATACAACCAAGATGAAAGATATTTTTTTAAAGGACCCAGAGGAAATTTTTTACAAGTCCCGAAGTTGAGACTCAATATGTTGTTGCATGAGAAGAACATCTTGAAGATACAGTAGATCGAGAAGATTTGAAAAGGCTAATGTTCAAAAATTTGGACAACGAAAGTGACACAGAAGAGGGACATACGCGCAGTGGAAGAGTCTTTCGGGGGGTTCACCTTGAGAACCTCTTTAAGAAAAAATACGGGGAAGAGGGTTTCTACAGTGTAGAAGAGGAAGATCTAATAGACAAAGAGCATTCAGAACTCGTGGGGCTAGAGGAAGAAGCAACTGAAGAAACTCGCCAAAACGAGCCAGAAACCTTAGGAACTGCATAGGCTATTGAAGTAAGTAATATCAATCCTCCTGTTGTTTCAGAAATGCGAAGTAATTAGAACATTCCAAATCACCAAAGTCTGCAGAGCCCTATTACCAGCAACTCAGCATCCACTTAGACAGTAAACCTAGGCAACTCCATGGAAGATGAGATGAGGCTCCCTATATTTAGAGGATATGGATCTGAAGATCTTGATCAACACTGGTTCCTGTGTGAGGCCATATGGAACATTAAAAATATTACTGATGAAGCTATTAAAAGAAACCAGTTTAGCACTACACTGAGAGACCACGTGTTGAGCTAGTACATGAAGCTTGTCTAAGGACTTGCGCAGCCTAAGCCATTGAATGAGATCAAGAACGTGTTGATTGCAGATTTTAAGAAACCTAAGTCATAGTCCCAATGTATTGTAGAGCTGAAAGAGATCAAGAAAAAGGTATCCAAACTTGTTTGGGTGTTCGATCAAAGATTCAAGACCCTCACATGAATATTGAACTTTAAGATCCTGGATGAGCAGAACAAAGAATGGTTCATCACTGCTCTCTTACCACATATCAAAGTCCCCCTAATGCAACATAAGCTTTCTTTGCAGGCAGAAGAATTGGAGATCGCCATGAAGCTTGAATCAGCCCCTATGGGAGAATCTAGCTCAGGATGAGTCAAATCTTGAGTCAGCTAACTAGTTTGTCTCTATAGGTCAAAGACATGAAGAAAGAAAAGGGAAAAGAAAAAAGAGAATACATCTGGTGTGTCATATGAAGATCAGAAGGTCATGACAAGGAACATTTCCCTCTATCCAATGAACACTTAGCTTCTGGAGCTCTGAGCCCCTTGAAGCAAGTCACCTTACCTTGGTGCGAAGTATGCAGAAATCGACATTGCCCTGGTGAGTGATAGTACATGCAGAAATACGTTCATACACCCACAAAATTGTATTGCACATTCTATAAATCAGTAGGGCATGACGATAGATATTGCATATCTTATGATCTCATGCATGAAAGATGAAGATACATATACAAGATTCAAGGTGAAGTACATCAAGAAGGAAACAATGCACAATATAACTCCCCAGGAAGAGGAAACTTCAATCCTTGCAGTGGATACAGAGGAAGAGGACAAGGAGGAGGAATGGGCCAAGGCCGAGGAAAAATAATTTATTATAAGTGTGCGCAACCAAGAAATCTAGCAAGGGACTGTCATAACCCTTGAACCACTTGAAATTATTGCAACTCCTTCGAGCACGTCATTGAGGACTTCCCTGTGCTACTATCTAAGCTTCAGGAAAGACGAGGACCCTAGAAGAATCCACAAGTGCAATTGATATATGTTGAACCTCATGGAGAAAACCCTAGAGTTGTTTTTATTACTTGAGGAGGCGCCACCACAGGAGTGGATAGAATGACCCAAGGAAAGATCACTGAAGACTCAGGCATCAGGAAAGTTGGAAAGAAGACCCAAAATTTTGATGCGAAGAAAGAAAGACAAATCTTTGAGGAAGCAAGGAAAGAGTTCAAAGCAGATCAATGTTCTTCCTCCAAAACATGACCAAAAATCAGAGAATATGGGATGCCTTAGGCATTTGATCAGTCGGCTTCGCCAAAAGGAGGAAAAGAGGTTAGTAAGATCGTTGAATTTTTATACACTTGTATTAAGTTAATTCAGGATGAGAACGTTGTGCAAGAACTACATAACTTAATCATGAAGCATGAGCTAGGGAAGATAGACTCCTTACTAAATAGGGAAGTACACCAAATTGGTAAGAAGATAAGGACAAATAAAGAATTACATTTGAATGCTCAAATAGGAGAGTATGATATAGACTATGTGGTCCTCGACTTAGGGCCAGAGGTTAATGTCATGACGAAGCAAACTTGGGCACTAATGGGAAAAATAAGGTTGATTTATTCCCCTATTAGACTTAGGATGGATAATCAACAAGTTGTCATCCCATTCAGACAATTGGAGCATGTCCCTGTGGACATCGACGAAGTTAGAACCTTTGTAGATTTTGAGGTAATTGAAATTGTTGATGATAGCTGCCCTTACCCTGCATTACTAGGAATTGATTGGGCCTTCAACAATTCCACTGTTGTTGATTTGAAGAAAATACATATGACATTTTAAATATATGGCCTTAGGGTCATTCCACTCTTAGATCCAGATTAAGGTCCATGATACAAAGAGCCCATCAGAGAAGAATACCACACATACGAATTGGAAAACATCTACACACTAACAGCCAGACAACAAGATTACATAAACCCTACATCCTATGGGAATCTAAGCTGGCGAAGTGACAACACGTGCTCATGAGATTCATAAAAATCACTGGAGAATTGGCAGAACCAGATGTATGAATTATCTACCAGAAGATGTGCTATATTAACTAGAGAATTTTGCTAGATCGACACAACAGTAAGTAACTTACCCACATTTGATGGTCTGAACCCTTTAGAAGCCTTCCTATCAGATTTTGAAACAAGCGTACCAATACAACAAATATTGTTGGCAATGGTTGAGTCCCTAAAATCCACGCCAACAAGATGGCGAGGGACACATAAAAGAAATATCACAGACTAGACCCAATGTTGAACCTTGATGACAGCATGGTTCTCAGCACAAGCAGTAAGCTGCAAAGTAAGATATACTGTTCAAAGTTTCCGAAAGGACCACGTGTGAAGCTATGAATAGGCCTGGAGTGACATTCCTCAAGAACAATGGGTGCATAGATTCATTAACACACTGGACATGACCCGTATCAACTGGTACCTTCAAGTGGAGCTGCGCCTCATCACTACAGATTGGGAAGGTATGATTCAGAACTTTGTAGCCACCTTTTTTTTTCTTTCTGAAAGTGAATATCCTTCAGTAGACCAAGCATTAAAAATTGTGAGAAAGAAGGTATTCAAGGAAGAATCTAGTCTTCCTATGGAACAAGAAGAGGACGAATGGAATGCGCCTTTCCAGAAATTGTAGAGTTTCTACAACATCAATGCCGATGGCAATGATGATCCCAAGAAGGTAAACATTACTAAAACAGAAGGCCAAAGAAATGTGGAAGGACCAGGAGTTGAGCTACCATTTATTGGTCAGCTAATCAATATTAAAAAATTCAACATTGGGACAGAAGAGACACCGAAGCTTTCCAATGTCAGAGATTATTCGGATGATGCTACCATTGACAATATTATAGAGTTACTGCACGAATATCATGACTTGTTTCTGACCAATTTCACTGATATGAAGGGTATCAAAGGTCCTATGGGAGAAATGAGGATCTCTTTGAAACCAGGTGTGAATCTAGTCAAGCAAAGACCCTACAGATTGAACCCAAACTATAAGGAAAAAGTGAAGATTGAGCTTGACAGAATGCTGGAATCAGGGATTATTGAACCTGTCAAAGAGTCAGAGTGGATTATCCCTATGGTCATGAAAGACAAGAAGACAGGAGAAATTAGGATATGTGTGGACCTTAGAAAGTTGAATGATGTCTGTCTACATGACCCTTTCCCTACACCATTCACTGATGAAGTATTAGACAATGTGGGAGGCCAGGAGGTATATTCTTTTACAGATGGATTTTCAGGATACCATGAGATCCAAATTGCTAAGGAGGACCACCACAAGACCACGTTTTCCACAGAATGGGTATCTTACCAATATACAGTACATCCATTTGGACTGAAGAATGCCCCAACCATCTTTTCAAAGGTGGTGGTCGAAGCGTTCAAAGAATTTTTGCATAAATTTTTAGAAGCATATTTTGATGACTGGACTGTGTTTAGTTTGTTAAAAATTCATATTGAATGTCTAAGGCTAATGTTGGATAAATGCAGGAAGTGTCAAATTTCCTTGAATCTAAAGAAGTGAATATTATTCTCACCATTTGGAGTGTTATTAGGCCACATTGTATGCAAGCAGGGATTGTTGGTTGATCCATCTAAAATTGCAATTATAATTGATTTTCCACCTCCTACTTCAGTCAAACAACTGCGCACTGCGCTAGGACATATTGGCTATTACAGGAAATTCATTAAAGGATATGCCCAAATGAAAACCCTAATGGAGAAGTTTTTGAAGAAGGATTGTTAGTTTGATTGGACAGATGAATTCCAATAGAGCTTCGACACGCTGAAACAAAAGATGGTCACTACGCCCATTCTGGTTTTTCCATATTGGAGCAAAGAGTTTCATGTGCACGTCGATGCATCTTCTATTTCATTGGGAGCAGTACTGGCACAACCAGGAGAAGGGGATATCGACCATCTGTTATATTTTTCTAGCAGGAAGCTATCTACAGTGGAGATAGACTACACCACTACCGAGAGACAAGGATTAGCCATGGTGTATGCGTTGCAAAAATTCCACCACTACTTGTTGGGAGGACACTTTAAAATGTTTATAGATCACTCTGCGCTAAAATATCTAGTCAACAAGCTAGTGTTGGGGGGGAGAATATGCATATGGCTTATGTTGTTTCAAGAATATGATTTTGAAATCATAGTTAAGCCATGAAGAATGAACAAGGGTCTTGACCACTTGTCGGGGATGGAACATGGTGAAGAACCCACCAGTTTGGAGGATACACTATCGGATGCACCGTTGCTCACCATTAGAAATATTGATGACCACTTTGTAGACACAGCCCAGTTCATGTCAACAAGAATGGCACCTAGTGAGTATACAATTCCCCAGAAGAAAAAACTAGTGGTGCACGATGTTGACGTTTCACTTATAGTTGGTCATCTATACAAACTAGGACCCGATGAGATACTAAGAAGATGTGTTATGGAGACAGAGTGACCATTGATCCTTGCATAAGCTTATGAAGGAATCATAGGAGGACACCACACAGGGAGAGCAATTGTGCAGAAGGTCCTAAGAGTTGGCCTTTGGTGGCCCACCTTACACTAGAGCCTGCAATGTAAGGTATCCCAGAGAATTGGGAAACTGTCCAGAAGAGATGAAATGACATTAGCATTGTAGATTACCCTACAAGCATTTCAAAAGTGGACCATTGACTTCGTGGGACCTATAAACCCACCAGGAAAGCGCACAGGAGCAAGGTATATCATTACTATGATAGAATACTTAACCAGATGGGTCGAAGCCAGAGAAGTTAAAGACTGTAGTGAAACTACAACTCTGCATTTTATATTTGATGACATAATAACTAGGTTTGGATGCCACAAGATCCTTATGAGTGATCAAGGTACACACTTCATCAATAAGACAGTTGGAGCTCTGACTGAAGAATTTGCAGTCCACCATCAAAAGAGTACACCTTACTATCCAAAAGAAAATGGAACAGTTGAAGCATTCAATAAGATCTTGGAGACATCATTAACGAAGATTTTCATTGTGAATAGGGATGACTGGGACTTAAGAGTACCTGTAGTACTATGGGCCTATCGAACCACTTGCAAGCATTTAACAATGCAGACTCCTTTCAAGTTGGTTTATGGTCTCGAAGTTGTTGTCCCGATGGAATACTTGGTACCAATATTAATAATTGATGCTTTTACAGGTATGGATGACACTGGTTCTTTTCAGGAAAGGCTTGCACAGTTGGTTGAAATGGAAGAAGACAAATTCATTACAGGATTCCACCAGCAGGTTCAGAAGGAACGAGAGAAGGCATATCATGACAGGCACATCAAGAAGAAGGCACTCAAGCAAGGTGATTTAGTACTAGTGTATGATAGTAAGTTTATAAGACACCCAGGGAAGTTTAGAATGCATTGACTTGGACCATTTGAGATAACCTATGTTACAGAAGGAGGAGCTACGCAACTAAAAACATTGAAGGGAGAATGGAAGGAAGGATTGGTGAATGGGAATCGGCTGAAGTTGTACTATGAAAACCAAATGCCTCATAGTTCTTAGTAAAAGAATGAGAGAAAGGGTCTAAGTACCAGGTGTAGTTGAAACTAGGTACCAGACATGGAAAATCTGGTCTGCACAAGGAGGGAGAGGAGGCATAAAGTAGAAACCAAGGCTTCCCTGCACAGTCCAAAGTCGAAGAAAAATATAAGGATCGGATCCAAAGTGCCTCAGTACAAGTCATAGGTGAGTGTTGGGGGCATGTTGGCTGGAAGGAAGCAAAGAAAAAGGAAGAAAAGGTGAAAAACAAACTTCGTGGGAGACAAAGTGACTGTCACTAGGTCGAAGCAAGCAAAAGAGTAGAAAAGATGGAGCGAAGAAAGGAAATGCAAGATGTTGGATGAGGAGATCAAGGATGACAAATCAACAAGGAATATGGATCGTGGAAAACTCAACAAGAGAAAAAATCCACCGTTGGATGCTTTGGACCACCACGCGAGAAAGAAGGAAAGACATGCTGGCGAAGCCCAGAAAAAGTGGGTCAAGTTGACCTAGGGTTTTATACACCTAGGGTTTTTGTATTTTAGGGTTTTGGCACCTAGGTTTCAGCCTAAGGATGTCGGTGAGGTGTTGTAATGTATAAATAGAGGTCCAAAGGGCCTAGGTTTGGTTGGTAATTCTGCAGTACATTATTGTTGTTGATCTAGCCATAGTATTGAGTGAGGGATCATCATATTGAGAGAGAGAAGTGCTGAGAGAGAGGAAGCCTTCTGGTATTGTAAGATCTTCTGCTGTGTGTGAAGGTCAAGTCCTGCAACTGGGTGCGTAGGAAGAGGGGATAAAGAGAGAGAAGAAAGAGAATTTGTTAGTTGAGAGCATAGATAAGAACTGTATGCTTGATCGTAATGAATCATAAGCACAGTTCTGGGGACATATCCCTAGAGAGAGGGTGAACCACATACATCTGGTGTTGTGTGTGTGATTGATGCTTTGATCTTTGTCGCTATTGTATTGTTACCTACCTTATTGTATTAGATCGAATCTATAACTGTTAAGGATAGGTCTATCTAGTTGAATGATAGATGCATGATTTATTGCTATTGTAATATATCCACTTGATATTCCCCTGGTTGTAGACATATTTGTCCTGCAACCCCCTCATAACTGCTTCGGGTGAGACTGCACCTGCTTCGCAAGTGTTGCTGAAAGGGCCAATAGCTAGGGCTTGTTGGTGCGCTCTTGGAGTTGAACCCTGGGTCTGCCCCTGTGCCAAAAATCATCGACTTTTCTTATGTCCAATAGTTGTGCATCCGGTAGTGTATCCTCAAGAATTCTAGGTTCCTCACCATGTTCTAACCTGGATAAGTGATCAGGTCCTTTATTCATTCTTCCTAGCTTAACCACAATCTCGAAGTCATACTCCTGGAATAATAGTAACCATATGCATATTATTCCCCCCAACACTGGCTTGTTGACTAATTGCTTCAATGCAGAATGATCAGTGAACATCTTAAAATGTCCTCCCAACAAGTAGTGTCTAAACTTCTGTAGTGCATATACCATAGCTAAGCCTTCTCTTTCAGTGGTAGTATAATTCCTTTCAGATGTAGAAAGCTTCCTACTAGCAAAGGAGATAGGGTGGTCAATGTCTCTTGCTCGTGGATGTGCTAAGATTGCTCCTAATGTAATGGATGAAGAATCGACATGAACATTGAACGCCTTACTCCAATATGGAAAAACCAAGATAGGCACAATGACCATTTTCTACTTCGTGAGCAGCTGCTCCTTTTCTTTTTGGATCTTCGCTCTGTCTTCTTCCAATTTTTCTTGGAGAGAATCCCTCTCTTGTTGCGCAACTTGACACTGCTCAATGATTTCCTCATGTTCTTTCCTTAAGGCTTGGGTGGCCTGCGTGGTTTCTTCCTGTGTTTTCCGAAGGCGTGCTTCGACTATGGCAGCATTCTTGCGGAGTTGAAATAGTTCATCTCCCTCTTCTATTGTTCCTTCTAGAAGGGGCACAGTGGAGACTGTGCAGCTAGAACGAAGTGCCTGCTGCACTCCTTAGAGCTCTCTCTCAATTATGTTGTACATTGCCTCTTGCTTGGCTTCCTTCTTTTTTGTTATTTGTTCTATAGCTTCGTTCATAGTGGCGAGGAGGAAACTGAAGTCATCTGGGGTGAGTGTAGTCTTCATCTTGGTTACAGGGGTTCTAGGTTTCTTCCAAGTGGAAGGTTTCAGAGGTGAAACCTTCCTTTTCTTCGATGAGTCCTCTTCATCTTCTGGCCTCTGTTCGACTTCTTCATTATTACCTTCTTATTCGGGTGTAATGAATGCGGTCCTTACAGATCTTCTGTCTATATCCTATATTTCCTCATCCTTCTTCGTCTTTGTTGTTTTCTTCATATTACTAGGCCCAAGTGTATCCTACACAGCTTCTGGGATGTCGATGTCAGACAATTATGTGGGGTCTGTTGAAACAAGGAGGTCCTCCAGGTCTTCTTTTGTCATCTTATAATAAGACTGTAACTGCTATTTGTTCTAATCAACGTGTGTTGTTATGTAAATGAAGTGGTGTTAAGCCCTAATATTGGATCATTAACCCTTAATTGGGGCATATTAGATTGTTAATGTTATTTTATTTATGTCGGCTTTAGGCCATTAGTTGTAATTATACCTCCTAGTCTCCTATATATACCAAGGAGACATTTTCATTTTGAATCATCTTGTACTTGAACATTTAAGTGGGGTAAAAGGAGGTTTCCCCCTCGAAGAGGATTATTATCTGAAATTATCTCTTTTTCAAGGCATAGATTACTTTTCCTAAGGTTTTTCTATGCTATATTGATGTTTGGTTCTTAACATACGGTATCAGAGCTCAAGGTCTTGGGGTTTCGCTGCTACATCCGAGACACCGTGGAATTTTCGCTATAACTTTTTTTCTACAACGTTTCAGAAGGAGAATCTTGGAGGATATTTATTATATGGATCAAGGTACGTTGGGTTCAAAATTCATCTCCT
>ML786221.1:974258-986777 GCA_009831015.1 Picea engelmannii | reverse complement strand
TCATCTTGTACTTGAACATTTAAGTGGGGTAAAAGGAGGTTGCCCCCTCAAAGAGGCTTATTATCTGAAATTATCTCTTTTTCAAGGCGTTGAGTACTTTTCCTGGGGTTTTTCTATGCTATATTGATGTTTGGTTCTTAACAAGTGGCGGTCCATCCTGAACTTCATTAAGGGCCCGAACCTAAAGGGGGTATTCGGGGTTATCCAAGTCTCGGACTGGATGGTGTGCTTCAACTGATTGTAGTAGGCATGGAATACGACATTGGATTTCCATTGTTTTCTCATATCATTCGAGTATGATAAGGTACTGAACTTTGCGGCTAAGGGCTCAAAAGGGTCGAGGTCCGGGAAGGTTGCATCTTTCGGTAGCTCCTATGCAATGAAATATATAAGTATGAAGAGCTAGCTAAAATAGAATTCATGCCCCTGATCCTGGGCTTCTCTATAGTTGATCTCTAGTTGATTGACCAGGTACTTCGCCCGGTTCATCTCTAGTCCCTCTGTGAACTTTCCTGTGAGGTCAACTACAACGCCGAATACCTGCGTAGGTTGATTCTTACGAACGAGCTTCCTTGCGATCAACTGACATGCAAGGCACACTGCACTGCTCTGAATAGAAGCTACCTTATAGCCTCACGCTCCTTTCTCAACATCGCCATCAACTTCTTTGATCTTCTGAGCAAGAGCACGGTCTGCGGTCTTTCCAGGATAGTAGTCATGGGGATTAGGGCCTTGCATGCTAAGACCTGTGATCCTATTGATCAGCACTGGATCAACTGAGATGCGGCAGTTCAACCCTAGGTATCCTCCATGGTAGCTCGCTAGGAGTAGCTTAACACAGGCATTGAATTCTTGGTGATGTCCAAAATGTGGGATCTTCATGAAGTTCAGCAGAGTGGACTAGGCGAGGTTCATAATCCATTACTGAGGGACGATATTCGAGTTCTTTCCCTTGGTTCTGGTTAGGTAATTGTATGGGGCAAGTGTGTTTTATACTTTATGATCCCCCAAGTTGAAGTCACTAAACTTCAATGCTGCAATCTTGTCTTGGTCTGTGCGGACTGCGCGTACCTCGTTCGGCAGGTACACGGTGACTAGAGTGTACTCAAAGTCTCTAGGCATGTGTTGACGGGCGAAATCGATCGTCCGTCAACTGAGAGAGTGGAACCGGTACGGGGTTGTCTAATAACCCAAGCCATTTGGGATGAACCACCCTGACGGGTTTAGCGGCTCCGTTAGCCGATCTAAGGTCCTAAGAAAACAAAATAAAACTAATCTAAACTAACTAATCTAACTAAAAACAAATAAAACAAACTAACTAACTAATCTAATCTAAAACTAACTATTAAACAAACTAAACTAATCTAACTATTCTATAAATACAATCTACTAACTAATACTATACTAACTCTAACTAATTAACTATCTAACTACTAACATAAATATAACTTATTCACAAAATATACAATATCTACAATTTACAGATTTAAATAAAACCTGAAAAACTCGTTTGCATTCTGTCCTAAGGCAGAGAGATATATTTTTGTTGATTTTATGATTTTATGAACAAGAAATAAAACAAAAATAACTAAACTAAACAACTAATATACTAATTCTAACTATAAATCTAACTAAATATATATCTAACTAAACTACTAATAAAAATACTAAACAAATAAATAACAAACTGACCTAGAGAAACACTCCAGATTTGTCCCATGTATGATGATCTTCTAAGATGATCGGAGGGAGGAAACCCGCACCGAATAATCCAGAAGCTTCTCATAAACGATAGCTGCAGTGCTCTTTAAGTTTTTTTACAGGACAAACAAGACATAAAAATCACAACAATCTTATAATTTATAAATCTCTACAATTAGATAAACCTGTATGCAAAGACTTATACAAAATAATTCAATTGATGAAGAAGAGCAATCTGTCATTCATTAACTGAACAAGTAATTGCTGTGTTTTTTAATTTTGAAATAAATCAGACATGGATCATATTAATTAATTCATATCATTCTGCAAAAGACCATGATAGATAAAGTAGTCACTAATCAAATGCAAATTGATAAGCATGAACTTGAAACAAAAGATTGATATTATGAAAAGCGAAAGCTGTAGCAGAACATCAACTTCTGTCTTAGTTTGTATTAGAAATCCATAGCCTGGTTCTCCCACAAGTGAGGATGATCCTTATTACAAAAATAATAAGTATTTATAAGTTTTCCACAGGGTAAAACCTCCCCGTGGAAGTTATCAAAACTGTTTACATAAATCTGGGAAGATATCCCAAGTTTAACTAAACTAGGAAACTACAATAAAACTAAAACACACAAATATCCCCTAGACTGCCCAACATATCCCTTGCAATTCGAATTTACCTGAAACAGGTAAAAAATGGACAAGTTAGAAGGATCCTTTATTAATAAATGATAAAAATATAATTCTATAGACTAGCTACATAATCTTCTGATTCTGTAGTTGGTCTAAATAAGACACAGAATCAGCATTAAAATCGATTGAAAATCTTTTAAAGAATTCAATTTAATTGACATCCAATAGCTATTTGAAAACGAATCATTCAATTTAAATTTGTTATACCATTCAAAATCAAATAGGATAAAAAATCATTCAACCGAATACAAAGATAGGTGTACTCTATTTCTTTTGTTATCACCAAATTGAACGAACAGAATCATAATCCAACAGTTGTAAAATCGTTTGATATTCAATTGAAACCGATATAACCAAAACAAATCGTAAGTAATGTTTAAACAGGAGATATGATTGAATCCAAACAAAATCATTTACAATTCGTTATAGCTGTAATGACATAGCAAACGATTTATACCATAAGTGAATTAAACCAACAATGGCACGTAACTGTCCACAAATGAAATCGTAACAGGGTGTAACAGAGTTCGTATGAGATATCCGATCGTTTGTTTTTGCAAATTGGGGTAAACAAGATCAATTGACCTTGACCAAAATCGTTCCATTCAAACGAATTGTAACCGGATTTGGTAGAGATAACACAGTCAATCAATTCGTTTTGCAAATTTAAAATCAAACAGAGCATTCATTTATGATACGAATCTAACTCATGAAAATGATCGAACTAACAACAATCCAATCAAGCGAATCAATCGACTAGGGTTTATCATAGTTTTCATGAATCAAATTCATTCCACGATTCGGGCGCATTTGCACAGGCTTAAATGCGAGCATTGTTTTTATATGAAACAGAGTAGTCCTTTCCAAATTGAAACTGAACAGAGTTGTATTCCTGTTCTTAGAAGATTACATGACACATAAACTCATTAAAATTGTTTGCCAATCATAGCATACGAACCATAACGAAATCAAATCCAAACATGATCGTATTCTAAATTGAGTGAGAAAAACTTCCTATTCAGAGTGGATACAAAACGAATTCTATCGAAAGACAATCGTCGATTTCATTAACTCAATCAGGCAAACCAACAAATCAAATCCAAACGAAAACCATTCAAATCCAATAAAAATCTATCGACGGCTATACTGGGAATGATCAACTCATGTATCTAAAACGAAATTCAATTTATTTTTAGCAAAGCAACACAATATACAAGACGAACACATTATGAGAAAACCATTTCGAAGTATAAACAGAGCTATTCTAAAATCAACTTTCAATCACTATATTACTTATGGTCACTCTCAAAACCAAACCGATTTAAAATCCATACCTGTGTGGCGAGCAGATGGCTTGGTCACGACAATTTAGAGTTGATAACGGTTCTGGCCGATTCAACATTCTTGAAAAGGATGGAGCCTGTCGTCTTCTGCTTTTTATCAGTTGCTTGGAGTTGGTCTCTCTGGCTGGTCAACACTACAATTTGATCTTCCAGTGATTGAATTTTCGATTGGAGTAGGGGAACAACAATATAGTATCGTTCCAACCATAAATCGCATTGGTCACTGGACGACTCCGTGGGTTTTGAAAAAGCAGGTGAGGGTTTGGACATATTGTTGAGGGTTTCGTTAGGCAATTTAATCCCCGGGTAACTGGGATCGTTCCTTAGGCAGGGGGGAAGATTTGTCACGAAATCATAAGGTGGTTCGGGGCATAAACCCTATGAGTAAGGATACTCGCTGGCTAAGAAACGTTCTATGTCAGAGTCCGAATCCTCACTAAGGATTATAGGCTTTGACTCATTAGAGGGTTTAGGTTTGTTCCTAGCCATCCTTGAAATAAGCCGAGCATTCTTTTTACCCTTGGCATTAGCAGTAGGGTTTGCCTTGGGATTTTTGCTCATAGGTTTATTTATAGCCTCAACATTCTCAGTTCCAACGTCTAGTAAGTCAACCTTAGGGTCGGCCGAAAGCTTAGGAGAGGGCAATAGGATATGGAAGGGCACGGGTGGCTCGACCTTGGATTCACTCACCACAGGTTTGTCAACCTGGACGGGGTCTATGTCATCGAAACCATTTCGAGCGATGAAATCTCTCCAGCTATCACCGTGTAAACTCAAGTGATAACAATGATAAGTTTGATAAGTCCATGGCGGAACAGGCTACTGTCATCCTTCTTCCTTTTAAACCTTTTCGACATTTTATACAGGCTACGATGAAAGTAAAAGGGCATATTCAACGGGTATCCCATAAAATTCATTAGCAAACGTAGGTGGTAGAGGAACACGAGTCCATATCGACCTTCACAGGTCACGAACTGTTTGAATACCATCAAAGTATCATGCCATCGTGGTTTAAGTGAGGATATGGGCATACCTCTGTCACAAGAGGTGACTTTGCACGAGAGGAACAATAGTGGCCATGGAACCTCTTCCACTTTCAAATTTTTGAACCAATGTTGGCCTATGGCAGGTAACCCTGTAGCAGAATAGATAAATTCCTCGTCGATTTCCAACTGTATGTCTCCCACCTTGTCTCTACATCCATCGAAAGTCATGGCGAATTGTTGTGCCACAACTAAATTAAAACCCTCAAATCGCTTCACGAAGGTGAGCCATCCGTTATCTTCCAAGTCTTTTCGAGCATTGTCAAACATTAACAAGGCTTGGTTTCCGTTTGGCTCGATTCGCACGAGTGGTGCCATGGAGTCGAGCACATGGTAAGCTGAGGGTTTGGATCAAAACACACAGGAGCAGAGTGCACGAAGGTTACCTGATCTAACAGAGGTGAACAAGAATAATGGATAGGCATAAATGCCAGCGTGCGAAGGTGGTGGAGCTTATCTCTGCCATGCAAAACAATTATTGCCAAGGTACAACCACCAGCTTTCATAGATGTTCAATCTATTATAACATAGTTCAACAGTCATGTCACTTGGCCGACCAATGAATCAAATGGTAAGTGTATAAACCAACGTGCGCAATCAACGTTGTGCCAAAGTTTTTAACCATCAAAATTCAAATTAAAACCAATAGCAAATATGCGCCAATGTATCAGCTCATATAATCAATAGTTTAACCAACATGCCAATGGGTATTCATATAATCAACAAACCAATAGTTATGAAAACATAGACATAGGTATCATACTAAAGATATATATGAAAGATTTAACCATAACACCCATGTATCTTATGAAACCAAAGGTCAAGTAGGTCAAATAAAATGCAAATCCAAATGCCAATGCATTACAAACTTAATGAAACCAAGTTACACAATCAATCGAAGCATGAGTACCGATCAAAGGATCTTGCCAGCTATATAATGATAAATAAAAGGTAAGCGCAATAGGCATATCGACAAGAAAGATCATGACAGTTCAAATAATGATTTCAATGCGACTTCGAAAGACCAAGTTTTCACGCTTACAGTCGTGAAAACAAAACGAAAGTAAATGTGCAAATGTTACAAAAAATGAAAATGTCATCTATTTGAAAATTGCGACAAAAAATTGATGTTTGCAAAACATTCTTGTAGGCAGCTTATAAGATAGTGAAAGAAATGCGTATTGGCTGCCAACAATGGTGACTCACTGGTAGAAGCAGTTATCTCTGCCAAAATGAAAAAAATCAGATTAGGACAACAAAGAAAATTTCAACTCAAAAATAACAACCAGAAAATCGTATAAACATCATCATTAACCAACTATTCCAGCAGTGTTTCAAAAGATGAAAACTGATAACAATCTAAAGATCAGCAAGTCATGATATTAAAGATAAAATCTCCAATACTGTTGGCATAGCCACTGCTGCCAACAGGCGTCCATAGCCTCGACAGGGTTGCCATTTAACCCACTCTGACATCTGTATCCTGCCAAGAAGTTCTGGATCAGAATAAAGGACATTAAAGAGGTTTCTTTTTTGCAAATTTTCATATACCCGACATTGCTTCGCTGCCAGTGGGCCTATTCAGTACCCCGACGAAGTTGTCTTGGTGCCATGCATGCATTTACCCGCTGCCAGCAGACCTGTTCAGTGTCCCGGTGGGTTTACAAGCACTTCCCACAGCTCTTATTAATAATTTATTTTATTTTCTTCTTTTTCTTTTCATAGGTATGTATTTGAGTGGGGTGACGCTGAAAATCATGATACTTTAACATAATTTTTCAGACCTCATCAAATTTTTTTAAGAACTGTCCTCTATTTAGATCCAGAGATGTTTTATTTACAAAAACAACTTCCTAAGGCAGGGAGACATCCTCTGATTCATTCCTTTACGGAATAGGGACAGCGTAAAAAGATAATGGATGATCATGACGAACTTTAATCGGAGATCGAAATCAACCATCTTCTTTTAAACAACAGACTTTTCCAACATAGACATAAATTTTAGAAATATACCATTGATGTTTGTACAAATTTTTCAGAAGTTATTTCAGCGAAGAAAATTTCTATTGTCTTTTTCTGAATAGTTCAGTGTACAGGTATGTGTATTTTCAAAGACACAAACTGATAAAATCAAAATAAAAAATAGAAAGCAAACAAAAACGCAAACAAAAATAAGATATTTACATAATATACAATGGTAGTTATCAAGCAAAGTATCTCTTCAGGGCTTGGCCATTCACCAGGTAGGTGTCAAGCTGCCCTTCAAGATTCTGCAATCGAAAAGAACTGGGACCCAACTTTTCAGCAATTAAAAATGGTCCAAGCCATAAGTTTTGAAATTTTGTGTGCTCTCCTTTTCCCTTGTGCAGTTTGTCCCACTTCAAGATGAGATCACCTACTTCAAAATTCCTATCAGAAGCAGAATTAGAATCGAACCAGATTTTAACCAATTGTTGATGTTGATCTAACTTACGTTTATCTTGGGATCTTACCTCTTCTAGCTTCATCAAAGCGTTAATCCAGTTTTCCAAAGGGGGGCAATCTTCTTCTTGGACTTTCTGCGACAACTGGAGTGAAGGAAGAAGAATGTGAGGTGGAAGAATTGCTTCTCTGCCATAAATGAGAAAAAAGGGGGAGTTACCTACAACAGCTTTTGGCATTACCCTATCATCCCACAGTGTGTTTAGCAACGCATTGTGCCATTTTTTGTGATTTTCAACTACCGTTCTCTTGATTATTTTGATCAAGTTCTTGTTTGTTGATTCTGCCAATCCGTTGCCCTGGGGGTAATAACTAGTAGAATACTTCAACTTAATTCCTTTTTCCAAAGTGAACTCCCTCATATCAAGAGAGGAAAAGTAAGAAGCATTATCGAATACTAAACAGTCAGGGATACCGAAACGAGTGATAATATTCGAATTTAGAAAGGCAATTACCTGACTGGTGTTGACAGTTCTTAGCGCAGCAGCTTCAGACCATCGAGTAAAGTAATATGTGGTTGTCACAATAAACTTGTGCTGTTGTGAGGATGGGGGGTTGATTGGACCTATGATATCAAGGCCCCACTGCTGAAAAGGAGAATCTACTGAAACGGGCTGCAGAGGAAAGGCTGGTTTTTGTAACTGCCCTGACGCTTTCTGATAGATGATACATTTATGACACAAGGCATGTGTGTCTCTAAAAGGTGTGGGCCAGTAATAACCATCTCTTAGAACCTTATGAGCAGTGGTGTCGCCACCAAAGTGACCACCAGCTTCTCCTGCATGCAACTCTAGCAAGACTTTTTCTTCTTCGTCTTTTTCAAGACAACGCATTAGTATGCCGTCAAAGTTTTGACGAAACAGGATACCATTAACCAGATGAAAGGAGGGAGACTTCAGTCTCAATGCTCTTCTTTTAGCAGGGTCAAGGTGATGGGGAGATGATCCATGTTCAAGACATAATCTTATATCGTCGTACCAAGGACTAACAAGGTTTTGTGCGCAACATATTAGACTTTGATCGCTTTGTCCTAGGTTTGGCGTATCACTTTCTTCTTGTTGTTCTGCTGCTGAATTAGCAACTAAATTGCATAACCCTTGGCCTCGCACTATCTGAGCTGGGGTGATTTCTAAGTCATACTCTTGCAAGGAGGTGACCTAGTTGGCTCTCTTTTCTCCTAGTTCCTTCTGCACTAACAGGTTCCTTACGGCTGGGTAGGGGACAATGACTTTTGTACTTGACTTCAAAAGATAAGACCGGAAGTGCTTAATTGCTTTGAAAACAGCGTAGGCCTGTCGATCTACCGCTGGGTAATTAAGTTCAACGCCTTTGAAAGAGGAGCTCATAAAGGTGATGGGTACTTCATTGTTTTCGACATTCTTTTGGGTTAGGACGACGGCATAGGAACGGTCAGAAGAAAAAGTGTAGAGTGTAAAGTCTTGAGAAAAATATGGGCTCATGAGAGACGGAGCGTCTATTATGGTCTTCTTTATTGCATTAAAAGCTTGGTTTTCTAGGGATCCCCAGTGATATTGGGTGTCTTTCTTTATTAGGTTCTGCAAGGGTCTGACCATTTCGGAGAAGCTGGGGACAAATCTTCTCACGAAGTTAATCTGGCCTAAGAAAGACTACATAGACTTTTTGGATGTAGGAGGAGGAAGTTTTGCGATAACTTGAGTTCTTTCGGGGTCAATAATCATCCCTTCACTAGACACAATGAATCCTAGGATTTTACCCTGTTCTACTACAAAGATGGACTTTTTGGGATTCAAGGAGATGCCGTATTTACGACATCGTAGTAGGACGGCTCGTAAGTGAGCTAGATGATCGTTTTTGTTTTTAGAAAATACAGTCACATCATCTAAGTAAACTACGATGGATTGATTGATTAAGCCTCGGAAAGAAATGTCCATTGCTCTCTGAAAAGTGGCACCGGCATTAATCAATCCAAAAGGCATTTTGCAATAAGCATAAGTGCCCCACGGAGTATGAAAGGTAGTTTTTAGTTGGTCTGGTGGAGACATCAGGACTTGGTTGTATCCAGAGAAACCATCCAGTAAGGATAGCCTCTCAGAACCAGATACCTGTTGAAGGATCTATTCCATGGGTGGGACAGGGTAGTTGTCTTTGTCAGATGCCCTATTAAGGTTTCGGAAATCGACGCAGAGTCGGATTTCCCCACTTTTCTTCCGGACCGGGATAAGGTTAGAAACCCACTGAGTGTGTCTAACAGGAAAAATTATCTTAGCATTTAGGAGCTTATTCAATTCTTTTTGAATGGTCGGTTCGAGTTTGGGGTGCATCTTCCTCAGTTTTTGTTGAAAGGGTAAAGTTTGGGGCTTCATCGGGATGACATGCTGTATGATATTAGGGTCGAATGTTTTAAGGTCGTCATATGTCCACGCAAAGACATCTTTAAATTCTTTAAAAAATTTAATAAATGCATCTTTTTCTTGTTGAGAACATCCCAACCCTAGATTAATGCACTGAGGATTTTCATTAGTTCCTAAGTTCACTTTTTCATAAGATAATGAGGAACTATTGGTTTTACAATTTACCCTTTTTTTAAATTTATCTTCAAAATCAAAAAAATTCTCTAATCTAACTACAGATTTTGGGATCGAGTTTACCATATCCGATGAAGATTCAGGAGTTCTCGTATCTGGTATTACTGTGAAATCATGCAAATTGTCGTCGTGTGTGTGTTCGTCTATCACCGCGCCTTGAAAAGTTTCTTCCATGTGAAGAAAGTTAATAATCTGCTGATCATCGTCAAATACTCTCCAATTTGTGATGTTGTCGAGAATAGATGGTCGAAACAACAGCTCAACGGAGAATGCATCTGGGGATAAGCCTTCTGTAGGAAGAAGTTTAGAAGCTACATTAGCTAATAAATCTTCTTCAGAGTTATTCAATCTAGGAATAGAATTTATATTGAAAGCAGAAAATTTATTCATTAAATTCCATACCTCAGACTGGTAGCCTTTGAATGCGGAGAAAGACAGTGGATAGAATCTCTTACCTGTCTAACCACTATTTCAGATTCGCCAAAGATGGTTAGATTCTGAATGTTCATATCAAATATTTTCTGAGACCTTGCAGTAAAGCCTCATATTCTGCAGTATTGTTAGTACATTCAAATTCCAACCTACATGCTATCAATGTTTTTTTACCTGCCAGATCGATAATGATGCAGCCTGCTCCAGTTCCTTCTTTGGACTTTGACCCGTCGAAATACAGAGACCAGATTGAATTTCCATCGGGTACATGAGAACGTTGCATGGAAGTGGTTGGTTGTGCGTACGCTGCAATCTCAGATTGTTGTTCTAGATTGGTGATAGGTGAAGCCTCGACCATGAAGTTGCCGAATAAGGTGTCCATCCCTTTTACTTCAGGTGAATAAGTAGAAGGTGTATATGATTCGTTGGGATTGTTCAAATCTGTGACCGTGAACTTAAGGTAACGTTCACGATTAACCTTTATTCTATTAGGCTTGTCGTTCTCTGGAAGCCATAGATGGGACCAATCTGTCGTGAAATAACCATGTAACTGCTCCGACCAGTCCCTTCTTAAAAACAAACCATACACTTCTAGAATATCCACAACAATTATATCAATAACTTGATGAACCTTGGGGTTAGACAATAATCTAACAAGCACATTCTTTAGTTCGCCTATAACATTGACATTTGTCCGATCAAGTTGTATGATTTTTAAAGTAGAGGGTTCAACTTCAGTGTTAATCTTCTAGAAAATAGACCAAGGCATCACATTGGATGATGCTCCTGAGTCTACCATATAATTGTGCACGTTTCTATTAAAAATCTCGAAAGTTAACAAAAATGGAGGTATATTTTTGCGAGTACTCAGAGTAGTAGCTTGTGGCTTTTTACTCGTAGTTTCTAAAGCTACTTTATGTACATTGTTTACATTATTTACAGTACTTACAGGAAGGCTTCCTTTATCTTGAGGATCAGGATTATTTTTAGTGGAAGTCTTCTGGGGAACTTTGTTTTGCACAACCTTGTTACCATTTGAATTACCATTTTTCTCGTTTTCTGAAATATTTTGCAACATTTTTTGAAGCAGAAATGGAAACTTTAATAAATCATAAATAGAAATGTTAGCCCTTAACTTTTTAAGATCTTCAACAACATCATAATCTAAGTTGGGGTTCACATTACTATGTTTAGTCTCAGCTGATTTAGTCTGCTTTGGAGGCGAAGTTGTAGTGTTTTCGGTAGAAGGTTTATTTGTTGTCTTGCTCCTGGTATTATAAGGATGAACTGTCTCGAAGTTAGCTTGGAAGATGCTATCCGAGAAGTGTCCAAAAATGTTTGGAGAAGACTCTTCTTCTTGGACTGTCTCTTGTTCGACTATCTCCTCGGGAATCTCGGGAGGCATCAAGTTATCTTGGGCTTCTAGAATTGTTTGAAGGGCACATTGCAAGCTTTCTAGATTTAGGCCTTCGGTGGTTGGGTTAGGTCGGTTGGTGGGAAAAGGCTTCCGGAACGGGGTTTTGTAAGGTCCTTTGCTAGAGGAAGATTCTTCGGTCGACCTTTTTAAGTCTATAACTTGATTTGACAGTTTTTGAACAACTTTAGTAAGGTTTTCCACATCAGAGCTTTCAGGTTGTGTTTTACTTTGAGTGGGTCTTGGGAGGATTTCGATCTTCTTTCTGGAAGAAGGACTAGTCTCAGTTTCATTGCTAGAAGAGTCCTTAAGACTGAGTATGTCTTTTTCAATCTGGCTAGCCTCCTCGAAGGCTTCTAACAACGTCGCTTTCTTAGATCGTTTAACCCAAATGGATATGCTTTGATGCAACGCTTTAGTGTAGTAAGCTATTATAAGACTCTCAGCAGGCATGGAATCCGCAGGGATTCGGTTTTTAAGTGTTAAGAATCTTTGATTAAAGTCTTTAACTTTTTCTTTTGGGTTCATTCTTAAGCTAGAAAGATCCATGACTAGGACTTCCGGAGGTTTACTGTCTCCGAACTTTTCCAAAAAGCATGACTCAAACTTTTCCCAAGACACGATGGTATGGGGTTGTTGGGAAAAGTACCATGTGGATGCATTACCCTCGAAAGTATAGGGGAACAACCTACAGACGACGTCTTCATGTTCGACCTTGCGGAGTCTTATGGCTAACATAAACTTTTTAATGTGATCTTCAACTATCTGTTTTGAGTCAGGATCAAACTTGGGAAGCCATTTCTCTGGGTGCTTAGGTAGAGGGTGCTGAGCTCCAGGTA
>ML786221.1:959408-972177 GCA_009831015.1 Picea engelmannii | reverse complement strand
CCCAACATGTCCCTTGCAATTCGAATTTACCTAAAACAGGTCAAAAATGGACAAGTTAGAAGGATCCTTTATTAATAAATGATAAAAATCTAATTCTATAGACTAGCTACAGAATCTTTTGATTCTGTAGCTGGTCTAAATAAGACACAGAATCAACATTAAAATCGATTGAAAATCTTTTAAAGAATTTAATTTAATTGACATCCAATAGCTATCTGAAAATGAATCATTCAATTTGAATTTGTTATACCATTCGAAATCAAACAGGATAAAAAATCATTCAACCGAATACAAACATAGGTGTACTCTGTTTCTTTTGTTATCACCAAATTGAATGAACAGAATCATAATCCAACAGTTGTAAAATTGTTTGATATTCAATTGAAACCGATATAACCAAAACAAAAAATAAGTAATGTTTAAACATGAGATATGATCGAATCCAAACAAAATAATTTACAATTCGTTATAGCTGTAACGACATAGCAAACGATTTATACCATAAGCGAATTAAACCAACACTGGCACGTAACTGTCCAGAAACGAAATCGTAACAGGGTGTAACAGAGTTCGTATGAGATATCCAGTCGTTTTTTTTTGCAAATTGGGGTAAACAAGATCAATTGACCTTGACCAAAATCGTTCCATTCAAATGAATTGTAACCGGATTTGGTAGAGATAACACAGTCAATCAATTCGTTTTGCAAATTTAAAATCAAACAGAGCATTCATTTATGATACGAATCTAACTCATGAAAATGATCGAACTAACAGCAATCCAATCAAGTGAATCAATCGGTTGGGGTTTATCATAGTTGTCATGAATCAAATCCATTCCACGATTCGGGCGCATTTGCACAGGCTTAAATGAGAGCATTGTTTTTATACGAAACAGAGTAGTCCTTTCCAAATTGAAACCGAACAGAGTTGTATTCCTGTTCTTAGAAGATTACATGACACATAAACTCATTAAAATCGTTTGCCAATCACAGCATACGAACCATAACGAAATCAAATCCAAACATGATCGTATTCTAAATTGAGCGAGAAAAACTTCCTATTCAGAGTGGATACAAAACGAATTCAATCGAAAGCCAATTGTCGATTTCGTTAACTCAATTAGGCAAACCAACAAATCAAATCCAAACGAAAACCATTCAAATCCAATACAAATCTATCGATGGCTATACTGGGAATGATCAACTCATGTATCTAAAATGAAATTCAATTTATTTTTAGCAAAGCAACACAATATACAAGACGAACACATTATGCGAAAACCATTTCGAAGTATAAACAGAGCTATTTGAAAATCAAATTTCAATCACTATATTACTCATGGTCACTCACAAAACCAAACCGATTTAAAATCCATACCTGTGTGGCGAGCAGATGGCTTGGTAACGACAATTTAGAGTTGATAACGGTTGTGGCCGATTCAACATTCTTGAAAAGGATGGAGCCTGTCGTCTTCTTCTTTTTATCAGTTGCTTGGAGTTGGTCTCTCTGGCTGGTCAACACTGCAATTTGATCTTCCAGTGATTGAATTTTCGATTGGAGTAGGGGAAAATCAATGTAGTATCGTTCCAACCATAAATCGGATTGGTCACAGGACGGCTGTGTGGGTTTTGAAAAAGCAGGCGAGGGTTTGGACATATTGTTGAGGGTTTTGTTAAGCAATTTAATCCCCGGGTAACTGGGATCGTTCCTTAGGTAGGGGGGAAGATTTGTCACAAAATCATAAGGTGGTTTGAGGCATAAACCCTGTGAGTAAGGATACTCGCTGGCTAAGAAACTTTCTACGTCAGAGTCTGAATCGTCACTAAGGATTATAGGCTTTGAATCAGCAGAGGGTTTAGTTTTATTCCTAGCCATCCTTGAAATAAGCCGAGCATTCTTTTTACCCTTGGCATTAGCAGTAGGGTTTGCCTTGGGATTTTTGCTCATAGGTTTCTTTATAGCCTCGGCATTCTCAGTTACAACGTCTGGTAAGTCAACCTTAGGGTCGGTCAAAATCTTAGGAGAGGGAAATAGGATATGGAAGAGCACGGGTGGCTCGCCCTTGGCTTCACTCACCACAGGTTTGTCAACCTAGACAGGGTCTATGTCATCGAAACCATTTCGAGCGATGAAATCTCTCCAGCTATCGCTGTCTAAACTCAAGTGATAAACAATGATAAGTTTGATAAGTCCATGGTGGAACAGGCTACTGTCAGCCTTCTACCTTTTAAACCTTTTCGACATTTTATACAGGCTACGATGAAAGTAAAAGGGCATATTCAATGGGTATCCCATAAAATTCATTATCAAACGCAGGTGGTAGAGGAACACAAGTCCATATCGACCTTCACAGGTCACGAACTGTTTGACTACCATCAAAGTATCATGCCATCGTGGTTTAAGTGAGGATATGGGCATACCTCTGTCACAAGAGGTGACTTTGTGCGAGAGGAACAGTAGTGGCCATGGAACCTCTTCCACTTTCGAATTTTTGAACCAACGCTGGCCTGTGGCAGGTAACCCTATAGCAGAACAGATAAATTCCTCGTCGATTTCCAACTGTATGTCACCCACCTTAGCTCTACAACCATCGAAAGTCATGGTGAATTGTTGTGCCACAACAAAATTAAAACCCTCAAATCGCTGCACGAAGGTGAGCCATCCATTATCTTCCAAGTCTTTCCGAGCATTGTCAAACATTAGCAAGGCTTGGTTTCCGTTTGGCTCGATTCGCATGACTGGTGCCATGGAGTTGAGCACATGGTAAGCCGATGGTTTGGATCAAAACACACAAGAGAAGAGTGCACGAAGGTTACCCGAGCTAACAGAGGTTAACGAGAATAAGGGATAGACATAAATGCCAGCGTGCGAAGGTGGTGGATCTTATCTCTGCCATGCAAAACAATTATTGCCAAGGTACAACCGTCGGATTTCATAGTTGTTCAATCCATTATAACATAGTTCAACAGTCATGTCACTTGGCCGACCAATGAATCAAATGGTAAGTGTATAAACCAATGCGCGCAATCAACGTTGTGCCAAAGTTTTTAACCATCAAAATTCAAATTAAAACCAATAGCAAATATGCACCAATGTATCAGCTCATATAATCAATAGTTTAACCAACGTGCCAATGGGTATTCATATAATCAACAAACCAATAGTTATGAAAACATAGACATAGGCATCATACTAAAGATATATAGGAAAGATTTAACCATAGCACCCATGTATATTATGAAACCAAAGGTCAAGTAGGTCAAATAAAATGCAAATCCAAATGCCAATGCATTACAAACTTAATGAAACCAAGTTACACAATCAATCGAAGCATGAGTACCGATCAAAGGATCTTGCCAGCTGTATAATGATAAATAAAAGGTAAGCGCAATAGGCATATCAACAAGAAAGATCATGACAGTTCAAATAATGATTTCAATGCGACTTCGAAAGACCAAGTTTTCACGCTTACAGTCGTGAAAACAAAATGAAGGTAAATGTGCAAATGTCGCAAAAACTAAAAATGTCGTCTATTTGAAAATTGCGACGAAAAATTGATGTGTGCAAAACATTGTTGTAGGCAGCTTATAAGACAGTGAAAGAAATGTGTATTGGCTGCCAACAACATGTTGTCTATGTTGATCGCACTGCTCAGAGGTGGTATGTAGGTAGGTAGGATGGATGGAACCAACCTCGCATTGGCCATATTATCTTTATGTTTAGTTCTGCATTCTGCGCTGGCTCAGGATGTTCCTTCTCGAGCAGTCGATGGGGAGGCTTGCACTCCTCTCGTCAATGATGCATGTAAACCTATAGACAACCCTCTTTTTGACATGACTCTTTCATTTCTGAGGCTAGCAAGTACCTCTCTTGCAAATTCTTTGGTTGCGCTAAATTCATCAGATATACATGCTCATAAAGAAAAATTAGTCAGGCTTCACAATGATCTTAGATACTATACTAGGATGACCGACCAGATCACAATGACCACTGTATACAACTACTATTCGGCAGGCTTCTAATTCTCAGTTGGAAAAAGTGTTCTTTGTGCATGGCATGACGAACTAAATAAGAAATTTTACAATGGTCTATTTGTAATGGGCATCAAGCTTCCATTAATGTTGATCTGTCCATTATGGTGCGGTCCAACGGTCTAGTGATGATCCTTTAATGATTTTCTGTTCGTTTAGGGAGGAAGTCGAATGGGTATATCGGTCCAATGACTATATCGCTTCGTCATGGAGAAGTGCCATAGGTCGATGTTCTGATATCTCAACGAATCTCCCATTATGCAAGTTTTCTTTCTGCGATGTTCTATTTGGAATCTCCTGCAACTGTTCAATCGTTTCCTTCTTCTTACTTAACTTTCTAGATTTCTTTCCAGTGAGCTTTGTCTCAGTAGTTCTTTTCCCATTCTGGCTCTTATTTTCCTTGGATATAGTTACTTCGCATTGTTGAGGTTCTTTCTTAGGGTTCAGGTATAACATCTCTTCTTTATCTGAGATAGAAACTTCAGTCTTCTGTGAGTCCTCTGGTGTTCTGATAACTTTGACATATGGGTTCCTACTATGATATAACTTCGATCTGTTATCCTGTTCTTCAATCAACTGTGCAATCCTTCTGGTCATGAAGTCTTTTAACTCTTGTCTTTATTGTTCTAAAACTTTTTCTTCTTCCTTTTTTCTGGCTTGATCTCTTTCAATCCAAGGATTTCCAAGTAACATAGTAAATGGGGCGTTGTCCTCAATAAATTTGATAATCTCGAAATCTTATTCTATTGAAGTTCCATTAGCATTCATAGATATCTGATTGAGCCTTCCACATAGGTTCACTATTTTCTCTCTGAATAACCCTATTCCACTCAGTGAAGGGGTCATAACAGGCCTCCCTATAGCTTCCCAAGTTCTTTCTGTCATAACATTCACCTGTGTTTCCTCATCTAGAACACAGTCAATGTTGAAGTCTCCTATTCTTACCTCGATGCATTCTTTCTTGTTAAATACCTATGATAATCTAACATGTTGGTGATCATTCAAGGTGTCTTGTATCTGTAGTAACATCGTATCTGATTCTCTCTGGGGTTCTATTATTTCTGGATCTACCTTAGGGTTTTCTTCTTTCAGATTCATGCCTTCAATTTTAGCAATCATTCTAGGGAAACACCCCAAAGCTTTGCAATAGAGACAACTAGGTCTTCCACCAGGGAATTCCTTAGCAAGATGTCCCAATCTTCTGCAACTGTAATAGAGGGTTAATCCTCTCTTTCTTTTAAATGATCCCCAACCTCTTCTGTACTGCGCACTAGGGTTATGGTATCTAGCCTGCAAATTGTTTTTTCGAGGATCCTGCATTTTCTTGTTAGTCCAAACATTCTTTCTATGCATAGGTATAACATATATATCATATCTATTCATATCAAACTTTGTTTCATCTATCAGAGCCCTAGTTTCCAAGATAGGACAAAATCTATCAAACAGACCTAGATCCATACTAAAAAAAAATTCACTTATTTTAATTTTGCAAAGCACAAAGCTTCTAGAAAAAACTTTTGACTATTCTTACCTTTATCAGAGCACAGAGCTTACAGATCTTACCTCTTTTCTGCAGATCTAAACTTTATTTCTTGGCACAAATCTTCACAGGTTAAGTAGAACACTGCGCACTAGGGCAATAGATCTACGCACAAAGATTTCACGGTTTCTAGATCAAATCTTTTCACAAAGATTTTCTTTCTCAGTTCCCAACAATCACAGTTCTATTCCCGGCAACAAAACCAATTGTTGGCACAGGGGAAGACCTACGGTTCAATGCTCAAGAGTGCACGAACAAATCCCTAACTACCGGCCCTTTCGGTAACACCTGCGAAGCAGATGAAGTCTCACCCAAGGTAGAGGCAGGGGTGTTCGCAAGACTTAGGTGTGTGCAACCTTAGCTGGGACACAGATATGTGATTATACAACTTACTAGAGAACTTAGCACTGTTAGTTCCTCAAGATACATTCAATAACCACTTCTCTTATAAGACAGAGCTTCACAACGTTCACACTAATCTATAGTATTCAAGCACTTAGCAACAGTAAGCTAGATCAAATCTAGTAGATCAACACTAAGCATCTTCATACACATCAGATCTAACAGTCACACACATCTAGGAGCACAACGCATAAGAAGATCTTCCTACAAATATCAAAGCACTTAGCAGAAGAAGAAGTAAACACATTGAATCAAAGCACAAAACATCACACATGGATTTACGTGGTTCACCCCCACCCTAGGGCTATGTCCACCAATTCTTCTTATTTATTATCTCGATCAAGCAGTTATAGCACAGAGCCTCAAAAATCCTTACTCCACATAGGACAGAATATTTGCGCAGCTCACTAGATCCTTCTTCCTTGTGCTTCAGCACAAATCCTTTCACAACCTCCTACAACAACTTTTACTTAGCTTTGCAAGTCTCTTACAATCATTCATAGAGCATTTACAATCCACATCCAATCACACAAATCTAATTACCATCACTAAACCATCGACTCCCTTCTACCTTTTCTAGACATCTATTTATACATACAAAAGTGGGCCTAAGCGTGGGTAAACCCACGAGTCGACATCCCTTTCCCATTACATTAACCCAAACCCTAAAAATGGGCCCAAAAGTGGACCGAGATCCCATGATCTCTGCTTATTTTTGTGTGCTTCCTTCGATAGGGCATCAAAGTCCCAAAAATGGTCAAATATGACCAAGTATCTCCCACAACTTAGTCAAGGGCCAAAACCACATGTTAGGATATTATACTTCCATGCTAAACCTAATAGAAGAGAGGAAGAAAGACTTAAGCTAGAAAACAAATGACAAAGAAAACACACAGTACACATAGATTTTACCCTAAAAACCCAAACGGAAAAAATAACATTCCTTGAGCGTGTTTCTCTCTTGTTGTCTTATTCATTCAGAATAAAAGGTTACATGTCTAACCTTGGTATACACCTAAGACACAATAGACATCATACCTTCTTGCTTAACATAAGGATAACCTTGTAGCCAATTCGTCTTACATCTGCATAACCAACAAAATCTATCACATTGATCTAAATATGATTGATTCTACGATTAAATTTTACAACATTACAACATGCCTTGTTTATAGGCTTTACAGTAGGAAAAAACTTAAAGAAATGCATCCAAAAATGGTTACAGATCCACGCAGATCATTGACTACAAATACCATGAATCTAGGGATTCTGTTACAGTTGAGTTCAAGTTGGATTACCAGTAAAACTTCATTCAATTTACAATCGGGTTCCATATGACCGCCTATCGACCTCTTGTTGCTTGACCTCTTTGACTTTCTATCGATTTCTTTGACTTCAAATTTTCCCAGTTGATCCACTTCAACCTTCGAATTTCACTCCCGGTCAATGCACCTCGACTAGAATTTCACTGTAAAGAATATAACAACCCAACATTCTCCCACTTGTTGTCTTATTTGTTGAACCATGAGTTTATTGAATTTTTGTTCACAGTCCCAAGGCAATGATTCCCATTGCCTCTTTGCACCAAGATAACTTCACAACACTCACAAACTTAGTCAAAGAGTCTATGATGTTTTCCAATGTGTCTACTTTCTCCAACAACATCTTGTTGTTTTCCACCATGTCTCTCATGAAATGGTATTGTACATTAATATGCTTAGTCTTCGAATGATAATTTGTGTTCTTTGCCAGAATTTTTGTGCTTTGAGTGTCTCAATTTATCTTCATATCTTTTTTCTCAAACCCAATTCCTGAACACAACCATTTCAACGATACTGATTCTTTTCTTCCATTAGTGGCTTCCATTTATTCAACTTCTATTGTTGACAAGGCTAGGAATTCCCATTGCTTACTCATCCAACTGATTTCTCCACCAAATATCTTGAACACATATCCACTGGTCAACCTTCGTCGATCCAGATCTCAAGCCCAGTCGGCACCAACAAAGTCATGTACATCTATTTCACTATCATTTCCAGGTTTCCCTTGGCAGCATATATCATAGTATTTTGTGCCACACAAGTACCCGAATACTCTCTTGACAATTTTCCAACACTCCTTTCCAAGTTTCATCATGTATCTTCTCAACACTCCCATTGCATGGGAAATTTCTAGTCGAGTGCATACCATCACATACATTAGACTACCAACAACAATTTTAGAGGGGACATGTGCCATATCCTCTATGTATTCCCGTGTCTTTGGACACTATTCAACAGTTAGCCTTGCTCCCATAGGAATTGACACCTTTATAGGTTTTCACTCATGCATGTTGAAACACTTCAAAATTGTTTAAATATACTTCTTCTGATTCAACAAAAGATTTCTAGTTCCCCAGTCTCTCTTCATCTCCATACCCATAATGGAGTTCGTTGCATCAAGGTACTTCATGTAGAACTTTGAGGATAGTTGCTTCTTCACCTCCTTTATTGCATCTATGTTGTTTCCTATCAACAACATGTCATCGACATACAATGCTATATATATGAAACACCCACCTTCTTCCTTGGAATACATGTAGTGATAAAATTTGTTTTGTACAAATCCCAAACTAAGGATGTATGTGTCGAACTTTTGATATGGCATTCTTGGTGACTTATTTAGACCGTAAAGGGATCTTTTCAATTTTCACACCAAATATTTCTTTCCCCTTACTATAAATCCTCCAGGTTGTTTCATGTAGATTTCTTCTTCTAGGCCTCATGTAGGAACATTTTCTTCACATCCATTTTTTCTATTTCCAAATCAAATGTTGCAGCCAAAGACATTAGTAATCTAATGGAAGTTAATTTTTCAACATGAAAAAAATATCAACGAAGTTGACTCCTTCAACTTGGGAATATCATTTCGCTACTAGTCGAGCTTTGAATTTCTCGACTTGACCTGTTGTGTTCATATTTTTCTTGAATACCCACTTCCTACCCAAGAAATTCCTTCCATTAGGTAATTTGACTAAATCACACATCTCATTCTTATGCAAGGATTCCATTTCCTCAATCATGGCATCCTTCCAGAGTTTACCCCTTGTCGAGTTGATTGTCTCCCTGGTTGACTTGGGATCCTTGTTAGTGGCAATTAAAAAAAACATGAAATGGAATTCGGGAGGACTATACCTATTGAGGGGGCCTCTTAAGCCTCATAAATGTCATCATACCTATGAATGTAATATAACCTAAAGTGGATAAATGAGCCTAAATGGGTGATTAGTTGGAGTGGGTGAAACCACTCCAACCATCCATATCATTGTATAAATACCTATCAAAGCATGAATAAATATGGTAGAACTTTCTTCCCAATATATCTATCTTGATGGTCTCATCTATGTATGTCATGATGTAGTCTCTTTCTTGAATGTTGGTTGGAAGCAGAGCCTTCCAACATCTGGTCTTGATTCCTCCTTCATTTGGTTGGGTGATAGAAACAATGAATGGGGGTGGTCTGAACCTGAAAAATATGGAGAAATAAGAAGACGAAAAAGATATGCAAAATTTCTCGTTGATTCCTGCTTGAGGATGCATGATATTGGAGAGGCTCACAGAACGTGGATGTTGTGTGGAATAATTTTTTAATATTCGTGGTGCTCATGGGGATGTCTCAATATTTCTTGTTTGTGGTTTACCGCTCATGGATTTCAATCCATAATTGATTATTTATCATGGATGTTGGTCGTTAATGGAGTCCACTCACTTGAATATTGCAAAGAAAATCCAGCCTTCACATAAAAGATGAAAAGAAACAAAATGAGGCCTACAACTCGAAATATTGTTCAAATATTAAAGAAGAAGAAGATGTTAGAATTGATGCCATATAATGATTCCCATGAAGCTGAAACACTATGATGGAAGTTGGTAAATATTTAAGATTGTTCATGAGTCGAAGATGATAAAATCCAATGAGGTTCAATGGACATTTAACAAACTTAAAGAACCGTAGTCTAGAGACGTGTTGACATAGAACGAGCCAAACAATGGGAAATAAAGATGACCATAGAGAATCCGACTGACTAAAATTGACTTTGTATACTAGAAAAATTGGTCGACCTTATCAACTAGAAAATATCCTCATCGACATGGCTCAACGGAGATATGAGTCGACCAAAATTTGACTGCGTAAGAGTCTCAGGTAATATGATTGACCAATATTTGTGCATGGAGCATAAATTTAAACATGAATATGTAGTTGAGGTGTGCTTAGAGTGCCACATATGAATATTAGAAATATCAAGTTCGACCACATGAGGAGTCGACTCGACTAAGGGAAAATCAAATTGGGGGAAGAGTTTGTTATAATTGTCAATGCGGAAAACACAATTCACAATGAAAATTAACAATCATACACAGATAATAGACATAGGGATTTCACATGGTTCACCCAAACATTGGGCTATGTCCACTAAGCATAGGCATCGGTTGTGTTATTATTAATATAATGTAGATTAAATCATATTTGCAAGTCTCTCACACACTCAATCTCTCACCGTCATTTTTGTCTCTACGAGCTTACATGTATTTATATATATTTACAAGAAACTAAATAATAAATTCAATCCATATCCATATTCTAAATTGGTCTATTTGGTTGTAACCAATTCAAAATAATAGGATCCAAATCTTTTCTTGGTAATTAGTTTTCACCAAATCCCAACAATCTCCACCTTGACTGTTAAGAACCAAATATCAATATAGCATAGAAAAACCTCAGAATAAGTACTCAATGCCTTGAAAAAAGAGAGAATTTCAGATAATAAGCCTCTTTGAGGGGGAAACCTCCTTTTACCCCACATAAATGTTCAAGTACAATATGATTCCAAATGAAAATGTCTCAGTATATATAGGAGACTAGGAGGTAGAATTACAACTAATGGACTAAAGCCGACATAAATAAAATAACATTACTAATGTAATATGCCCCAATTAAGGGGTAATAAGCCCTTATTTAGGGCTTAACATGCCCATCCCCTTGAGACAAGTGTTGTCCGCAATGCTTGAGTAACTTTGGATGCTTATGTATAAAAGACTCATCTTCCCAAGTGGAATCTTCAGCCGGTAGTTTCCTCAATTTAATGAGATACTCTGAAATGGATCTATTCCTCAGCTGGCGAATTCTTGTGTCAGTGATGGCTTCAGTATCCAATATGATTTTTCCTTCCTTGTCAAGTTCTGGAAATATAGTTTGAACTGGGATCTTGTCACCTATAACCTTCTTTAAGCATGAAACATGGAAAACTGGGTGTACTCGTGAAGATGCAGGGAAATCCAATTTGTATGCCATAGTACCAATATTTTGCAACACCTTATAAGGGCCATAGTACTTTGGTGATAATTTATTATCCTTCTTGTCTTGCTTGAGGGACATCTGTTTGTATGGTTGTAGTCTTAAAAACACCCAATATCCTACTTCAAAACTTCTTTCACTACGATGTTGATCTGCTTGTTGTTTCATGAAATTTTGTGCCATGGTTAGGTTGTCCTTTAATATTTGGACAACTTGTTGTTGATGCTCGATGTTACCTTCCACTTCTTGAACCTTAGATTTTTATTTTAGAGAAGAAGTGATGGAAGGAGGGTGGTATCTATAGAGTGTCATAAATGGTGTCATTTTTGTTGCAGTATGAAAGGAAGTGTTATACCAACATTCTGCCAAGGGTAACCATTTGAACCATTGTGTTTGTTTATCATAAACAAAGCAACGAAGGTATCCTTCTAGAAATTTGTTAACTATCTCAGTTTGTCCATCAGATTGAGGATGATAGGATGAGCTATGAGCCAATTGAGTACCCAAACAAGAAAATAATTATGTCCAAAAATGTCCAGTGAAGATGGGATCTCTATCACTTACAATAAACTTTGGGCTGCCATGTAGCTTTTGAACTGTCTCCATGAATGTGGTGGAAACTATACTGGCTTTGAAGGGATGAGAGAGAGCACAAAAGTGTGCGTACTTAGTCAATCTATCAACAATCACCATGATACCACTCTTTCCTTCAAAATTTGGTAACCCTGTGATGAAATCCATGGAAACCTCCTCCCAACGCTGACTTGGGATCACTAATGGTTGTAAAATACCTGGGGTCTTAATTGTTTCCACCTTATTTTGTTGGCAAACCAAACATTCTGCCACAAACCTTTGAACATTAGTTTTAAGGCCATCCCCCAAAAAAATCCTTCTTGACCCTATGGTAGGTTTTCAAAAATCTCGAGTGCCCTCCTACTGGAGAGGTGTGCAATTCCAACAGTACCTTTTGTTTGAGTTGGAAGTTCTTACATAAATATAAGCAATCTTTGTACCATAGTGAATCATTTTTCCATGTAAATGTATCTGATGCAATGGAATCCCGTTGCAACCTTTGAATGAGAGTCCATACTTTTTCATCATTCTTCCATTTATCCTTTGCTTCTATTATCCAATCAGGTTGGATGATCGAGATAGAACAGAGAAAAGACTCAACATATTCATCCTTTCTTGAGAGTGCATCTGCCACAACATTTTTCTTCCCTTTTTTATAGACAATTTCAAAATCATAATCCAGTATGTTGGTTACCCATTTTTGTTGTTCTTCTGAAGATAATCTTTGTTCCAACAAGTATTTAAGACTATCATGATCTGTTTTGACATTGAAGTTCTTACCTATTAGGTAAGGATGCCATTTCTTCAATGCATGTAGTATTGCCATCATTTCCTTCTCATGAATGGGTTTGTGTAAGTCCTTTCCCTTGAGTGGTCGACTTTCAAAAGC
>ML786221.1:900783-956419 GCA_009831015.1 Picea engelmannii | reverse complement strand
GGTTCCCAAAGGAGAACCTCATGTTGAATGTTATCCTTTAAAGTTCCTATGAATACATCAATCAAGTTCTCTTCTGGAATATCTATTACCTTTATATTCAATCTTTGGAAATTCTCAATGTGCTATGTAACTGAACCCTTTTTCTTGAGATTTATCAATTGGCTAAATAAGGTATTGCTCCTTGTATTATCATAGTGTGCTATCATTTCTTCTGTGAATATTGTCCAAGTGACAAGTGATTTGTGAGAACAAAGCCATCGATACCATACAAATTGATTGGGTTCTAAATATAAACAAGAAATTCATACATTTTGTGTATGTGGCACATTATGTAGATCAAATAATTTCTCCATTTGAAGTATCCATGTGATTGGGTCCTTACCATTAAACTTCCTCATATCAATCTTAGGAACGTGGTTGGTCTTCAACCCAAAGTTGGAGTTTCTCCATTCTTGATTCACCTTCCTTGTGTCCTCATCATAAATTTCATGGGATACATTTTCACTTTCAGGTGTCCTCTCTATTAGAAATTTTTTCAATCCTTCCATGATCTCCCCTTTTAAATCATCCATATTAGTATTTATTGCCTCAAACTTAGCTTCTGTTGAATCCATCATCTCTTGTAGTTCATGTTTTGTTATTGTTTTCTTTTGTAAATCATTTATGTCCATACACATTTCTTCACCTTCATCAAGAGTCCAAGTAGGATTGTATGGAGGCTTATTGGGTGTAGAAGTTCCCTTTTTTGGTATAGAAAACAAGTTATAGCGAAAATTCCAAGTTATTGAAAAAGAGAGAATTTCAGATAATAAGCCTCTTTGAGGGGGCAACCTCCTTTTACCCCACATAAATGTTCAAGTACAAGATGATTCCAAATGAAAATGTCTCCTTGATATATATAGGAGACTAGGAGGTATAATTACAACTAATGGACTAAATCCGACATAAATAAAATAAAATTACTAATGTAATATGCCCCAATTAAGGGGTAACGAGCCCTTATTTAGGGCTTAACATTGACAACAATTAACCTGATACCTTGCTTCTTCGTTTTGTTCATCACATTTTCTGCAAGCCAAGAGAAACCAAACACCACTGCAACTTCTCTAATAAAACTGGTTTCATGATCTTGCATGTGTGACTTGCACGAGTTTGGATTTCCTGAGGGGTCACTGCACCTCCAACATGTCTTCCACAACTTTGTTGTGAAACATATTTAGTGATATATCTCCTCCTGTCCAAAACACCTGTAAAATATACATTACAGTTATCACAGGCCATCTCAGTGTAACCATTATAGGTGACATTCGTGCTTCTCATACGCTGAAGCACCCATTTCACTGCAACCCCTGAATCTGTCACGTTTCTGACAACATCATTAGCATGTGAAACACCTAGTCTTAACCATTTCATCACATACAATAGACCTCCTACTAAACTTACACGAGACATAACATTTTCTTCTTTATAGACAGGCCCTATACTTGAAGAAAATTTATACTGGAAAGCAAGAGGGATAAAAAATGGTTTTATAATGTTCATGTTGAACTCCAACCACAGCTTACCATTACCATCTATGTATACTTCCATGCCCTTAATTTGTTTTGATGCTTCTTGATCCCTCATCTGAATTGCCCTGTCCACCTGAGTCATTTTCTTACTGATTTTATCCATGCTTCGGCTTGCATCTAGCAAATCATCAACAAATAACATCAAGACTGTGAATGTACTATAAAGTGTATAGTCACTCCTACCCTTTGAAAAATTCTGACTCACTATGAAGGATTCAAACCTCTTGTATATTTGTTTGGGTACCAATAGGCCATACAATGAATTTTCTAGCATGAAAACAAAATTATCGTTGCGATCTTGAATCAACCCTTTTGGTTGTTCCATACATACTATATCTCTGTCAATGATGACCCTGTGAGAAGTAGGATCCCACACACAACATCCCTTTATACCACCATCATAACTTGGAGAGATATAAAACAAGCAGGAATTCAGAAACAAAGATTTTAAGTCTGGAACTGATTTACCTCTTACCAGTACCTGCAATTCTTTCTTGCTCTTATCACCTTGATGCTTCTGCCATAAAAAAGAAGATACACCTGTCACTTCAGATGCCACTTCAGTACTGCCTTCCATCTTATAAAGGTTATCAACCTTTGTTGCCTTCATCACTACTAAATTACCTTTCGACACTGTAAGAGCTCCACATTAACCTATATACTTATATCCACAAGAATCCAACATGCCCAATGAAATCAAATTTGATTTAAGCTCAGGTACATATCTAACATCCGTTAATTCCCTAACAATACCATTGAACATCCTGATTCTAATACTGCCAACCCCAACAATTTTACATGGAATACCATTTCCCATAAACATTATACCCTCATCAACAGATTGGTAAGAAAAGAACCAATTTCTATGTGAGCACATGTGGTGGGAGGCACCTAAATGTAATTGCCATTCATATTGATATTGTAAATTACTAGAAATGGATAAAACGTGATCAATTATACCTGAATTTTTTACAGCCAAATTTGTTTCCTTCGCAGAGGTTTCCTCAGATTCCTTTCTCTTCCAGCAATATTTCTTGAGATGTCCTATTTTGCCATAGTGCCATCATTTTGCTTTACCCTTTCTGTGTCTTGACTTAGATCGAAAAGAACTTCTCTCATTCTTCTCTGTGGTTCGACCTCTGACCAACATCGCCTCTGAAGTTGAGGTTTCTTTACTAGATTTTCTCCTCATCTCCTTAGCCAACAAAGCTCCCACAACAGAGTCATAATCTAAAACATCTATTGAGCTAAAGCTGATGGAGGTAACTAGATTATCCCAAGATTCAGGCAATGAACACAATAGTGTAATATCCTTATCCTCATCTTCGGATTTAACTTCCATACTAGTCAATTGAACTGTAAGGGTATTGAAGGTATTTAAATGGTCATCAACTTTTGTACCTTCACTTTTGTACCTTCTTTCATCCGCAAACTCTACAACTATCTCTTCAAGTAGATTCTTCTTGTCAAGGACTTCGTCATGTATAGACTTTCCAACTTACTCCACAAACCAGATGTTGACTTCTCCGAGACAATATTGAGCAGAACATCGTCGACAAAACATAGGCATATGACACTCAGTGCTCTTGCATCCATCGCATCCCAGTCATCATCTATTATGGTCGCGGGTTGCTTTGTTTTTCCCAAAAGTTCCTTCACCACGCCTTGTTGCATGAGTAGATCGTGCATCTTGAGCTTCCAAAGCTCAAAGTTGTTTTTACCGCTGAACTTTTCAACTTCACCTCTCCACGTGAATTGACTTCTTGACTTTGACACTTTTAATTAATAAAAAAGAATTACCTTTTAAGCATATTCCATATGTATGTCATACCTTAAATATTTTCAACTCCAAAAAATATACGAATGTTTTTGGAGTCGTCGTGTAATTTTTGGATTTAAGGGAGCCTTCGCATCTCACTCAACACTAGAGTGCAGGGATTCCGTACCTTCCAATATACTTGGAGTGTGGAAATGGTGAAATATCTACGCACTGCTCCTCAATTTCAACTGCGGAAATTTCAAAAATTGTAAATGCGCGAAAGGTTGACTAGTAGGAGGGACCTGTGGTGATGTAGAAATCTACGCACCTCACTTTTGCAGCTCCTTCAATAATTTGAATCTCCTCCAATCAGCTCTAACAAGCTCTGATACCACTTGTTATAATTGTCAACGTGGAAAACACAGTTCACAATGAAAATTAACAATCACACACAGATAATAGACACAAGGATTTCAGGTGGTTCACCCAAACGTTGGGCTACATCCACCAAGCATAGGCATCATTTGTATTATTATTCATATCATGGAGATTACATCAGATTTGCAAGTCTCTCACACACTCAATCTCTCACCGTCATTTTTGCCTCTATAGGCTTACATGTATTTATATACATTTACAAGAAACTGAATAAATATTACAATCCCTATCCATATTCTAACTTGGTGTATTTGGTTGTAACCAACCTAGAATAATAGGATCCTAATCTGTTATTGGTAATTAGTTGTCACCAAATCCCAACAAAGTTTACTACAGAAATGGAAGAACAATAGACTCTGGGGAATTTTTCATGTCAAGTCATTGACTTTCCATAAAGAAACCTACCGACACCATTCACCAGACAGAATCAAAATGCATCAGTATTTGGATTTTCTGAATGAGAAGCCATCACTTGAAGAGATGTTCATTGAATGAATAAGTATTTGAAAAAAATACTACTTCAAGTCAGATCCACGGAGGAAAAAAAATGTTATACAAATTATGTGGGAGTTGGTCAAGTCGATGAAGAAACAACTGACTTGTTGGGTCTGACAATTGACCTGGATTATCGACCGACAAAGATATGGCTCATGGCGATTGATGGTGGTGTTTTCTCTCCAGCAATATACATGGGATTTTCCTTAATATATCTAATTTTGTATTAATATATGGCCTTTTAATCCTACAATTCGATTTGTGTCGATCAATGGTTATGGGCATCGACTAGTGAGTTGTAAGTCGACTTGTGGGGACCAGAGGTTTTATTTCAACATACATACGCTTCATTTTTGGCACAAATTCGAAATCCCCACGAAGAATCATCGGTAAATTCCATCCAGTACACAATGACCATATGAAGAAACATCGAAGAATTTGACAGCACCGCCCTATTCGACAAATTTGCCAAACCCTTCAACATCCTTATTGAGCAATTCAACACAAATATTTAGTGGAAAAACAATGAAAATGGTGCCTATATTAGTGAGGAGCAACGTGTGGTCCCGTGAGAGAGGTCAGACACTCATGTGTTGGTTGTCTACCGCCAACACCAACAAATGTCGTTCTCTGGGGCCAATGTGTCTCCATTATAAATGAGTTACAGTCTCTTTCAACCATAACTGTATCAAATTATTCGTTATGCCTTGGAAGTTGCATTGTCTTTCTTAGTTGAGAAGAATCCACATATGTTTAAAATCTCAGTTGATATTGTCATGTTCTACTTCGTTGCTTGGGGGGGGGACTCTTCGGCTTTTGCTACATGGAACACCATCAATCTATGTGAGTCATGATGACTCCATATATTGTCAGAAACATAAAGAAGCCAACCATGACTGATAGAAGTAGTAGAGAAAGAAGATTAATAAACATCATAGCAATGATCATACAAATATTAAGCACTTGATTGGAAGATTAACATTAACAAAGGAAATATTTGTATTAGTTGAGTGAGCAGAGGTGTTGGGTATGCATTATATTCTTTGCATGACTAGATTTAGTGTCTGCTACGTTGCGCCGACGTGTTTGAGGGTTTGAGGGGGGAGGGGGTGCTAGGCCCCCACTTTGGGGGTTGTAGGGGGGGGATATCCCCCCCTGCATGGGGGTTTGGGGGAAATTCCCCCAAGAAATTGTTTTCCTCGAGGAACGTGTCACATTTTTTCCTTGTGTTTTCTATTGCCTCGATTTTTGTGTCCATTGTTGGGAGGTTTTTCGGCACATGGTTTTTGTCGATGGTTTTCTATTTCCAATTAAGGAGTTAGGGTTGTTGACTAATCTAGGTTGGGTTATAGTTTTGGATGCCACTGTCTCTTATATGTATATTGTATTGTAAACAATGTCTCACTATGAATGAATATATAATGTGTTGGTTTTCCCAGTTGGGGTTTCCAGGGGAAAAATCTTTGTGTAATGTGTATTTTCCATTCCATATTTTCTATTCTTTTACTAAAAATCAGTTTGCAGTAAATGTTGTACAAGGGTAAAATCTACATCTGGTATCAAAGCTTTGTTGGTGATGCAGGAGCATCACTCCAAGCCAGCTATGCGCCATCCAACCATCACATCAAGTGCACATTCAATGGAAGGAGAGAGGCGTAGCCCTCTCGTTGTTCAAATTTTGAAATTGTATTAAATGTTGTAAGGCCGAAGAGCCAAAATCCATGCATGTACGCAGGCTTTAGATAAAGGTTTCCTTAAATGGTTTTAAGGCTGAGATCTAGATCTGATTCGGACTAGACAACCATTCAATGTAATTGAATGTAAATTAATGAGAGTTGGTGAGATGGAGGGAAGAGTTTGAGGAGCCCCTCTTTGTAAAAATATCATCTTTGTATCTAGATTTAGTTCGGGGAGAGTAGAATAGAGGATAGGTTAGATAGGAGAGGAGAGTCGAGACTCCGTGGCAGTCCGATATCAAACACATTGTAATCAGGCATTCATGATTAATACAAACAAGAGCAGTTTTTCCTGCATGTTGTCGTTCATGTGGTTGTGAGTTCATGAATGAATGTCTATATGTGTTGATGATATGTTGTGGATGTATGTGTTGTTTACATTTGTAGGTTACAGACATGAGTCGTTGTCTGTTGAGTTATTTGATTTTCAGGTTTGGGTTCATTGTGGATTCATGCAAGAGGTTGCATGACAGACTACTGCGGTCTTTGAAAGCCAGTGCAAGGAGTGCACTTCTGAATTCTTTGGAATTTCATACAAGGACGTGCTAGGAGGGCGCACCAGCTGAAGTCATTGACTCAAGGAGGAAGCCTCAAGGTTGTTGAACACCTTGAAGGAGAAACTGTGCAGAGGAGAGCACATAGAGGAGAAGCAGAATTTCTAAGAATTTTGTAAAGGCTCTGCCAGGAGAGCATTGAGCAAATGCATAGGATGCATTAAGGAGAACTCTATTTCAAGTTTGGTGAGAAGAAAGAGTCATTGAGGATTCTGGAGAACTCTGCTAGGTGGGCATTGAGTTGGTGCAATTGTGCACAGAAGGAACTCTTGTTTGAGTTCATAGAGGAGAGAAGTGTCATAGGAGGAGACACTCACAGGGTTATTGAACACCCTGCAGGCTCAACAAAGCGTGCTTGAGGAGGAAGTTTCCAAAGGGTACTTACATCCCTTCAAGGAGAGAAAGGGACAGAGACACTATTAGGTCAGATCCACGGATAAGCTCAGAAGAGATAACACCATTTCATGCAAAGGTCCTGCAAGGGGTTGTAGAGTTCAAAGGAACCTTTGAGGTTCAGAGAAATAAATCTCAGGAGCAGGAATGCCTCTTAGAATACTGGCGAGAACCAAGGTTACAGGTCTCACAGCAGAGACAAAGGCTAAGGCCTTTTGGAGCAAGAAATCTTCCAAGGTAGAGCACAACTGTCGTTAGATCAGTTGGAGGGGAAAGATCTAGGTCATTGAAGTCTACGTCTAGGTGCACATAGGAAAGAGCACAAGGAAGTGAACCAGATCTAGGTCATGAGATCTAGTGCAAAGGATCGATAGCCATCAGATCCGGAGGAAGGCGCATGGAGTTTAATCTCTCAGAGGTCACGCAGGAGAAGAGATTAAACGGATGGTGGAGACGCTTCGTGGAGAAGTGCGAAATGTCGTGAGCTGTTGGATCTCGTAGGGAAGCAAGGGGATTAAGAAAGTGTCATCCAACACTCTAAAACCCAGGAGAGGTAGTGGCCGTTGGATGATAAGCAGCAGAAGCCGTTGATTCCCCTTTTGAGTGGGATTTCGGCATTTCGGCATTTCAGAGTTTAGCATTTTGGTAATTCCGATGATAAAGAGCCGGGGTACTTTGCATTGAAAACCTTGAAGTTGAGAAACACGACGTGTCCTTGGAGAAGGGCTGTGGTCATGGAGGAAGCAGCCACATGGTCTGAGATTTGGTCAGGGGCTAATCGTCAGATAGCCATTTCAACATTTCAGCATTTCGGGGTCCGAGAGATCGAAGGACCTAGAATCATCTACAGCTGGAAACACGAAATCATGAATTACGAAATCCCGAAAAGTGGGTTGTGGTCATGGGTAGATTTTGACATTTTGGGACCTAGGTGTTCGAGAGGCCAGGAGTCAGGAGACGTGGATTCCCAACTCGCGAAATCACGAAACCCCGAAAGCATTTGGAGGAATAACACAAGCCAGATCCATTAGGCCCTTTTCAACATTTCGGCAACCAGGAGTTCAAGAGTGAAGGATTCGTGAGACGTGGAGTCATAACTCGCGAAATCGTGAAACGATCGTGGCTGTTGATCTCGCCAAAGGAGAAATTTCAGATTTCGGGGAATGGAGTGACCACTGGTTTGGGTCACTGCATTTCAAACTCCCGGTTACTGAAATCCCGATACAGCCAAAACCATTGGATCGAGGGAGGCTCATAGTTGTCGATCTCGTCTAAGGGAGTGATTTCGGGTTTCGGGGTTTGAAGAGTCAAAGGACTCGACCCTCTTGCATCGTTGAGTCACAAAATGGAAAAAGTGCCTCTTAGCTTGGCCAGAGGTTATATCTTGTAGTTGTGTGGAGGTGAAGACTCACGCCTGGTGCACATTGTGTAGGTGGGGTTTTCGTGAAGGACATGTGGATTCGTTCAAAGGATTCCAACAGGAGTCCGAAGAGCCATTTCAACTTAGAATTTGGAACGATCCTAAGACCGGGAGGTCGCACTGAACCTGCTGAGGTAGGGGGTGCTGCATCAGAAGTGGTATCAGAGCTTGATTTTGTATGTATATTTCAGGTAGAGGGAACCAGAGGAAAAGGAAGACAAAGTGTTGAAGATCTGTGATTATTGTTGCAAGGTGCACATTAGTCAATAGACAGTCAGGAGGAATGTAGGAAAGGCTGGAAGCACTCACGGTTGCAGAGTGACAACAACAAGTTTGCCAGGAGGGCAGACAGGAACAGGAAGATGGCTACTGAAGGCCATGGATGTGGTGGAAAGAAGAACCACTAGCAATAGAGAAAAGATGACATAGATAAAGAACTTGTTGAGGTGAGGGTGAGGATGGAAGAGCTTGCACTGTGGGTGCAGCAGAATGCAAAGACACATTGGGTATATGAATGTCCCATGAAGAGAAAGGTGAAGTGGACAGTAAATAAATTGATGGCCAGAAGATAACAAAGGTTGTTGAGGAGGTGGCTGAGGTATGTGAAAATCCTCAGGGCCATAGAGGAGATGTTTCATGCTTGTGAATTAGAAGCTGGAAGAAATATTAGTGATGATGAAGAGGAGAGATCGAGCAGAGATCTCATAGTCTGCCAAGTGGGCAGAGATGGACTTTCAAATTGTCAGGTGGGCAACAGAAAGAGATCAAGTGAAGGTCTTGTATACTGCTAGGAGGGCGGTGTTGAAAGTTCAAATTGCTAGGAGGGCACTAAGATGGGATCGGTTGATCTCATAAACTGTCAGGTGAGGAGAGGAAGAGGAGAAACTCCATATTTCCAAGAGGGAAAGGGAGAGCATATGAGGCCACGTGAGAGTCTCATGAACTCGGAGGTGAGTTTGAATCAACGAGAGGAGCTGACAGAGAAGGAAGATCAGAAGAGCATTTTGATGATTGGAGGGATAAGATTATTCATACCTAGCAGCCCAGTGGAGGCCGATGCATAGGATGAAGGTGCAATAGAGGAAGAAGGACAGCTAGCAGAAACTGTCACGAAAGAAGAATTGGGGCAGACATCAGGAGATACCCCAGCAGAAGGAGAAGAAGATGAGCATTTAGAAGAATGGTTCAAAGATTTCAGCCAGGTAGCTGAAATGAAGACACTTGCAACACTGAAGCTGACAACAGAAGAAGAGCATGAAGATAAGATGCTCACTCCTTGGGAGAAGGAGATAGAAATGTTGGAGGATTGGTTGAACAACCCAGAACCGGTAGATGACTGCCATGAGAAGACATTCATGCAGATGTTAGTAGAGGAGAATTCTGAGGAATCAATCAAAAATTTCAGCCAGGGAGCTGAACAGATGATGATGACTGTAATGCCAAGGTATGAAACAACAGATGAAGGGAAATTCCAGTCTGAGGAATAGCTAGAGGAACCTAGAATTTAACCAGCACAAGGGGAAATGGCAGAAGCAAGTCTGTCAGAGAAGGTGACTAAACAACATGTCAGTCAGGAGGATAAGACTGCAGAGCTGAATTTTGCAGCAGGGTGGCAAGTTGAAGCCATAGAGGAAGAAGATAACACAGGTGATCGGGATGATCTACCCATTTGCAGAGAAGAAGTGCAGTGGAGCAGGCTGTGAAAGGAAATCCATCCATGGGAGCAGTTGGACAAGGAGATTGAGAAGATTAGAAGGTTTATGACTAGATCAGCAAAAGTGGTCAACAAAGGGAAGCTGAGCAGAGGAGAACCTGCCATAGCAGCAGAGCAGCAGAAGAAACAACAACAATGAAGCAATGGAGAAGATGGACAACTCCAAAGAATTGTTTGGGATCCAAGTGGATTTCGACAGCCATGTTGGGAAGTTCATGAGCAGGAGCTCATGAATTTTTCACAGGAGAGGAGTATGATGCAGAAGCATCGCTCCAAGCTAGCTACGTACCAGCCAGCCAACACATCAAGTGCACATTCAATGGAAGGAGAGCGCAACCCTCTCATTGCTCAAATTTTGAAATTGTATTAAATGTTGTAAGGTCGAAGAGACAAAATCCATGCACGTACGTAGGATTTAGATAAATGATGCCTTAAATGGTTGTAAGGATGGGATCTATATTTGATTTGGACTAGACATCCATTCAATGTAATTGAATGTAAATTAAAGAGAGTTGGTGAGATGGAGGGAAGAGCTCGAGGAGCCCCTCTTTGTAAAAATATCCTCTTTGTATCTAGATTTAGTTCGGGGAGAGTAGAACAGACGATAGGTTAGATAGGAGAGGAGAGCCGAGACTCTATGGCAGTCCGAGCTCGAACACATTGTAATCAGGCATTCTTGATTAATACAAACAAGAGCATTTTTTACTGCATGTCATCGTTCATGTGGTTGTGAGTTCATGAATGAATGTCTCTATGTGTTGATGATATGTTGTGGATGTATGTGTTGTTTACATTTGCAGGTTACAAACATGAGTCATTGTCTGTTGAGTTCTTTGATTTTCAGGTTTGGGTTCTTTGTGGCTTCATGCAAGAGGTTTCATGACAGAGTACTGCGGTCTCTAAAAGCCAGTGCAAGGAGTGCACTTCTGAATTCTGCGGAATTTCAGAAAAATACGTGCTAGGAGGGCACACTAGCTGAAGTCATTGACTCAAGGAGGAAGACTCAAGGTTGTTGAACACCTTGAAGGAGAAACTGTGCAGAGGAGAGCACAGAGAGGAGAAGAAAACTTTTTGACAATTTTGTAAGGCTCTGATAGGAGGGCATTGAGAAAATGCACAGGATGCATTAAGAAGAACTCTATTTCGAGTTCGGTGAGAAGATAGAATCACTGAGGATTCTAGAGAACTCTACCAAGTGGGCATTGAGTTGGTGCAAGTGTGCATAGAAGGAACTCTTGTTTGAGTTCATAGAGGAGAGAAGTGCCATAGGAGGAGACACTCACATGGTTACTGAACACCCTGCAGGCTCAACGAAGTGTTCTTGAGTAGGAAGTTGCCATAGGGTACTTACATCCCTTCAAGGAGAGAAAGGGATAGAGACACTTTGAGGTAGAGCCACAGATAATCTTAGAAGAGATAGCACCATTTCATGCAAAGGTCCTGCAAGGGGTTGAAGAGTTCGAAGGAACCTTTGAGGTTCAGAGAAATAAATATCAGGGGGAGGAATGCCTCTTAGAATACAGGCGGGAGCCAAGGTTACATGATTCGTAGCAGAAGCAAAGGCCAAGGCCTTTTGGAGAAAGAAATCTTCCAAGGGAAAGGAAGAAGGCCATGCTCGAGGTAGAGCACAACTGTCGTTAGATCAGTTGGAGGGGCGAGATCTAGATTGTTGAAGTCTACATCCAGGCACACGTAGGAAAGCGCACAAGGAAGAGAACTAGATCTAGGCCATCAGATCTAGTGCAAATTACCGATAGCCATTGGATCCGGAGGAAGGCGAACGGAGTTTAACCTCTGGGAGGTCACGCAGGAGAAGAGATGAAATGGACGGTGGAGATGCTTCATTGAGAAGTGTGAAATGACGTGAGTCGTTGGATCTTGTAGAGCAGTGAGGGGATTAAGCAAGTGTCATCCAACACTCTAAGACCTAGGAGAGGTAGTGGGCGTTGGATGAGAAGAAGCAGGAGCTGTTGATTCCCCTTTGGAGTGGGATTTCGGCATTTCGGCAATTCCGATGACAAGGAGCCAGGGTACTTTGCGTTGAAAACCCCGAAGTCGTGAAACACGATGTGTCCTTGGAGCAGGGTTGTGGTCACAGAGGAAGTAGCCACATGGTCCGAGATTTAGTCAGGGGCTAATTATTAGATAGCCATTTCGACATTTCGGCATTTCGAGGTCCGGGAGATCAAAGGACCTAGAATCGTCTGTAGCCAAAATTGTGAATTATGAAATCCCGAAAAGTGGGTCGTGGTCACGGATAGATTTTGACATTTTGGGACCCGGGTGTTCGAGAGGCCAGGAGTCGGGAGACGTGGAGTCCTGACTTGCGAAATCGCGAAACCCTGAAAGCTTTCAGAGGAATAGCATGAGCCAGAGTCGTTAAGCCCTTTTCAGCATTTTAGCAACCGAGAGTTCAAGAGTGAAGGAGTCGTGAGATGTGGAGTCTTGACTCATGAAATCGTGAAACAATTGTGGTATTCGATCTCGCTAAAGGAGAAATTTCAGGGTTTGGGGAATGGAGTGACTAGTGGTTTGGGTCGCTGCATTTCAAACTCTCGGTTACCGAAATCCCGATACAGCCAGGACCATTGGATAGAGGGAGGATCATAGCCGTCGATCTCGTCTAAGGGAGTGATTTCGGGTTTCAAGGTTTGAAGAGTCAAAAGACTCGACCCTCTTGCATTGTTGAGTCATGAAATGAAAAAAGTGTCTCTTGGCTTGGCCAGAGGTTATATCTGATAGTTGTGTGGAGGCGAAGACTCACGCCTGGTGCACATTGTGCAGGTGGGGTTTTCGTGAAGGACTTGTGGATTCATTCAAAGGGTTCTAGCAGGAGTTCGAAGATCCATTTCAACTCAGAATTTGGAACGATCCTAAGATTGGGAGTTCGTGCAAAACCTGCTGAGGCAGGGGGTGCTGCATCAGTTGACTTAAGGGGGACACCTTTATGGTCAAGGGTTTGTCTCGAGACTGTGATAATCCTTGTTACAGTGGGAGATCCGTGGTATTGATTTTTCAGGTGAAATGAAATGGTGAGCAGTTCAAAAATGGAGATCGAGAAGTTTAATGGGAATTTTTTTTAGTTGTGGAAGCTCAATATGGAAGATATATTGGTGGACAAAGATAAGTGGATCACAGTGGATCCAAGTACTGCACCTACAGGAACTTCAACAAATGACTAGAAAATGTTGGATCGGAAGGTGAAGAGCACAATCTGATTGTGTCTCTCAGATTCAGTGTTACTGGATGTATTAAAGGAAGCTACAACCAAGGATTTATGTGATAATTTGGGGACGTTGTATCAGTATAAGTCCCTAGTAAATAAACTATTTATGAGAAAGAAGCCGTAAAACCCGAGGATGAGAGATGGAGACTCGGTGGCAGAGCATTTGAATGCCTTCAATACTGTGGTAAGTCAGTTAGTATCTGTTGAAATTAAAATTTTAGATGAGGATAAGTGTATCAGTTTTTTATGCTCTTTACCAGACTTGTGGGATAGTCTGATTGTGACCATAGGTAGTAATACAACTTCCTTGAAGTTTGATGAAGTGTTCTCACCCTTGTTGTCGGGGGAGATAAGATGAAAGAACATGGAAGGACATAGCACATATGCATTATTTAGAATAGGATGCTCCCAAGAAAGAAATAGATCTAAGTCCTCAAGTGGGAGATCTAAGTCTAAGGATAGATGTAAATATCCCATAAAGTTTGTAAAGGTATGTTGGATATGTGGAAAAGAAGGGTACTACAAGAAGTAGTGTAGATCCAAAATTAAGAAAAAGAACGGATCTGAAGAAGCTCCATCTACAGAAGAAAAAACCTCCAAGGAAGAAGGAGGGGATGTGTGCTTGGCTTCTTCAAGCACACATGTATATCATGAGGCATGGTTGGTTGATTTAGGTGCATCCTTTCATATGACTCCCCACAGGGAGTGGTTCTGTGAATATGAAAGGTATGATGGAGGTAATGTTTTCCTAGGTTATGACTTGACAAATAGAATCATAGGACGAGAAAAATTCAAGTTGAGTCTCATAGATGGAAGGATTAGAACACTACCTAGTGTTCTACACATCCCAGGTTTGGCTAGAAATTTGATTTCTGTAAGAAAAATGGACGATGTAGGGGTAAAAACAATATTTGAAAATGAAACCTGTAGGATGGTTTGAGGAGAAATGGTGTTGTTGAAGGGAGTTTGGTTTGGAACTTTGTATAATCTTCAAGGAAGCATTATTAATGATGGGTGTAATAGTTCCATTGTTTGTGATATTTGATTTGAAGAAGAAATAACTCCTACAATCTTCGGAGAAAAGGTTCTGTTGTGGAATCAAATATTGGGGAATATCAGAGAGAAGGGTATTCGACTACTACATGGTAAAGGTATGGTTGAAGGTGTTTCTAAATGATCTATGGATTTTGATTTATGTGCACATTATGTATATGGGAAGAAAAATTGGGTAAGATACCCCTCTGGTGCAACGAGGGTCAAAGGAATTTTACAACTAGTTCATAGTGATGTGTTTGGACCTATGGTGGTTCCATCATTGGGAAAATATATGCAATATGTCTCATTTATAGATGAATTTTCGAGGAATACTTGGATATATTTCCTCAAGAGGAAATATGAAGTCTTTTATAGGTTTAAAGAGTTTAAGGCTCTTGTTGAGAATCAAATAGAGAAAATAATTAAGGTGTTGAGGACAGATAATGGCGGAGAGTTCTACGGGAATCAATTTGAAGAATTCTATAAGAAGTGCGGTATATAAAGGAAGAATACTACTCCATATACACCTCAAAAGAATGAAGTTGCAGAAAGGATGAACAAGATGCTGATGGAAAAACAAGGTGTATGCTCAGTGGTGTCAAGTTAGGGAAATAATTCTAGGCATAAGTAGTGGGTACTACATGTTACCTGGTCAATAGATCACCCTCATCAACGTTGGATGACAAGAATTCACAAGGGGTATGGATTGGTAAGAATCCTTCTCTCACACATCTCAAGGTATTTGGTTGTGAGGCCTATGTTCATGTTTCAAAGGAAAACAATTGTAAGCTAGATAAGAAGGATGAATAGTGTATCTTTATTGGGTATAAAGATCATCTCAAAGGTTATAAGCTTTGGAACCCAGAAACTAAGTAGGCTGTGTATAACTGAGATGTTGTATTTACAAGAATGAAGGATGTTGTTAAATAGGAAGTCCTACCAAGTAAGGAAGAAGCATACAAAATAGACTTTGATTTAAAGGATAGTGAATCAGACTCTATAGAAGAAAATGAACTAGAAAAAGAAGATCCTCATACTCTAGGATTAAGGAGATAGGTTCGAGAAATAAGGCTACCAAAAAAGTATACTCCATATGATTTTTATTCAAATTTTGCTTTTTCTATTAGTGATGATGATCCTAGAACTGCCAGGGAGGCAGTGGATTCAGAGGATGAAAAGATCTGGAAAATGGCCATGGATGAAGAAATGTCAGCCTTGGATAAGAATGAGGCATGGGATATAGTGGAGTTGTCGATTGGAAGAAATCCCATTGGAAGAAAATTGGTATTTAAAAATAAGTTGAATGCAGAAGGAAAAGTGGAGAAATACAAAGCTTGGTTAGTAGCAAAGGGATATTCCCAGGTTGAGGGAATTGATTTTGGTGAGATTTTTTCTCCTGTTTCCAAGTTAAATTCTATAAGATTTTTGTTATCTGTTGATGTTGCATTTGATTTTGAAGTAGAAAAGATGGATGTGAAGACAACATTCCTATGTGGGGATCTGGAAGAAGAAATCTTTATGAAGCAGCCAAAAGGATTTATTGTGAAGGGAAAGAAGGAGTTGGTATGCAAACTGAAAAAATCCATGTATGGTTTAAAACAATCACCAAGGATGTGGAATAAAAAATTTGATACTTATATGATGGGACTTAGCTTCACAAGAAGCAAAGAGGATCACTATATGTATTTTAAATTAATTGGTGATCATTTGATTTATTTGGTCTTGTATGTGGATGACATGTTGCTGATAGGAAACAACAAGGAGATTATCCAGGATGTGAAAACTCAGTTGTCCTCTAAATTTGACATGAAGGATATCAGTGCTTCAAATTTCATTTCRGGTATGGAAATTAAAAGAGATAAAAAARAAGGGGAAACTCTAGTTAAATCAAAGAAAATATGTCGAGACAATATTGTAGATGTTAAATATGCAGGAATGTAAACTGGTCAAGGTCCCTATTCCTGTTGGTGTAAATTTATCTACGGATCAATGTTCCAAGACATAGGAAGAGGAGGAGGACATGTCTCGTGTTCCATATGTAAGTGTAGTTGGCAATTTGATGTATGAAATGGTATGTACTAGACCGGACATTGCACATGCAGTGGGAGTTTTGAGAAGTTATATGTCAAAACCAGGGAAGGAGCATTGAACAACAATAAAAAGGGTTTTTAGGTATTTGCATGGAACTGCTAGCTATGGATTGTGCTACCAAGGAAGACCATAATTGGACAGAGTGTTGGAAATGCATGGATTTGTGGATGCAAACTTGGATGGATATCTGGATCGTAGGTGATATACCAGTGGGTATGTGTTTAACCTGTTTGGAGGAGCAATCAGTTGGATGAGAAAAATATAGGTTGTAGTGGCACTTTCAACTATAGAAGTTGAATACATGACAGCCACGCATGCAAGTAAGGAAGAAATATGGTTACAAAGATTGTGTTAAGGTATTGGGTTGGTACAACAAGTTGTAAGGATAGATTGTGACAGTCCAATTTTTCTGGCGAAGAACCCAACTTATAATTTGAAGACAAAGCAGATTGATATTCAATATCACTTTGTGAGAGACATGGTTGAAGAAAAGAAAGTGTTGCTAATGAAGGTGGACACTTTGAAGAATGTTGCAGATTCATTAACAAAATCTGTGAGCACTAAGAAGTTCTCTTTGTGTAGAGTATCCATGCGCATTTTTTCCTTGGATTGTTGAGTATGTAACCCTGTAACCCCCTGTATGCAAAGAAAACAACAAGTGGGAGAATGTTGGGTATGTGTTATATTATTTGCACGACTAAATTTAGTGTCTACTACGTTGTGTCGGGCATGCAGGGGTTCGAGGGAAGAGCCCCCGAGAAATATTATTTTACCTTTGGAAACGTGTCACATTTTTCCTCGTTTTTTGTTTTACCTTGATTTTCGTGTCCATTGTTGGGCAATTTTTTAGCACATGGTTTTTTTCGATGGTTTTCTATTTCCGGTTCAGGAATTAGGGTTGTTGACTAATCCGAGTCATTGGGTTATGGTTTTGGATGTCGTTGGATACTATATGTATATTGTATTGTAAACAATGTATCACTATGAATGAATATAAAATATGCTGGTTTTCCTAGTTTGGGTTTCCAGGGGAAAAATATTTGTGTAATGTGTGTATTTTCCATTGTATATTTTCTGTTCTTTTACTGAAAATATGTTTGTAGTGAATATTGTATAAGGTTAAAATCTACAAGATCAACCCAAAAAAGAAGCACATATAGAACAATCGACTAAGCATTTATCATTATTAACAAATTTGTAGCATGATTGAGCATCAGATTGACTTGCAGGAACTTCTGAAAGCCTCACTACAATGACAAAAGAGGGAGGCATTAAGGAAGATATATTAGATGAAAAAAAAATATTTTAACAAAAATATGATGACACAAGAACATTTGAATTGATTGAACCCCTTGGTAGAAGAGTTGCATAACAGTTCCCCAAATAGTCACAAAGAAATCATAGAAATGGTAGGATTGGCTAATGTTGCAGACCCTCTTTGATTCCATAAAAAGATCCCCCAAGAGCAAAAGATAGTTGGAGTATCCCTAGAGAGTGCCCCAACGGTTCCTTTTATGGGTATACTTTGCAATTAGTCCCAGGAAGAAATGGGCTCCCTTCAACTGAAAAATAATTTTGGAGATCGAGGATTTAGAATATATGAAATGCAATCATTCAAAGCCATCAAAAAATAATCACAGTAAACCTTGTAAACATGTATCTTCATGTATAGCTGGAAAATTTTGTGGTTGAATTACCTATGTAGACTGGTATGCATGGTCAATGCATAGTAAGGATACTTTTGCAAGAGTATATATCTAGGATCTTGTTGCACACTTGCTCGAGAAGAGCAAGGATTTGAGTGTTGGGGAGATGTTGAGGGGGCCTCTTAGGCCTCATAAATGTCATCATACCTATGAATGTAATATAACTTAAAGTGGATAAGTATATGTGTACAATGGATAAATGAGCCTAAATGGGTCATTATTTGGAGTGGGTGAAACCACTCTAACCATCCATATCATTGTATAAATACCTATCAACGAAAGAATAAAGATGGTAGAATGTTCTCCCCAATATATCTGTCTTGATGGTCTAATGTATACATTTCATGATATAGTCTCTTTCCTGAATGTTGGTTGGAAGAAGAGCCTTCCAAAAATACCTTTTGACTAGTTTTATTACTCATTTAGACCTCCTTACAACTAGGTTTGGTTGTTCCACCTCTTAATATGATTTAGTCGACTCATCTGAATCATATTCTTCTTTGTTCCTCGGTTCAAACCTCACCTTCTCTGTATTATTATCTATTTGAAAAAATTAAGACCATGATTTCCTTTGGACTTCTCTGAAGACCACATCTCGACTGTACACTGTTTTCCTTGATGCATGATCCTAGAGTTTATATCCTTTAATTCCTTCATTGTATCCAATGAAAATACACTTGAATTCCTTCTTGTCTAGCTTGCTCTTTTTTTCCTTGGGTACATGAAAAAATGCATCACATACAAATAATTTGATATGTGAAAGTGAAATATTCTTACCATACCATACCTCATGTGGAGTCGAATCGACTAGTACTGATGAAGGAGACACATTCATCAAATATTTTACTATGTTGAATGCCTCTGCCTAGAATTCTTGTGCGATCCCAATACCACTAAACATGCTCATTTCCTTGTCCATCAGTGTTATTTTCATTCTTTCAACAACTCCATTTTGTTGTGGGGTATATGGTGTGGTGTTTTTTTCATGCTATGCCACATTTCTTGCAAAAAATGCTCAAAATCCTTTCCACAAAATTCACCACCATTGTCAATTCTCATCACCTTAATTTTATTATCTCTCTGGGTTTACACAAGAGAAATAAACTCTTTGAATATCTCTAAAACCTATGATTTCTTCCTTTATAAAAATATCCATGTCTTCTTGGAAAAATCATCTATGAAGGAGACATAATACATGGATCCAAAAAGTGAAGGCACTGAAACAGGACCAAACACATCACTATGAACCATTTCTAGAATCCCATTTTCCCTTTTTTCTCCATATGGGTACCTCACCCAACTTTGTTATCCATATATACAATGTTCCCAAAAATCTAATTCTAAATCACATTCAGGAAAATATTCAACCACACTTTTTTTATGCATAGATCGAATTCCTTTTTCTCCATTGTGTCCCATCCTCTCATTCCATAGCATGGTTGGGTCGACTTGACGAAGGATTTTCAAGTCGTTTTGAATCAACTCAACCCGAGTTGAGTCAAGTTGAGTCAAAGTTGGGTTGAATTCAAGAACAATGATGTTGTTTCATCCAATCAAGTCGACATTCCCTAATAACTTGTATAGGTTTCCAATCCAAAATCCTTTCATTAATACCATCATACCTATGACCATCTTGCATGCATCCTTATGAAATAAAGTGTGCACTCCTGCATCACTCATCTGGCTGACAAATACCAGGTTTCTTTCCAAACCTGAAATATGTAGCACACCTGGAAGGGTTCTACTCCTCCCATCCTGTAGTATCAATCAGACTCTTCCCTTTCCAACAATTTTGGTTGTCGATTCATCCCACAAGAACTCATCTCCAATTTCATATCATTCATATTCGCAGAACCATTCTCTATGTGGTGTCATATGATAGGATGCTTCTAAGTTGATCAACCAAACATCTTGATCCGACTGTGTACTAGTCAATGCCAAATACACATCACCTCCCTTTTCTGAAGTAGTCTTTATCTCATTCGACTACTTCTCATCAGATCCTCTACTGACTTCCATTTCCTTTGATTTTCAGTCTATTTTAGAATGCCCAAATTTATTGCATTTCCAACATCTTCTCATTAACTGAACATGGGATTTATATCTACCCTTTGACTTAGACTTTCTACTGAATAATTTTCCTTCATCTCTGTCAATGCATCGACCTCTCACCACTAATTTATGTTTGGTCGATCCTTCCATGTTCTTCCTTCTCATTTCTTATGACATTAGAGATGAAACAACATATTCTAGCGCTAATTTGGTTTAATTACTCCCTATAGAAATGAATAATCTATCCCAAGAGTTTGTAAAATAACATAATAGGGTAATACATTTCTCCTCCTTTCTAATTTTAATATCCATAGAAGATAACTAGCTTATTATGGTATTAAAATCATTTAAATGCTCAGTTACTAAACCTACCTCACTCATCCCCAGAAGATATAGTTTCTTTCTAAGGAATAACTTATTTACCAGGGATTTCGACTAGTATAATCTTCCCAACTTGTCCCATGGTTTCTTGGTCAAGTTTTCACCTAAGACATTTAGCAACACCAAATCTGCAAGACACAATCAAATCATACTCCTTTCCCTTCTCTCAAGTTTCTCCCATTCTTCCATCTACATACATGTTGGAATGGTACCTGTATAGAGTGTTGCCCATTTTTCTCGATCTACAAGGAGATATTCAGTTTTAAGTTTTCAAAGTTCAAAATTCTGGCCATTGAATTTTTCGATCTCTATTCTTGAGCTACTTTCCATTCTTTAAGAACAAATTTAAATATATATAACTTATGATTCTTTTTGTACCTAGGGTTTAGCTCAAGTTCGAGGTTGTTAAACCAATATCTGATACCACATGTTAGGATATTATACTTCCATGCTAAACCTAACAGAAGAGAGGAAGAATTATTTAACCTAGAAAACAAATGACAAAGAAAACACACAGTACACAAAGATTTTACCTTAGAAACCAAAATGGGAAAACCATCATTCCTTGAAATGTTTGATTATGTACATGGTGTTGGTTGTGGAGACTGATTATCTTCCTTATTCAGGGGTCTTTGTTTTCATCCATGTTTATACCCCATGAATACTTTACACCCCAAAAGAATGTACACTCCTCCACGCGGGGGAGTGCAGAGGGTGGTTACCCCCTCTGCGGGGTACGGGGGGAAGCAGACCCCCGAAGAAGTTTGGAGGGACAACATTCCCCGATGGGGGTTCGGGGGCGAAGCCCTGGAAGGAAAAATTTCCTTGTAAATTTATATTGTAATTTCATTGTAAATATGGATCGTTCATTACAAGGTTGCAGATCTGATGGTAGAAGTTATGTTAGGGTTTTTTTCCCTAGAAGGCAACCCTCTTTTATGAGGGAAATGTATTGTGACTATGCATCATTGTGAATATTGTATTTTGAGTGAGGAGAATGTGAGAGAAACGAGAGGAAGTTATAGCGGGTGTGTTGTAGGTTGTATCCCTTCATTTGTTGTATAATAATAAAGCAAGGACCTGAAAATTTCTCTAGTGGACGTATCCCACACTGGGTGAACCACATATATCTATGTATCTATTGTATTGTGTATCTTCTATGTTTTATTTCCACAATTTTTTATTTTATTTCTCCGCGATCTTGTTTTTCTAACAACCGGTATCAAAGCGAAAGGTAACTCATAGGAAAAGAGGGTTCCTGGTTTGAGTGGGAGCAATGGCGGAAGATGGAAAGTTTATGGTCGAGAAATTTGATGGCCAACACTACCAATTATGGAAGATGCAGATAAAAGATTATTTATATCAGAAGGATCTATTCCTACCATTGGGTGGAATAAAAAACAAGTCGACAACCATGAAGGATGAAGAATAGGAGGTTCTTGACACAAAGGCACTAAGAACGATATGGTTGAGCCTGGCAACGTCGGTGGCTTTCAATATTTCGAAAGAAAAGACAACAAAGGAGTTGATGGACACATTAGCTAAACTTTATGAAAAACCCTCGGCGTCCAATAAGGTATTTCTAATGAAGAGATTATTTAATATGAAGATGTCAGAAGGTGGGTCTGTTGCATATCATTTAAGTGAATTTAATACGGTTACTAATTAACTAAGTTCTGTAAAAGTGGACTTTGATGATGAGGTCATGGATCTTCTAATCTTGTGATCATTTCCATAAATATGGAACGACTTGGTCATGGTTGTAAGTAACTCTATCTCTGGTTCAAACACTTTAAAATTTGATGATGTTGTTGGTGTTATCCTTAGTGAGGAAATGCGACGGAAAAGCACAGGTGAGACATCAAGTAAAGCATTAAACATGGAGAATAGGGGAATACAAAAGGATAGAGGAAAGGGCTCAGAGAACCATGGGAATTATAGGAAGGGAAGATCCAAATCTAGATTTGGAAAGATAGAGTGTTGGAATTGTGGGAAGAAAGGACATATGAAGAAAGACTATAGAGCTCCAAAGAAACAAAGAGATGGACAACAAGAGAAAATTCAGGAAGAAAATGTAATAGGTGATGTGTTACAAGATGCTTTGATTCTTTCTGTAGATAATATTTCTAAGTCTTGGGTAGTATATTAGGGGGCTTTATTTCATGCCACACCCCATAGGAAACATTTTCTAGATTATGTTCAAGGTGATTTTGGACATGTTCATTTGGGTGATGATGCACCATGCAAAATTGTTGGAACGAGAAAGGTAAAAATAAAGAAAAGCAATGGAAACCAATGGTTGTTGAAAGGGGTAAGACATGTTCCAGATCTAAGGAAAAATCTAATTTCAATAGGGCAGTTGAAAAGTGAAGGTTGTATATCCATATTTACAGATAAGGTGTGGAAGGTCACCAAAGGATCATTGGTGATAGCAAAAGGAGAGAAAGTAGGTACATTGTATTTATGTACTAGTAATACTGAATCTTCTATCTCTTTAGCTTCTACAGGAGTGGATACAACATAGTGGCATCATAGGCTTGGACACATGAGTGAGAAGGGGATGCAAATATTTCACAAAAAAAAATTGTTGCCGGATCTTAAACAAATTGATTTGGATTTTTGTGAGCATTGTGTTTATGGAAAAAAAAGAGAGTCAAATTTCTAAGAGTCGGAAAAGAAAAGAAGAGTGAAAGGTTAGAACTTGTGCATACATATGTATGGGGACCAACTCATGTATCATATCTTGGAGGCTCTCATTATTATGTTACTTTTATTGATGATGCAACTAGAAAAAATTGGGTTTATTGCATTCGACAAAAATATGATGTTTTTGATACTTTTAAGAAATGGAAAGATTTGGTTGATAATGAGACATGAAAAAGGTTGAAGTGTCTCAAATCAGATAATGGAGGTGAATATTGCAGCAAGGAGTTTGATAAAAAAAATTCATACCATGGGATTCATAGAGAGAAGACAGTTCCAGGAACACCACAAGAAAATGGTGTGTCAAAAAGGATGAATAGGACAATCATGGAGCATACAAGGAGTATGAGATTGCATGTTGGTTTTCCCTTACAATTCTAGGCAGATGTTGTAGATACTATTGTTTACTTAATAAACAAAGGACCTTCAATCTCTTTAGATGGTAGAATTCCAGAGGAGGCATGGATAGGTAAAAAGTTAAACTATTCTTTTTTTAAGACTTTTGGTTGTGAATGAGTTGTCCATATTGATAAATAAAATAAAACAAAGCTTGAGGAAAAATCCAAGAAGTGTACCTTCATTGAATACAATGTTAATGATTTTGGTTATCACTTATGGGATTATGAAAATAACAAAATAATTAGGAGTAGATATGTCATATTCAATGAGAAGGTCATGTACAAAGATTAGTTGCAGGGAAAGAAATAGGAAAAATAAAAACAAGAATACACAGTTCTTGATGAGATCATTGAAAAATAAATTCCAAAGGTACCAAAAAATCATAATGTAGAACAACAGGATCAACATTTACCTCAAATTCCTGCAAGTGTTGTTATAAGATATACAAGGTTAAGTATACCCCATGAACAATACTCTCCTTAATTGTATTATTTATTGTTGATTGATTCTGGTGAATCAGAATGTTTTGAAGAGGCAATGCAGGTAGACACCAAAAATAAGTGGGAGCAAGGCATGAAAGAGGAAATGGATTCCTTGGTAAATAATCAGACTTGGGACTTGGTTCAGTTTCTTGCAAGAAAAAGAGCATTGCATAATAAATTGGTTTACAAGTTGAAGGAAGAAGATGGAGAAAAAAAGCGGTACAAGGCTAGCCTTGTTGTAAAGGGGTTTGCACAAAAGAAAGGTATATATTTTGATGAAATATTTTCTTCTGTTGTTAAAATTACTTCAATTAGGACTATTTTAAGTCTTGTGGCAGTAGAATATTTGCATCTAGAACAACTAGATGTAAAAACAACTTTTCTCCATGGGGATTTGGAGGAAGAGATTTATATGCAGTAGCCACAGGGGTATGAGGTCAAAGGGAAGGAGAATTTTGTATGCAGGTTGAATAAGAGCTTGTATGGCCTAAAGCAATCTCCAAGGAAATGGTATTTGAATTTTGACAGGTTTATGACAAAACAAGGTTATAGTAGATGTCATTATGATCACTATGTTTATTTTAAAAGGCTAGAAAATGGAAGCTATATTATCTTGCTATTGTATGTAGATGACATGTGTGTTGCGTGATCTAATATGCAAGATATAAATGTGCTAAAGAAGAAATTAGATAATTCATTTGCAATGAAGGATTTGGGTGTTGCAAAGAAAATCCTTGATATGAGAATAACAAGAGACAGGAAAAATCACAAATTGACATTATCTCAGGGTGAGTACATAGAGAAGGTTTTGGAGAGGTTTAGAATGCAGAATGAAAAACCAGTTAGTACACCTTTGGATACCCATTTCAACTTAACTAAGGAAATGTGTCCCAAGTCACAGGAGGAGATAGAATACATGTCTGGGGTCCCTTATTCATCATCAATTGGCAGTTTGATGTATGCAATGATTTGCACAAGAACATATATTGCACATGTAGTGGGAGTTGTGAGGAGGTATATGAACAATCCAGGTAAAAAACATTGGAAAACAACAAAGTGGATTCTCAGGTATTTGAGAGGTACTATGACTCATGAATTATGATTTGAAGGTTCATACATTGTTCTACAGGGATATGTTGATTCCGATATTGTAGGTGATAAAGATATCCAGAGGAGCACCACAGGGGATGTTTTTATTGTAGGTGGAACAACAGTAAGTTGGATTTCAAAACTGCAAAAGGTTGTTTTACTTTCAACAACAGAGGTAGAGTATGTTGTTGTTACAGAGGCTAGTAAAGAGATGATTTGGTTGCAGAGGTTTATGGAGGTGTTATCGCTCTATCAATTCCCGGAGGTTGTCAGAGTAGAAGAAATTTTCCAGAGGTAACTTTATCCAACCACTTCGAAACTGGAATCTAGCCCTACCAGCTTCAGAGAGGGATCTCTTTGTATGATTTAGATATGTTTTAACTTTGAGATATTAGGCTAGTTAAGTAAAGTAAAATTGAATGGTTTTCTTTTGATTTTGTAAAATTGGTTGAAAAAGTATTTACGTATCCATTGGGCTATGGGGTCTATATTATAAAGATAGAGATATGAACAGGAACTAAAAGAATCTTTTCACAGGGAAAGATAATGCATTCATTGGATTCTTTAGCAGTAAAGCGATGGATAGTAGAAAATATGAGAATATCAATTAAAGTAAAGAAGCATTTAAGAATTTATTCACTGTAATATCAGAAGATAAACATTAGGATCTTTCAAAGTCGAAAATAGGGTATACAAAGATAAGTCCTACAACATGCGCTACTTTTAAAAGATTAGATTAGAAAACAATATGACGACTGAGCGAGAAAAACATTTAACACAGAAAAGTAAACATCACCAATGAACAACACGCGAGAATCCTGTGAAAGTCCCTTTGTATTACTAGAAGATATCTTGATAAACAATTACAGTCTTTATGGATTACAGGGCATAAAGATCAACCCAAGGTACTTCGAAGTTTGAAGTATTTATAATAAAAAATTACATACGATCCTGTCATTAAAGATCAAGACGTGGAAGATTCTAAATTTAGCTAACTAACTCAAAAAGATACAAAAATTCAGGAACTGTTGATGATGTGTTGCAATCTTCATGCTGATTTCTGGGGAAAACCGTTGGTGAGTCATTTGCACAACTTCGTCTGACCGGATTGTTGACAGGGCTTGGATACCTCATCGCCTACTTGATCAAATTGCATAGCTCTTCCCACCGAAGATGACTAGGAATGATGAATTTGAGTAGTCTTCAGTATATTTCATCCATCTTTGTATACTTGGCAAAAGTTGGCTTGATGATGAAAATATACTAGATCTCGTGTTGTATGTTGATGTTTGGCTGCAACGTTTCTAAGAACGCCTTGCCCATTATGCTGCCCTGTATTCCCGAAAATTTCGAACTATCTTTGGCCACTATGGCCAGCTTCTATTTATAATAAGGAAGGGTCATTAACTTGTCATTTAAGACCCTTAAACCAGGGAGACCTTTCTTCTGCAGAGCTTCGATTTTACCGAAAAAATTTTGCACTCCTGTGTCCATAATTTTGACCTTCTCCTCCAACTGTAGCATTAGTCCTCTTTTGGTCAGAATCCTTTTGAACTTGAGGATGGTTTTCTTCCTGTCTTCAACCTTCAAATCCTCTAACTCCTCCCTAGTTTTTGAATTCAGGAACTTAATGATCTCAGTAGCTTTTGGTGTGATGAAGAATAGAGTTTCTCCTGATGACAACACTATGATTCTCTGGTCAGGGAGGTAATGAGCCTGGAATTTGAGGGAAAATTCAGGGAAATGGTGGACCTGGGGGAAAAGATATAAAGGAAGGTTGGATTCCCATAGCCCAATTTCATCGCTCTGATCTAAGAAAGTGTCTTTGAACCATGACTGCAAATCTGCGAAATCAAATTCACACCTTGTATCTGCGATTAGAAGATCTTTGTCAGCCAATGGGATCCTGTCGAGGTCGACAGGAGGTGGGAGGAAAGGATTTTCCTCGGATTCTTCTTTCTTGGATTTTGGCACCATCACTGTGAAAGTACCTGCAATTCAAAAAAAACGTTAGTGGGGATGACTGTGGTTTTGGACGACTGACTGAATCGGAGAGAAGACAAGGAAAATTCTCTGGTGCGAGGATAAGGTAAGCAATGGGTGAATGAAGGAGAAGGGTTAGTTTTGAGAAAATGGATACTCGTTGGGCGCGGGAGACAAATTAGCAAGCTAACGGATAATTTAGCCTGTAATAAATGGCCAATGGGTCTTTTGGAGCATGAGATGGCAAGTAAAAATGAATGACAAATATGACCGAGTGATGTGGAGGGTGTTGATTGGGAGCTGACCATGGTGAAAGGACTTGTAACGGGTGAACAGGGGGAATGGACTGAAATATTTATGAGACATTACCATTAGGAGAATAAGTGGAAAATGATGTCATGGGGCGACGGGAGTGTGTCATAAAATGGTAAGTGGTAAGTGGCAAAATGGTTTGTGGTAAGTGGTGGGAGTCTGGAGCAATGGATTCCTGCCATGTTAGAGGAGGGGGCCCACCAAAAAACCATTCCATTCTGGACCCCCCCCCCCCACCGTTAAAAGCAGGCCGGTCGAGGGGGTCTGAAAAATACCATCAGTTGTCGATCAGTAAGCCTGCTGCTGGACCATAGATTTGAGTGCAATGTTTAACCAACATTCTAGACTCCCCCCCCCCACCGTTAAAAGAAGAATGGTCGGAGGGGTCCAGAATTCAATCTCAACCGTGGATCTATGCGTCGACGCCTCAGCCATTCAGATGTGTGCCTTGGTTATCCATGATACTGACCCCCCCCCCCCACACCGTTAAAGGTAGAATGGTCGAGGGGTCTAGAAAATCTTGTCGACAGTAGATCTGAGGGCTAGTGCCTTAGTCATTCATCTGTGCGTTGTCTTTAATTTGTCAGCATAAACTCATATTTGCTCTGAAAACTTAGGACAATTTCTTTATGTGGGTTTGCCCAAGCTTTCCCTGTTTTTATCACCATGGGAGTTAGACATCCAACTTTCAAACATCAAAGATATGGTTCAACATCGATCATCATGCATGTTTTATTGAGATAAAGCAAACTAAACTATACTCTAACCTACTTACCTATGACATTTAGCCTAGATTAAACTATTGGACTAAGAAATTACTCTATCCTGGGGTTATTTGACCAATATTAGGCAGTTTGGTCAAATTTATTCACTAGCTAACCTAATCTGCTTGGCTAAGATTAAACAGTTTAACAAAGCTTATTCATTAATCCTATCAACATCAATTTAAAAGGACTTGTTCATTCTTAAACTGTATGGACCAAGTCATTGTTATTGCATGGGGCTTTATTCAATTTCTTCTATGCCCTCTTTTATTCTTTTTTTTTTTTTTTCCTGTCAACAACTTGCCTATTTCTGATCGATCATTCAAAGATTACAGACAAAACCTTTTGGAATAGAAAGGCCCATAGTCCAGCAAAAGGAAACAACTTCCTTCCAATTCGAACCAAAAATATCCCATTTTACATTGAATTGATCTAATATATAGAAGCTAATGGCCACATTAGATTCCTATGAGTCGAACTCCTGCAACCTACAATAGTGGATCTATTCTTATCTTTTGATTGATGGTTCAAATGATAATAGCTTGGGATCTCTACTACCACATATGTCTTTTGTTCTGTTTGTCCACCTAAAAATGTTGGATAACCTGTTGATTTCTATATTAGATAATCTTGACAGTTTGAATACTTCGCCACTTCATCATTTATCACTATTTTTCCTCCCTGCTGGAAATTAAAACCAATTTTCCTTACAAAGGATGAAACAAATAAAAAAACCAATTCCATAATGGTTCTAATTCACCAGAAATAAAATCAAATATATAAAACCAAAAGAAAAAGTTGCAAAAGATATCTCGTATGCTGGCTGTTTTCTGGAGACAAATCCCTTTATTTATGCCCTGAGATATGGAATTTAATCAAAATCAGTTGCTAAATGTTGATCTTTAATAATTGATGCTTGCTTATCCAGGTAACTCTTTGCTCGAGATTCTTTCTCAGCCTGGAAATATGTTAATTGCTTCCTGGGATTCGATCTCAGTCAATTATGTTCTTTTCGAATCATATTTGGAAACAAATTGTTGCATAAAATATGGGATGTCTATCTGCCACCTAGCGAATGCTGTTGAACTTGATTCCCAATTAATTACCTGGACATGCTTAATGTGATCATTCATATGCTCATTAATAATGACCAAATCCTCCATCGTATCCATATGACCATCTTGGGGGTTTGCTTGGATTGTTGGGCACCCAAAGTTCGCATATAATTTCGCTGAGCAATCTCCTCTTATTTAGCGTTCTATAGGCACATCAGATTCTATAAATCTTTTTGATAGCCAGGCATGGTAACCCATGATTTCATAGGTCCAAGGATTTTTCTCACCAGAATCGAGACAATATAGTGCCATCAATCTCGAGACTATATGTAACAAATTTGACCTTCCTATGTTTTTACAAAACAAGGAAAGCATGTTGCCTTGATTTGTTAATTCCCTACTCAACACATTTATCACCTCTGTATAAAACTTTCCTTTGAATTCTTGTTATTGCTTGACGACTTCCATGCAAATTGGCTTTATACCTGTCACTTGTATCATTTGAGCATTTGATCAAGGTTTTTGGTTGGCATTTATAACTAAATCATGGCATTGGCATTCAATGAGTTTCAATTCGGTCATAACTGTGAAAACTTTAGATGCAGGATAGGCAATACAAATAATGATGAGTTAATGGAGAGGTGGAGGTGAGCGTGGTATCATGAGGTGGGTTTTAGAGGGAGAAGGGTGTGGTACTCCGTATGGGCCATTTATTCAAGAAGGAGATTATCGGGCTTTAGATTCGAGTGAGAGCTTCAAATGCCAATTACATTTGATCATAGATTTTGCAACTGGATGTGCCAATTCCCCGTCTTACCAGATAGCGTCACCCTGATTGAAATCTTCTATGCCTTGGCATGTATCGAGAAACGTTGTAACATGACTTAAATAATATCTGCAACAACCTGTGAAAATTTGGCATCTGGTCACACCTGCAAGCTTAACCTCTGGTACCTGTGACTTTCATGGTGACTGTATATTTGAACAGTAAGCATTTCAAACATTTCAGGAACCATCCCTTATTCAGAGCACTCCCATTACGCGTCCTTCTCATCTAAAGTTTCAAAAACAAATTCCTGAAATCTGTACTCCCTCGAGCTCAACTTTGATGATTTTCTTATCGCGTCAATGCTCCTCATGATTAAACACACCTTTGTCTCTGACATGGAGTCTAAACAATTTGAACAATTGCTTGAATGTTGTCAACACCTTCAATATAGCAACCGACCTCTGAACTGTTCTCCTCAACACCTACATATTTCCTCTTGGCATATGGTGTTAGGGTTTAAATTTGGGGCCTCTTTTTAATTAGCTCGATGTGATATATTGTTATCGGACAAATCGGTAGGTGCGGACACTAACTGATCTCCCTAGATCCACCTAGATCTAGAACAAAACACACCATAACATAATGTTTTCCTTAAGTTTTAAATATTGAATTTACTAACTAAAGAGGGATGGGTGACATACCGTTTAAATGTTGTTTCCTCTCGCCATCGCCATCCTAGATCCATTCCAATGCTCATGCAATGATGATCCTGCAAAAGAATGCAACCAAACAAAGTGATAGCAATAGCACAAACTCAATATAAACCTATGTATGTGATCAAGGAATCATACAATAAAACACAACAAGCTTTATAGAAAAGAATCATATTACTGTATCATATTAAATGTGAAAGAGAGATTACAACCATGGCCTTGATGTCGTAAGGTCCCTTCGAACTGTCCTTTATTCCCCACACACTTTCACTCCAAGAATTCTGAGAGCACAAATCTGATAATATTCACAATCTATCTTGACAAAGTGGCTCATCTAGCCAAGCTAAAAATCTCCAAAACTCAATCCAATCCAAGCTAATCCCAAAAGCTCCAAAGCTAACCAAAAGCTAACTTTCTCCATGAGAAATCCTCTCCTTTTATAAGTTGAAGAGGATAAGGTGAGGGGGTTAGGATGATCCCAATAAATCATGAARGTGAGTAAGATCCAAACCATTTGGATGCCACCTCACCATAGAAGTTTCTCCTTCTAGAAGATTCAAGAAAATGCTTGTTTTCCCACGTGTAGGCATTCTCGCACCTTGCCTATAGAGCAACCTGCGAACATCTCGCACCTTAGCTATGGTGCAACCTGCGAGAATCAGGCATTCTCTCACCCTGCCTATATAGAAACCCGCGAACTTCCTTTTTTATAGGGTTTTTCCACAGGAAAATGCAACTTCTTTTCTCAGGGAAAGTTCTTCTTCCTTCTCTCTTCAGGAACTCAGGCCACTGACCCCTCTGAAGGAAACATATAGGTTTACATCATTAATGGTCATAGGGATGACGAAAATAATGTGTAACATATATCCCACATTTGAGCCGAGAAACTCTTTTGAAGTATTGATATACACCAACGTCCCCAATACATATCGATGCGTTGAGCACATTATGCCTCTCTTGGGCTCCTCTCCCATATGACTTGGTGCAGGCACTTGGGCGGTGGTTCTTGAAATGCATGTGTTTTGTACTGACTCTTGGTTTATGTGTTGATGAAGGTACCTGTGTTTGATTGGAGATTGGCCCTCGACCAATATATATTTTAGAAAATATTTTCAAACGATTTTAATTTTTATTTTTTAAAATAATGGCCATGTCTCTATAATAAGCCCGAGAGCCAGTTTTTCCTCATAATAAGAAAAAAGGCAAAGAAGCATAGGCCCCAAGAACTTACAAGGATTCGTTATTAAAAATAAAACCAAGGCCCAAGAACCTATTTGGATCCAATATGACAAATGACCAATTTTGTTTCAGTAAACAAACCCTATCATAAAGAAGCTTTGTACCTGAACCATAATCTTTCTTAAACCACATTCTTTGATGAAGAATTTCTCCAAAATAGATCTAGGAACACAACATGTAGCCACCATTTATTCCACGACATATTTGGAGAGGTGTTGATAGACTTTTGTCAAATTTGCATTTTCACTATGCGCCATGAGCAATCCGCTTTATGCCTGAATAGATATCAGTCAAAACACTGATTTCCTATAATTTATAGGATCCTAACAGGAGGAATTGGGAAAGAAGAAAGAGAATAACAGGTTGTACTGCGAAAGTGAGAGTGTCATTCATATTGCAAATAACTAAACCTTCCATTAGAAGACTAAGCATATACAACTCATGCACTATTTCATATGATCCATCTTGGAAGATGGACATTTGAATTTGGAAAAGATACACACTAGCTAGAATCCTACAAACATGTTAACTAAGGGAGTAACCAGGGAGAAATTGAGATCCTGCTCAGTTTCAGTTGGTCTTCAAGCATGAAGGTGAAGATGAGAAATTTTCTAGGTCCAAGAAGGTTCATAGTCTAGCAGATACAACGACGATGGAGTTGTTGAGATCAGTCTCCAAGTGGGAGATTGTTGGTTGTGGAGCCTGATTATCTTCCTGATTCATAGGTCTTTGTTTTCAACCATGTTTATACCCCATGAAGAATTTACACCTTGGAATAATGTACACTTCTCCACGTGGGGGAGTGAAGAGAGGGGTTACCCCCTCTTCGGGGTCTGGGGGCAAGAGGGCCCTCGGAGGAAAAATTTCCTTGTAAATTTATATTGTAATTTCATTGTAAATATGGATTGTTCATTATAAGGTTTCATATTTGATGATAGAAGTTATGTTATGTTTTTTTCCCTAGAAGGCAACCTTCTTTTATGAGGGAAATGTATTGCGGCTATGCATCATTGCGGATATTGTATTCTGAGTGAGGAAACTGTGAGAGAAAGAAGAGGAAGTTACAACGGGTGTGTTGTAGGTTGTATCCCTTCATTTGTTGGATAATAATAAAGAAATGACCTGAAAATTTCTCTAGTGGACGTAGCCCTCACTGGGTGAATCACATATATATGTGTCCCTATTTTATTGTGTATCTTTTGTGTTTTATTTCCTCTTTTATTTTATTTTATTGCTCCACGATCCTATTTTTCTAACACCTAGTATCTCCATGGGATGGAGTATCTAATGTATGTACTTGTATCTATGTAACATGTAAATGGCATATCATTGTAATACATGACTAGGAATGCATGCCCCATTGTAATGTATTCCAATTGATTTGTAGTGCAGAAACCTCTTTTATAGAGTTATTTAACACCCAGAGTGAGCCATGTCACAGGTCGGATGCATGCTCTATGTAAGGTCTCTAGGAGGTGCGTAGGAAACCATGAGTTTTATATTCAAGGGGAGTTCATCGAGAGGTTGAATGAACCACATACCTGAAGGACATCCTACTAAACCGATGGTTGCAGCAACTGATAACTTATTCATTCTGGTGGATGGTTGTCTCTTTATATGGACTTTGGTAGTTTGGTGATGCATGATCGAGGAATGGAGAGAAAGTACTAGGTTGGACCAGACATATACTTTGTTGATCAAGAGGTTCTTTGATTTAAAGGACTTGGTGATGATGAATACCTTACCTGCCGATTGTAAATACAAGTAGTTGTTAAGGGGGAGTATTGGGGTATGTAACTCCCACTTCTCTTTGGTGTGATCATATTTAACTATTGAGTTTATTTGTCATTATTAGGTAGAGTTCTAGTTTTTGAGGCCTATTTGGTTTGAGATATTCTCTCCAACTAGTTAGCTTCCTAGTTTGGGGTGAGATTGATATATTTCCTCAAATGGTAGATTAAGGTAGTGGTCTATCTCGAGACAATTTTCTTATAATTATATTTTGTTGTTTATTCTTATAGTTATATTTTGTTGTTTAATAGAGAACTCATCACAATTTTGGTGTGTGTAATACTATCTACTCTCCCTCCCACATTTCCCAATATGTAGATTGGTTGTAAGTGAAGTTGAGCAACTTCCTCCAAATGATGGGAACTACATAATTGAATGTATACGTGTTATTTTTCTATGCAACAAGAAACATGATGTCCAATACCATATCATCTCAATTTAAACTTTAGTTTTATTTCTCTCATAAGTGTGGGATACATGTAAAGCGTCACCAAGACACACAACCAACGACCTCCTTCTCTCTGGAATTTTCATTCCACCACTAGCAAAAACATTCCCATGGATAAACCATCATATAAGGTAAGGTAAAATAGAGGAGCGGCGACTAAACTCCAAGCGAATTTCATCAACAATGGAAGAAAATAATTGGAACCATGAAGAAGAGTGTGTTTACACAGATGGAAGAGAAGTAGAAATCTCTACTCACAGTTTGCAAGAGCCTCTGCTGGTAGTGGATGGGGATTGATCAAATCCACCTATAAATCATATAATTACAAGAGATATAGAGATTGAATATGGTGATGGATGAGAAGGAAACAACACTAATGGCAATGGTAATGTAATTTCTGATACAAGTAGACCTAAAATTCTATGGGGAGGAGAGTATTAAAAAAAACATTGTTTATGGTGGTCTCAATGCAATCGTCACTAGCTTATCCCTCGTTTATTCTATTTCCATTGGACATTTATCATCAGGTATTCCATTTTATCACGTGAAATATTGGTATTTATATGGGGTTTCTTCCATTTCAGGTATTTCATGGGAACAACATAAATTTATGAAATTGTTTCTATTTCAAGTATTTCTGAAACGCGTTTGCTTACTACGGGAAAATTTGTGCCGATTCTTTAGAGGAGGATGTAAAGTACAGAAAGAATGAATCCTACTTTTTGATAAAACTTGATAAACTTAGTGAAATGTTAGAATCACAAAGAAAACACAAGGACATACTAGAAAATGAGAGGTTTAATAGATTTACAAAATCTGTCAAGAAGGTAAGTTTGCTCTAGTTACTTTGTTTGATTGATTTTCAAAGCAATTAGAGACATACAAATTTTCTCTAGTTACTCTGTTTGATTGATTTTCGAAGCAATTAGAGACGCATTTTTTTATGTTTCAGACTAATGCTTTCAAGGTTTTAGTTGAATGGCGTGTTGTAAAAAACATATCAAAATCTTACAGAACATGGAGATGCATATCTCTCTTTCATAGAGGAAAAGAATCTTATGTTTTCTGATGGAGTAAATCTATAAGGTATTTTTATATCAAGCAACTAATTTTTCCCCAAACAATATACTATGAATCCATTCGCCTTGGAAAATTTCAACTACTAAATACTTACCAATTGAATTTGGATAACCAGTGCGCCCAGACCGTCATAAGTGGCGAGCCCTAATTGACAATGGAGGGAAATACTTAGGCCTCTTGAACCAAAATGAGATGAGTAGTCTCCTCTCCATGACTCAAAACCAGAGCTCACAGGAGCTTCAGGGTTTTGGAGTGGGAAACAAGGAGGAACAACAACAACAAAAATTAAGACGTTTGACTACAACTCAATGTAAGATTGCTGAAAATGTTGAATCTTAGTTTCTTGTTATGCTCATTGTGTGTCTAGCTGAAGTTGCATGCCTTCTCATTTTTCTTTGCAAGTGTAGCTAAAGTTGCATGTCTGCTCATCTTTATTTGTTGTGTGTCTGATCATCTTTCTTTGAGTGTGTAGCTGAAGTTGTGTGTTTTCGCATCACATCTGCAACTGCGACATCTGCAATGAGGCTATCGATTTACTGACACTTTTAAAGGTGATAACAGAGGGGTGGTTTGGAAGGACGACACAACTGGAAAAGGTGATGACGGAGGGGAAGTTTGGAAGGACTACAAAGGTGGATAAAGATGGTTGCTTTCCAAAACCTGTCAACTTTTCAAAAAAATCTATTCCTATAAAATTCCTTCGGCATAAATATGGATTTACAAATCATTTAAATTTGGTACATTGACTAATATTGTTTTTTTGAATACTCTAATTTTATTATGTTTTGTCTTAAATATGTAGAAGTATAAATCATACATAAAAATATCCATTTTCAATTTAAAGTATAAGATGAAAACATTTGAGTGAAATAAATATGATATATTTTTTTTATTTATTTTTTAATTTAAAAATAAATAAATTAATATTTTAAAAAATGATTATAAAAAATTAAATATTATATAATATTAATTTATTTATCATATTATTTTATTTGATTATAAAATAATATTATTTTATTTGATTATAATTTTTTGAATACTCTAATTTTATTATGTTTTGTCTTAAATATGTAGAAGTATAAATCATATATAAAAATATCCATTTTCAATTTAAAGTATAAGATGAAAACATTTGATATGATATAATTTTTTTAATTTTTTTTAATTTAAAAATAAATAAATTAATATTTTAAAAAATGATTATAAAAAATTAAATATTATATAATATTAATTTATTTATCATATTATTTTATTTGATTATAAATTTTAATTTTTAATTTAAAATATATTAATAAAATAAAAATAAATATTTATGTGAAATAAATATAATATAAATTTTGTTTTACAATTTTAAAAATAAACTAAAATAATATTTAACATTTTTTAAAAACTATTATAAAGAAGCAAATCATATCATCCCATTTTTTAATAAATTGTGATATAATATTTTCTCAATTTAATATGCATAGGTTCAATTCATTTTTTTCTCAATAATCATACATAGATGAGATAACTTGAAGAGTTTAAAGCTTTTGAAATTTTGTAAAAATAGGTTTCACATCTTTAAAACTTTGTCAAAGCTATATGGTATTAATTATTATTTTTTTACGTTAAAAAATTGTGATATAATATTTTCTCAATTTAATATTTATAATCTCAATTTATTTTTTCTCAATAATCATATAGAGATGATATAACTCTTAGAAGAGTTTAAAGCTTTTAAAATTTTGTAAAAATAGGTCTCACATCTTTAACACTTTGTCAAAGTTATATGATATTAATTAATTTTTTAAAATATTTTTATGATAAGTAAATTTTTAATAAATTATTTAATATAGTGATAATGATGATTGTTATTATTTAAAGCAAGATCAATTTTGTTTTAGATCTTAAGAAAATTGAGAAAAAATTAATTGGTTTGTTTTAAAATTGTATTTATTATACTTAAATTGATTGGAAAAAACTTTTCAAAATCTCCATAAGTTAATATTATTACAAATATTTTGAAATTTAGATTTGGTATGAGATTTCATTCTTATTTTAACAATGTTGAAATAAAAATGATAAAAGGGTGTTTTGGCATTGTTGGAACACATGAAATGGATAAGCGTGAGTTGCATTTTTCATTTTTATGATACACGTATAAGTACATGATGCCTGACGTTTGGATGCATCCTCCAAGATGTCTCTTGAAATCTCGATGATGATTACAGTAACTTGACCTTTCACATTCCTTCAAGTGTGTAACATTAATGGATTACGTTTCCAACATCCCCCCCACATTAATCCGAAGAGGTGTATGTGAGTCCAATAAGAGAGATAAAGTTTGAAAGTGAAAGACTCAAATATGGAAGTGTACAATTGCCAATGCATGAATTTGCTCTCTGAATTTGGTGGTTTTGGGATGGCCACAAACCAAATGGATAGAATAAGTTGATGTCTTCTACTAAATGGTGTTGGTGATTTAAGGAAGACCACAAATTCTGGTACTTGGCTCTAGGGACCACTGGTTCGTGGAACATTTCCTAAGTTAGCTATAAGTTGGAAGTTGATGTCTTCTGCTAATTGAAAGTTTTCTTGAATGTTGGTTGAAAGATGACCATAAATTGTTCTATAGCAGAAGTTGCAAGTATTCTACTAAAAGGAAGACCAAAAACCGTTGTATAGCAAAAGTTGTAAGTCTTCTACCAAGTGGTGGTTTAAGGAAAACCACAAACCAATCTGGTGTTTTTGGATGACCACAAACCAAATCAAACTGGCTTGTCATGCTCACTTGTTACTTCTCGACTGATGAGACTTCAAAACTTGAAGCATGACTGTCAATCACCGATGTTATTCCCCCTTTTCAGGTACAAGTTGAGAAGATGCAAATCCATTCATTGCAAGGTGTGTCAATACTTGAGATTGAATTCTATGATATGACTGAGATATATTCTTGGTTATTGATGACCATTGCCAAGAAGTGATCCACCCATAGTGGTTTTTAAATCTTGTAGATTTCTTATGGTTGGAACATCTGTCTTAAGGATGATTGTGCTTTTTACAATGCTCACAAGGATGAAGATCAAAGCACTAACTTCCACATGGCCAACTCACTGACAATGTTGGCATTTCATAATTTTCTCTTGAACTGGAGTAGGTGAATATGAACCTTCTTGAAGCAATCCAACACTCTTGAACGGGGTCAGTTTGGTATAATTCAAAATATGAAATGTGACTTCCTTTTAATATCTGATACTGGTTAGGTGATTTTTTTACTTCACTTATTCCCAAGGTTAGATGACTGGCTTGGAAAGAGGAATTTGAACTACATCTGCATTCATATATGAAGTTGACTCACTGAGTTGCTTCTATATTCGTTATTGATTTGAATCATCTTCTTTGAAAAAAGGGTTGTTCTGAACAAGGACTAGTTCATAACGTCGAATATTCTTTCATTGTATTTCTTATTGTTGGAGGTGTGATTCAAGCTAGAGAAATTCAATTTTGTCATGCGAATCTTGTAAATAGTTTAGAACATAAGTGAGAGTGTATATGTCAGTTGTGGTTGTATTGTCCATATAAGAGAGTATTAGAGTGTTCAGTAACTCTAATAATTCATCAACTTGAGCTATTTACACACTAACTTAGAACTCAAGGGCTCCTTGCAAATCCACCCTTTAACAATCAAACTCAAAAATAACAAATGAAATGTGTCAACTTCTATCAAGAAGTGCACCCGTTACAATGTAATTTAATTTCAAAAAGGACAAGTACCTTATAAAAAGATTATTTGTAGGTATATCTTGATTCTTGATATGAACTAATCTTCAAGGTTGAATATGTTGTCGGTGATTTGAATATGCTTAGTAATCATGTTGGTCTAGTTCCTTGGGGTGCAAATTCCAGTTCCATAGATCAAATAAATTTAAAATTAAATTCCAATGGAAAAGTGAGTGAGCATCAACGGAAATGAATTGCAGAAAGATCTAAAGAGAAAGAGAGAGATATGACACCAATTCACGCTCAATTACTCAGGAATTCAGGTTCCCACATACACTCACAATAGTGCCCACTATGTTTTTCATTGTCCAAATAAAATCAGGGAGGTATCACATATTTTTTACTAACCCATGATATATTTATATAAAATATGAGAGGTTTCCACCATGCGATGCATTCTAAGAATTTCTTTGTTCAATTGATTTTGCATGTGTGAACTCGTTTATTTTCTAGAATAACATAAAGTTGAAATCCATTGAAATAATCATAACTATGCCATGCCATTTGTACAGAAAAATTCAACCAAGAGAATATAAAGGAAATTCAACTTAGACGGTTCGTGCCTTCATTTTGATTTTCATTTTGATCCGATAGAGAACTCCCTATTATTTGAGGAAATATTGTTGGAAACATGAGGGCGGAAGTGCCAATAGAATGAAAAAATAATCCACTGTAAAACCCTAAAGCAATGTCAAAGGATCACACAAAACATTGAAACTTCAGACAATAGAGGGTGCTAATAAAACCCAACGATTCGACCAATTGATAAAGTCTTTGCATGTGGGAATATGGTTGAGGAAATGGTACTAGAGTACCTTCATGGGTCATTGGTTGTATTATTGAAGAGATATTTGGAATGTTAGGACTTTTGATGACTGAAAATGCATAGAATCCTTAACCGGGCTATGAAGATGCATAAGAAAAATTGATATGGTATTTTGGAAAGATCTTAGTCACTACAAATATACATTACAGATTGGTGGGATATTCATTCGCATGCTATAGTTTAGATTGAAGTGCATCTTATTTTTTTAACTATTAGAATGTGATGGGGAGACATCTAAGGTTTGAGCTTGAGGAGAGTTGCACGATGGTTTATTGGAGAGATAGAGAGGAACACAACTATTGACAGATACAAGGACCAAGAGTGGGAGATTAGGGTTTACGTAGTACCAATGACATAATCTAGAGATACAAACAATAGAGATGGAGTTTTTTTTGTGCGTGGAGACGAACATGTAGGAAAATGATCACAATTGGAAGATGGAGACAATCGTTTTTACATGAGAACGGGAAAGGAAATTCCAAGATAAAAAAATCATACATGATCAAATGTTATGGACAACTACCAGAGGCCCTAAGAAATATAGAGCTCTGATACCACTATTGGATCACACTAAATGGATAAGCGTGAGTTTCATTTTTCATTGATATGATACACATATAATAAGTATATGATATTTGACGTTTGGATTCATCTTCCAAGACGTCTCTTGGACTCTCGATGACCATTACAATCACTTGACCTTTCACATTCCTTCAAATGTGTAACCTTTATGGATTACGTTTCCAATAGTCGTAGTGCCCTATTTGTTCTTCCCTTGCTCCAATATTTCCTTGAAAAAAAGGTCAACTTGTGTAGATTAGATATATACAATAATTTCATCAATTTATACAAATGATCATGATATAAGTGAGTGTGATCATGAAGGGAACTTTTTTTTTCCATAGAAAAAACCATATTTTTATTTCAAACCTTAAACCAAAATACAATCTTCAAAGTTCATGATCATAGAACAACCAGAAATAGGATTTATTGACAACCTCCCCTTTCACTTATGAAGCATTCATACCATACATATAATATAAACATAGCATGTATAATAACAACTATCCAAAAACTAGACTCTCTTTGAGACTAACTTAATTATATAGAAATTCTTACCCACTAACACATTTATAAATCAAAGAAACAACAATCCCTTGAAGAGAATATGACCTTCCCTATATTCATCTTCATTTATGCTATTTGGATTACCAATAAATCCTTACTTTGAAAGTGCATTTGCCTAACCATTTAGCTCACAGAAGATATGGGAGAAGGATATTTGTTGAAACTGACTAGAAAAATATTTCAAATGTAAAGCTAGACTATGTAAACCAGAATTTTGTAACTGCAATTCATTCTTCATCCACTTAATTGTCAAAGTTCAGTTGCCAAAGATTTGTAGAGTACCAATTCCTTTGTTCATGGAAGAATTCATCAAGAATAATAGAGCCTAAAACTCACTAAAATTGGTATTTCTTTTATCGATATTTTCCTTCCCTAAGAAAAAATGAGAATATGAAAGGAAGAGGACAAAATCCAAGCCATAGTCTTGACCATTTCTTTGAATGGATCCATTAAATAATCCCCAAGGGATTGTTTTATCAACTTCCATCTCAACCACCCTCCTTGTCCTTCTAACCTTTATAGATATCTAAAAATTATAAAGGATTTCCAACACATGAGTGGAAACTTGAAAAGGAGGAGTTGTTTTATCTTCAAAAATAAAATTATTTCTAGCAAACCAAATCCTCCATAAAATAAGATATGGTACCACTCATAACTTATTCAACTCCCTCCTCTCAAACCGAGTTTGAAATTGACAACTATTGAATCCTTTGACCAAAACCCTGAAAAATAGAGAATCCTCCACCTCCTTCTAAACATACATAGAGAAAGGGAAGTGCAAGAAGAGATGCGTTTTTTTTATCATGAGACTTGCACAAATAACATCATCTTGTACCTATTTCGTTCCTTATTTGAATTCTTTTGCATGTTAAAATTATGTTCCTAAGAACCAACCATATGAAAAAAGTACACTTGGGAGGTGCCTTCATCTTCCATAACATTGACCACCACCAAACTACACCCTCCACCATAGGGGCTTGTTGGGAAAAATATCCCATTTTTACAATTTAAAACCCTCCCTCTGTATTCCAAGCCCAACTTAATCAATCTAGTTCCCTTTAGTCTAATATGGGATCTTTTCAAGTATGTCAAGTATTGATCCCAAACCCGCACATAAACCTATTCCAATCCAAGATCATGAGATATGAGCCACCCTTGGGTCCACAAGTTAGAGTCTTGAGGTTTGTCTAATTTATTCATAGTGAAAATCCCATTTCCCTTAAGTGAAAGATAATATCATCAGGAAGGAAAATATTTTGGTCAAAACCTAACATTGCATCAAAGTCTGTCCTCACCTGTGATCCATTACGTACCTTCCATGCTAAGTGTCTCCCTATAACCATAAAATCCAATGAGAGGACCTTTCACTGATTGGAATCATTTTGAATATTGTGTATATATGATCTAAGCTACTCAATGATAGAATGTGGAGAAACGTAATTTTGGATTATGATCCTTCCCCATAAACTATCTTTTTCAACCAACTTCCATAATGACTATGTTTCAAGGGAACGGACAAATGCATGTATGTCCTTAGTACCCAACCCCCTAATCTATTTGGAATATAAATTATCTTCCAACTGGATAAGTGGGATCCCTTATATTCAGTGCAACCCTTCCACAAGTAGTTTGCACAATTTTTTTTTAATTTTTTCTAGAATACCTTTTCGTATGTATGCTAGGGTATGCAAAAAAACTTGAATGGATTCAATAATAGAATTGATCATAAAAATCCTCCACCCCTTATAAATCCATCAATTACACTAGAAATGAATCCTTTGTTCTATCTTGGAGAGGAACCACCTCTCATCCTCCTTTTTATAGTTATTAGGTTTTAGTATAAATCCAAGGTATTTAAGACCATATTCAAAATTCATCTATTGAAAATAGAAAACCCTAGAAATGATATCCATTAGACAAGAATCCATGCCAAAAGGGTAAATATTTTATTTTCCTAGATTGACTTCCATACCAATAGAAGTGGAGAAAAGTACCAAAATGTCTTTGATAACTTGTCTCTCCCTTATAGAGATAAAATCAAGAGAAGGACATCATAAAAAAAAAAAATATGGGTCAAAGTAAGCCCTCTTCCAATGAGCACTCCTTGAATCTATCTATGACTTTTAGCTTCATCTATTTCCCTACTAAGTGTTGGAATATTCAAAAATACTGAGAGGGAGAGTGGATCAATATTGCACAAATTTTAACCACTTTTTTTTACCATATTAACTATTCATCACATAGAAATGCATAGAATTAACCATAACACAAAGACACACTACACAAATATTTTACTTGGAAACCCATACGGGAGAAAACCACAAATCATCTTCTCTTATATCAATCAAGAGTTACATTATTTATAGACTTCAACCTGTGAGGGACACCAATCCATGTGGTAAGCACCCACTTACAACTCTTCAAGTTCCAACTTGATAGTAACCAACCTATTGAGAAGATGAGGACACCAATCCTCACTATAAGCATCCACTTATAGTTTTCAAGCACCAACCTGCCAGGCACCAACCTGTTATGAGGATGAGGAATCCAATCCTCTACCTTGCACCACCCTACCACCCTAAAGTAAATAATTTATTCAATGTTCGATCAATTACAAAACCTCATATGCCTAATCTCTCTTCTTCATAGACTCATATACACTGTAAATCTGCAACACATAAATCAACATTTATCATCTCTACCATTCTTGTTGCTGCTCTTATTTCTGTAGCTGTTAATCCTGTAGACTTGTTGTTCCTATAGCTACCACTAATTATGTAGCATCTAATCCTGTAGATCTATTTTTCCTATAGCCATCATTAATTTTGTAGCTGCTAATCATGTATATCTTTTGTTTTTGTAGCTTCGCTAATTTTGTAGCCGCTAATCCTGTAGATTTGTTGTTCTTGTAGTTGTCAATAATTTTGTAGCCACTAATCTTTTAGATCTGTTTCTTTTGTATCTGTCGGTAATCATGTATAAATTTTGTTTTTGTAGTTGTCGCTCATTTTGTAATCGCTAATCCTGTAGATCTATTGTTCCTATAACTGTTGTTAATTATGTAGCCACTAATCATGTAGATATTTTGTTTTTGTAGTTGTCACTCACTTTGTAGCTGCTAATCCTATAGATGTTGTTAATTTTGTAGCTTCTAATCATGTATATATATATTTTTTTTTTGTAGTTGTCACTCATTCTGTAGATGTTAATCCTCTAGATTTATTTTACCTGTAGCTATTGTTAATTTTGTATTCGCTATTCCTATATATATATATATATATATATATCATGTAGCCAATAATTTTGTAGCCAATAATCATGTAGATCTATGGTCCCTGTAGTTGCCACTAATCTTGTAGATCTATTGTTTCTATAACTACCACTAATTTTATAGATTCTAATGATGGATATTTGTTGTTTCTGTAGCTGTTGCTCATTCTATAACCATTGATCATGTAGCTTTGATTTCCAACACTCTTACTTTCTGTAGTCTAGTTTTCATTACTATGATCTTCAACATAGTTGTGCTCTTTCTTCTGACAACTATAACTCCTCAGATCTTCTCCTTGTCCCTAACTCATATTAGCTCACTCTTATTCATTCTTCACACACACATACTTAATTTGATAAAATATGTATACTAGTTCCTATAGTGGTTTCACTTCCCATAGAAAAATCAATACTATGGTATAAGCCCACAATAATTTTCTTGACCCTGTCAATAGACCATTTCATATTTCCTTCCATAAAGAATACTTGTTATGTGAACATCACTAAGAATAACTAATCCATAGAATATGTAAACCCATCTTGACAAAGTCAACATGATCACATCCTTTCCTTAGCCAACCGAAGACCTTCAACAACTATTAAAAATAGATAAGGAAACACAAGACAACCCTAACAAATACCTTTAGATGATCTAAAGAAAGGTGAGGTTAATCCATTAATTAGCATAAAAAAGAAGAAAAATAAACACACCCCATAATCAACTTCATCGAAGGAAGAGAAAAACCCAAATGTAACAACAATAATATGAGATAGATCTAGGAGACCCTATCGTAGGCCTTTGACAAGTCTAGTTTAATTACAAAAGTAGGATTATGAAATTCTTTGATAGAATGTAAAAATTCATGGGAATAACCATTAGCCTCATGAATCAACCTTCCTTCAAGAAACCCAAGCTACTCATGGAAGATATAACTTAACAAAAAGGGATTAAGGCTCAACATAATAACTTTTTTCATGATCTTCTACACACTGTGACACAAAGAGATCAACCAAAATCCATCAAAAGTTTTAGGGTAGTCTTAGTAACAACCCATTTTTAATCCCTGTATTAACATTATGTAATGTAAATATGATGTATAGCCATGGGTTTGAATATGTAGTATGTAAACATTGTATATCAAAATAATAAAATAAAATGTGATGTCAGTTGAAGATGGATATGGATAGAGTCATGGGGGTTGATTTTTCCACAAGAGAGGAGGGGCTAAAGGGGGTTTTATTCATGTGTCTTAAATCTCAAATCATTCCTAAAATTATTGTTTTGAGTGAACCCTCTAATTTTCCCTTTTGAGTGTATGGGATCCCAATCATTGAATACATGTAAAAGGGTGGGTGTGATGAGTCACATCCCATATTTATTGAGAGCATGGGGCTGAAGTACAATCAACATTGGGGAGAGTGAGAGTGAGTTGTCTTGGGGGGGAATGAAAGTCATATGGGAAAGGAGAGAAGGTTTTTATAGGAATATTTTTGGACAACAAGAGGGATCTAAGTGCTATAATTGGAATATAGTCATAGTGGGTTTTGTCGGAAGCTTGTGGGAGTTGTAAAATGCATGAATAAGCAAGTTTTTAGGCATGTATAGTGAGTTTTGTTGTGCATAAAAATTAAATTTTTGTTAAGAGTTTCATGTAACAACTATAATTCCCTAGATTTACTAGCAAGAGATATTCCTATCCAACCCATGTTGGAGCCTTGGAGGGAAGGGGGATGTAATGTTCCTGACTTGGCTAGTCTAGGAAACACTGCTAATGTGTGTGTAGGATCAAAGGTTTACAGCATATAAATGATCATACAAATAATAAATGTGACAAAGGACTGCAACGTTTGTATTATGATATATATGTGGATTACAAATGGCCGAATGTGGCTGAATAAACTAACAATACTCGACATGATCAATAGACAAAGGATCTTAGCCGGAATACAAATAAGCAACTGCGGCTGAATAAAATAACAACACTCGACTAGATCAAAAGACAAAAGGATCTTAGCCGGAATACAAATAAGAAACTAAAATATAATACCCAGAATATGGGAGCACTGCGGAATCAATGAAGAATGATGGAAGACCTCGATGATCTTCCCGGTGACTAGGGTGTGTCTTTCAACACCAAAATTAGCCAACTGGTGTCTTCGTCCTGGAATACACTGAACTATCTCTCCTGAGATGCACCTCTTCTCCTCAATGACAAGTCATAATCTGCATAATGATGGATTAGGTCACTAACCCTTCCTTTATAGCTTTCCAAAACCCTAAATCATGTTGAAACCCTAAATCACTATTGAAACCCTAATTCATTGTTGACTTCTATTTTTAGCTCATAATGACTTAAAAGCATTGTTAACCCTTGTTAGCTCAATGCCACTTTCCGAATATAACACCTGTGACTAGAGTGACCTCTAGTAACCCTGTTTACCCCTCTTTGGCCCTGGCTATAGTCTAACGGGGTGGTTTAGACCATTAAGCCTCCTTTTCTAGAGCTCCTATTTGGAAAGGGACATTACAGTCCTCCCTTCCTGAAATTGCTTGTCCTCAAGAAATACCAGTCCAGGGTGTTGCAACACCTGCTCGCTCTCCCAAGTAGCGTCCTCTATTGGAAGCCCTCTCCATATGATCAAACACTCTCTGATGACCCTGCTCCTTAGTTTCCGCTCCCAAAACTCCAAAACCTCCTCCGAAACTAAGTCCAACTGTCCCTCCTCATCCAATGGGGGAAGCTCCTATGATGTGTTAATGAATTGTGCCACTACCTTTTTGAGGCAAGACACGTGGAACACGTTATGAATCTTTCTCCCCTCTGGAAGCTCTAGCTCGTAAGAAACCTCGCCTACTCGGCGCATGATCCTGTAAGGACCATAAAATCTGGGCTTGAGATTCTCAGCTCCACTCTTCTTCAGAGATGATTGTCTGTAGGGTTGGAGTCTCAAGAAAACCAAATCTCCAACCTCAAAGTTGCACTCTATCCTGTGTCTGTCCGCACTTATCTTCTGTCATTTTTGCGCCGTCTGCAGGTTCTCTTTCAAAAATTTGAGAATCTCCTGACTCTCTATGATCCAATCCTTAGCCTTGGGAGCTCTTCCCTCCCCGAAGACCAAGTCTACCAAAGTGGGAGCATCATATCCGTACAATGCTAGGAAGGGTATCATACCAATGGACATGTGGAAGGTGGTGTTGTAGCAATGTTCCTCTAAATGTAACCACTTTACCCACGTCCTCTGTTGTCCTCCTACATAGTTCCTCAAATACCCTTCAACCCACTTGTTGACAATCTCGGTCTTCCCATCTGTTTGAGGGTGATAGCTGGTGCTAGGTATCAACTCTATCCCCACCAACCGAAACAACTCTCTCCAAAATGTCATTATGAACCGACTGTCCCTGTCACCGACGATGTTCTTCGGCAACCCATGAAGCCTGAAGACCTCCATGAAGAAAATCTCAGCTACATGAACTGCATTGTAGTCTGTCGATATAGCGTAGAAGTGAGAAAAATTGGTCAATTTTTCGACCACTACATAGATACAGTCCTTACCCTAGACCTTGGGTAGACCAGTGATGAAGTCCATAGATATACTCTCCCATTTCTGCTCTGGAATGGGGAGTGGATGAAGTAGCCCTGCTAGAAGAGCATGCTCTGACTTGTTTTGTTGGCAAGTCACACACTCACTGACGTGTCTCATAACATCTTGTTTGAGGCCCTTCCATGAGAAACTCTCTCTGATCTGTCTGTAGGTTTTGAAAAACCCCTGATGGCCTGCTAGAGGTGAATCATGAACTACAGTGAGGATTTTCTTCTTAAGCCCTGAATCTGGCACCAAGTAAACTCTATCCTTGTAAAATATGACATCGTCAATGACCCTGTACCATTAATCCTGTATCTTCCCATCCATCACCTCACAAGCGAACTTGTTCTTGTAATATTCCACTAACAAGTGGGATTTCCAATCTATTGAAATCTCCATCAAAGAACATGCCACGGGTCTCCTCGACAGTGCATCGACCACAATGTTCTTCTTCCCCTTGACATACTCTATGTCAAAGTTGAATTCCTGTACCTTCATCACCCATTTCTGTTGGTGCTCACTGAGGTCCTTCTGCTCAAGGAAATACTTCAAACTGTTGTGATTGGTCTTGACCATGAATTTGCTGCCCACCAAATATTGTTTGAACTTGGTCAAGGCATGCATGATACCCAACATTTCCTTGTCATAAATGGAGTACAACCTCTCAGGTTGACTAAGCTTCCGACTCTCGAATACAATGGGGTGTCCTCCCTGCATCAAAATTGCACCGATCCCTTTTCCAAATGTGTCACACTCTAGTACAAATGGTAGGGTGAAGTCAGGTAGTGCCAACACTAGACAAGTGCCCATGATTTCTTTCATGTGATCAAAGGCTTCCTATGATTTCTCAGTCCATATGAAGGCTCCATGCTTGGTAAGATCTGTCAACGGTGCTGCAAGTTGAGAAAAACCCCAGACGAACCGCCTGTAATAGCTACTCAGACAGAAGAAGCTCCTCAATTCTATCATGTTCTTGGGCGTCGGCCAATACAAAATGGCCCTGATCTTCTCTTGGTGCACCCATACCCCCTGTGCACTGATGATGTGGCCTAAGTAAAGAAACTCTGTCATACCGAACTCGCACTTGGACTCTTTGGCATATGATGACTATGCCTCCATGATGCTCAATACCTCATCCAGGTGCCTCATATTCTCTTTCCATGACTGGCTATAGATCAAGATGTCGTCGAAGAAAACCAAAACTGATTTCCTTAACTGATCCCTGAATATATGGTTCATGCAAGACTGGAATGTAGCGGGTGCATTGGTTAGCCCAAATGGCATAACCAGGAACTCAAAGTGTCCAAAATGACATTGAAATGTTGTCTTTTCTATGTCCTGCTCTCAGATGATGATCTGGTGATATCCAGAGCGTAGATCAATTTTTGAGAAGAAAACTGCCCCATGCAATTCATCCTTCAACTCGTCAATGCATGGGATAGGGTACCGGTTTTTGATAGTTTTCTTGTTCAAGGCTCGGTAATCCATGCAAATCCTCATGGTGCCATCCTTCTTCAGAACTAAGATAACTAAAGAAGCAAATGGGTTGCTTCTCAGTCTGATGTGTCCCATCACCAACAATTCCTTGATTACCTTCTCTATCTCATCCTTGAACCTCCTAGGATGATGATAGGGGGGGGGTGATCATAGGTTTGGCCACCTCCTCTATCTCAATGGTGTGCGCAAACCCCCTGTTAGGTGGTCTCCCTGGTGGGATTGCCTCAAAGACCTATTGATGTCATCCCAATAAATTCTTGATCACTGCGTGGTATTTTTGTCGATCCTTTGAATCCTTCTGAGTAGTGATAAAGCATTTTGTGGCATATACTACCTCCCCATGTCTGAATATCCTCTCCATCCTCTTGGATGAAACTATCCTAGGTGCTCCTGTCGACATACCTCTTAGAACAACCTTCTTCCCATCTTGATCTCTGAATCCCATTTCTAAGGTTTGGTAGTTGGTAGTGATTTTTCCCAAGGTAATCATCCACTGAACTCCTAACACCACATCTGTGTCCGATAGGTCAACCACATAAAATGTGTCTCTCACTGTGTAGTTGCCTAACTTCATCTCTAAGTTTGGAATTCTATCTAGACACTCCACTGTGTGGCCATCTGCTACCGCAACATCAAACCCCTCAAACTCCTCTATCTGAAGTGCCCGTATTGATACTAGTGAAGCGTCGATGAAGTTTTGGGTGGCCCCACCATATATCAGGGTGATTACCCATTGCCCCTAAATAATTCCTCTGATACGGAAGGTATCATACCTAGGAACACCGAAAAGGGTCGCTATGACTCCTCCCTTTGCTGGTTTCCTCCTGTTAGCCTGCTCTGGCGGTTGTGGGACTACTGGAGGATGGACTCCTACCAGTGTTGGTGGTCTACAGGGAAGTTGCTCCTCTTCTGGTGCTAACTGCTCACTGTCCATGCTGTCTGTTACTACCTCAATATATTGAATCTCTCCCTTGCCCATGCACCTGTGGCCTGGGACCCAAGGATCTCTGCAGCTGAAGTAAAGCTTCTTCCTCATAAGCTCTCGCCTAGTCTCATCATCCAACTTCTCCTTGCCCTTCCATTCTCTCTGGAATGGCTTCCGGTCTTGATCCCTCTGCGGCACAAATGGTTTGGAGAAAGTTTTAGTATTTGGCACTGAGTCTGCCAAATCTCGAGTGCAAAAGATGGCATCCTGCAAAGTGGGAGGCATGTATGCCTTCACCCATCCTCTCAAAGGCTCTGTGAGTCCTTCTATTAATAGCATGATCAGCCTGGGTTATGATATATCTATCACTGCCACGACTACCAGATAAAACTCTGTGATGAACGCCTCTATTGTGCTAGCTTGTCTCAACTGGTCTAGATCCCTGAAGTGTATCTCGAGATACTTCCTGTCAAACCTATCCATGAGCCTATCTGTAAACTCCCTATAGGAGGTGATGCGACTGTGACCCAATGTCACCGTTTCATGATATCACCACTCGTGTGTCTCACCCTCCAAGTGTAAGGTCATGAAATTGATGGCCTCTGCCTCGGTCATCTATTTGAGCTTGTAATACATGTGAAGCTTCTATACCAAAGCTCTGGCAGTGTATTTGGATGATCCATCGAAAGAAGGGATGGTGAGTTTCCCAACTTTTTGGATGAAATCGAGGTTATGCCCCTGTTGCTATTGTGGTCCTCCCCTCTGCAGCTCTCTGGGGCAATTCCTGATTCTGAGTCCACAGTACTCGACTAAGGTCATGTCCTGATGGAAGTCATGACCCAATGCTGCGTACTCCCTCCTATACTCTGCAATGTCATCGGCATGAGTGGGTGGCCTCTGTGCTATTGGTGGTGGTGTTGCTACCGGGGGTCCCCTCTGGAAACTGGGAAACAAGGGTCTGAGAATCCTACTCACAGAGGTGTATGTGCGAGAGGGTGACTGGGGTCTACTGCCTACTCCCAATTTCGCATGTGCTGCATGCAGGACTTGTGTATCTGGGGTGCCCACTCTAGCCAATCTATCAACCACTTGTGTCAAGGACTAAGACATGGTCTGTTGACTAGCTAACATACCGTTGATAACCTGCATGAAAGTTGCCTCTGGATTTATGGGGGCCTTGCCACTACCCCCTGGTTGCTCATATCTGTCTCCTAGAATCCTCTCTACCTCACGCTCAGCCTCATGCTCTGCCCTTCTTTCTGCTTCTCTGTGTGCCTCTTCCTCTTCCTCTAAGCTAGGTGGAAAATCAAGCCTATGCCTTCTTTCCTGATGCCTGTTGTAAGTGACATATTTGTCACCTACGTGTTCACAGCCCTCTGGGTCATCTACTGCACTCATTGTCTTTAGTCACAGGTTGGCAGGACTAAAGCTCTGATACCACTGTAATGTTCCTGACTTGGCTAGTCTAGGAAACATTGCTAGTGTGTGTGTAGGATCAAAGGTTTACAACATATAAATGATCATACAAATAATAAACGTGACAAAGGACTGCAAAGTTTGTATTATGATATCTCCGTGGATTAAAAATGGTCGAATGCGGCTGAATAAACTAACAATACTCGACTAGATCAACGGACAAAGGATCTTAGCCGGAATACAAATAAGCAAATGTGGCTGAATAAAATAACAACACTTGGCTAGATCAAAAGACAAAAGGATCTTAGCCAAAATACAAATAAGCAACTAAAATATAATACCTGGAATATGGGAGCACTGTGGAATCAATGAAGAATGATGGAAGACCTGGATGATCTTCCTGGTGACTAGGGTGTGTCTTTCAACACTAAAATCAACCAACTGGTGTCTTCCTCCTGGAATACATTGAACTATCTCTCTTGAGATGCGCCTCTTCTCCTCAATGACAAGTCATAATATGCATAATTATGAATTAGGTCGTTGACCCTTCCTTTATAGCTTTCCAAAACCCTAAATCATGTTGAAACCCTAATTCACTGTTGACTTCTATTTTTAGCTCATAATGACTTAAAAGCATTGCTAACCCTTGTTAGCTCAATATCACTTGCCGAATATAACACATGTGACTAGAGTGACCTCTAGTAACCCTATTTACCCTCTTTGGCCTTGACTATAGTCTAACGGGGTGGTTTAGACCATTAAGCCTCCTTTTCTGGAGCTCCTATTTGGAAAGGGACATTACAGGGGATAGCCTGAGGGATTGTATAGCAGGGAAGGGAGTCCCATTACTTGGGTTGTGTAGGTTGTGGGGAAGAGAGATGGAGGATTAGGATTGTTGTAGGAAACTAGATTGTTTTAAGTGGAAAGTAGACACCATTTCTTGTGGATTCCTAGCCCTAGATCAGGGGTGACTTGCTATTGAGATTTGAGGCAACAATTCTATGGTTGGGTAGATTGTTCGTCCTTTGTAGCTAGTTGTGCATTTTATTCAAAAGATGAGTATTTTATATTTGTTCAATGCTTTATTTATCAGTTTATATTATTTCACATAAACTCTATTGTTTTTAGAAATTACATGTTATTATGTGTATGTTTAATTAGTTGCATTCATGATTATTGGAATTGTTGTTATATGCATGGACATTTTTATCCTTTTGCATTTTTTTAATTTAATGGTATTAGGAAAATAAAATTGTGAATTGTTGGGTTTAGTAGTGGGGGAAATTACAATATTTCTCAGGAATGAGATAAAGAAATGTTGAGTTGATGGATTTTGGACCCTTCCTCCTATTATTACCTCTTCCATGACTCTTATCAAATCATCTCCAAGATGATCGAAAAATTCCAAGTAAAACTCAACAGGCCAACCATCAAGACCTGGAATGTTATCTTTCCGAAAAGTATACAATTATTATTTTCTAACATCCTAGTAGAGTTACTCATTATCATTAGGTTCCAACATCCTAGGGAAGTATGAGATCACTTTTAATACATCCCCTATATTTTATCTATTAGGCTCTTTAAAAATATCAGAGAAGTGACTTACACCCAAAGATGCCAAGCCCTAGAATCCACTAATTTTATTTCCACCAACATCAATCAACTCCCAAATGATATTTTGAATTTTCCTAAACTTGGAAAATTTATGAAAATAATTTGTGTTATGGTCACCCAGGCTTAACCAAGTAGCCCTAATTTCTATTCTCTAGTATTTTTCCCTATCAAGGAGTAACTTGTTCTGCATTGTCTCTAGCTTCTTTATCCTACCCAACACTTCAATACTATATAATGCATATGAGTTTTAATGATAAATTTAAGTCACGTTATTCTTTAGATCCCTCAAGGTTCTATCCCTTTCTTTCACCCTTTTATTTTCCTAGGGGAGATATTTCTCCTTAACCCATTGAAGAGACTGAGCAAACTGCATACTTGCAAAAGTGTCAACCTAAGAATCATAGGATTTCCAACTATCCTTGACAAGGTCTATAAATTCCTCCTCCTCCACCCAACATGATTTATAATTAAAAGGATATTTTGGTTTCACTTCACCCATGATTAATTCCATATAAATAGGAAAATGATACGAACAACATACAAAGTCCACCTAAGATCTATTTCTATTGAACTTCTCTGACATGGAATGATGATCTAGAAAATGGTCAAGTGTTTTTGACATCCCAGCCTCCCCAAACTAATTGTTGGTCCAAGTAGAATCATGCTCTAGATATTATACATCCACCCACCCTAGTACTTCAATATTATCTTAAAAATAACCTGCCAGCTGATCCACTAGAGTTGAAGCTCCCCATATTTCTCCTTGATTCACCATAAAATTTAGATCTCCCCCCAAAATCAGGTTATCATCCTTAACCCATTGGTATGCAAGACAATTTTTCCAGAACCCGTCTTTTCCCTCATAAGGGATATTAACATTCAGAAAATTGAAAGACATATCAAGATTGTGATTATGAAGCATTGTGCCTAACCCTAAGAATGTAGAAAATTAACTTATTAGTGTAAAGGAGGACTTATGTAATGTAACTGATCCAAAACCTTTTGTAATAGTACATATAGGCTTGTGACCAGTTGGAAATAATTCTTGTGTTGCACACATCAAAGTAGTGTGTGGAGAAGTGTTATCAAAGACAGGGTGCACACATTTTATGTGTTGCATGCACCTAGGTAAGTGCATTGGAATGACCTAGCAGTGAGCACACACCTAATTTTATACACACACACACACACACACACACACACATATATATGTATGTATGTATGTATGTATGTATGTATGTATGTATGCATGTATGTATGGATATGTATTGAGGGTGGAGAGCTTGTGCGAATATGAGGCTGGTGAGTCATGATGCAGATGGTCTAGTGCGCCTATCCATGTAATTATACTCGATTATTAATATAATATTACATCATTGCACACAAAAAAACTCAGACGGAAAGAGATGGGGGGATGAATCCATCTAAAAAGGGAAAAGTGGGTGAGACATAAGTCTTGGGGAATATTTTATAATATTTCTGGAAAAGTGTAATGTTAGATAATTATTTTATTCTATGTTACTGAGGGTAGGGATTGGGTCACCAAGTGGATTAAAGCTACTTCTTAAGGTGACATGTGTCAAGTTGATGGCATGCAATATATATTGTTGGCATTAGTGTATTTTGAGGGGGATTTCATTATTATCCATTATTCAAAGGAGGATTCATGTTTCAAGCTCTCGTGAGCAGAAGAGGGTCGGACTGTATGGAAAATATGATTATTACCTTATCTGCACAAAGAAGCTTGTAAGGAGTTGAGGGGATGTAATTATAGTTTACTTTCAAAGAGATGGGTTCTTAGGCCCATGGGAAGTCTCTCTGGGTGAGAGACTGGTTATTGACAAGTGGGTTGTAAAACTCGTGAGCATACTCTCAAGGTGAGAGTTTTGTTGAGAGTTGTTCCCTGGTGCACTGAGCATTAGTTGCAGGGCTCAAAGTTTTAAAAAACAAATATCAATATAGCATAGAAAAACCTCAGAATAAGTACTCAACGCCTTGAAAAATAGATAATTTCAGATAATAAGCCTCTTCGAGGGGGAAACCTCCTTTTACCCCACATATATGTTCGAGTGCAAGATGATTCCAAATGAAAATGTCTCCTTGGTATATATAGGAGACTAGGAGGTATAATTACAACTAATGGAATAAAGACGACATAAATAAAATAACATTACTAATGTAATATGCCCCAATTAAGGGGTAATGAGCTAATATT
>ML786221.1:881048-896850 GCA_009831015.1 Picea engelmannii | reverse complement strand
TTTTGTTACTATCTTCTTTTGTATATCATTTGTGTCCCTACGCATTTCTTCACCTTCATCAAGAGTCCAAGTAGGATTGTCTGGAGGCTTATTTGGTGTAGAAATTCCCTTTTTGGGTGGCATGTTGGCCAAGTATCACTTTTGAACCTTGATTTTGAGGTGGTTATTCTAGACAATATTTCTTCTATTGTATCTCCCAAGTTTTGGCCCTTCTAGGTATGAAACTTTCTTTTATGTAATTCTATGATATTTATTCTCTGCAATGCCACAGGTCTGATCAAAATTGGATGTGCCAAGTGGAATTTATGGTAACTTCCCCACAACTTGCATATTTTTGTCCTTTCCAGGATATCTCACTTGTATAGCGTGCCCCACACAAACTAACTAATATAAAATTATGAAACACTTACAAAAAATACTACAGACTGTACACTATCTAATGAAACTAGTCTCACTCAATTTGGATACTCTAGGAAGAAGTTATGATTGTTTTACCTGGAACACCTTCTTGAGACTAGTCAATAGGACTAGTCAGATACCCTATCTTCCACAGGGTGTATCTACAAATATAAGATGACCTAGAAGATGAAATTTTTACCACATATACCTTACTAATTTGTTTGAATATCAGATCAAGTTCAAGGTCTGAAACATTACATAAAAAAAATTATAGCGAAAATTCGGCAATGACTCAGTTCAGGATGATTCCAAAACCCTATGTTGCACAGGCTATATCTCCAAAATTATAAGGCCTCGGGATCTGAAATTTTATCCCAATGTACCTTGATCCATATAATAAATATACTCCAAGACGTTCCTTCTGAAACATTGTGGGAAAAAAGTTATAGTGAAAATGCAAATGTGTCTCATATGTAGCAGAGAAACCCCAAGACCTTGAGCTCTGATACCATATGTTAAGATACAAATATCAATATAGCATAGAAAAACCTCAGAATAAGTAATCGACACCTTGAAAAATAGATAATTTTAGATAATAAGACTCTTCGAGGGGGCAACCTCCTTTTATGCCACATAAATGTTCAAGTACAAGATGATTCCAAATGAAAATGTCTCGTTGGTATATATAGGAGACTAGGAGGTATAATTACAACTAATGGAATAAATCCGACATAATTAAAATATAATTACTAATGTAATATGCCCCAATTAAGGGGTAATGAGCCAATATTAGGGCTTAACACAAAGACTTCCTATCCAGTTTGTTGTTGATAACCCTGGAAGGGAAGTGGGGTAGCCGAAGGATTTTTGAGTAGAGAAGGGGCACACTTCCTTGGGTGTGATAGGTGCATGGGGAATGAGAGACTGTAGGATAGTTGTAGCAGTGGGCACCTTGGACAGATAAATGCTATTGAATATCATACCTTATCCTGTCACTAGGAACCCATTTTCCCTAGTGAAGTTAAGCCCCATCTCGAGGGTGACTTGTTGCTGAAATATTATGAGAAACATAGTCTATGGCTAAGAAGATCATCTGAGTTAATTATTTCATATTGCTGCATATAAGTAGTTGTTGTTATTACTCTGTATTATGTTGCTTTCACATGTAAGAATGGTGCTTATAGCCTATATTTGTAGTGGTGCATGGCTACAAAAAATGTGGATAGTCTTTCCTATAAAGTTATCCTTTTGATTTTTGTTATGAGTATTAAAGAATATGTTTGAGTGGTTGAGTGCACAAGAAATTAGAATGTGTGCACAAGAGGCTAGATCTCATGTGTGCATTCAGGGAAATAGACCTCGCACACATGGAAATTAGAATTGACACATGATGCTAAGATGGTTGTGCACAAGGTTTTATTGTGTGATTAGTATGTTTGTTGGCACAGGGGAAGAACCAAGGTTCAACTCCAAGAGTGCACCAACAAGACCTAACTACTGGCCCTTTCACAAGCACCTGCGAGGCATATGTAGTCTCAACCGAAGCAGTTATGAGGGGGTTGCAAGATAGAGATGTCTACAACCAAAGGGAATATCAAGTGGATCTAGCACAATAACAACACAACATTCATATATCACTTATCAACTTAGATATATTCTTCAATCTACTTATCAGATCTAAATTAGTAATGTAATCATAGTATATCAAAGACAAACACCAAACACCAAATACCAATCACACACAACACAAAATATGCGTGCTTCACCCTCTCTCTAGGGCTACATCCACATAACTATTGTTGGGTATGTGTTATATTCTTTGCATGAGTAGTAGTGTCTGAGAGTCTGTGTCGGGCGCGCAGGGGGGTTAGAGGGGGGGTGCAGGGGGCAGCACCCCTGGATTTTTTTTTTTTTTCTGGACGACATATTTCCGGGACGACATATTACCGGGACGACATATTTCCGGGACGACATATTTTCGGGACCACATGATATTTAGGTGGTTTTTTCGACACATGGTTTTTTGCTAATGGTTTTCTATTTCCGGTTAAGGAATTAGGGTTTTGGACTAATCCAGGTCATTGGGTTAGGGTTTTGGATGCCGCTGGCTCCTATATGTATATTGTATTGTAAACAATGTAACACAATGTATGAATATAATATATGTTTGTTTTCCCGGTTTGGGTTTCCAGGTGAAAAATCTCTGTGTAATGTTTGTATTTTCCATTGTATCTTTTCTGTTCTTTTCTGAATATCAGTTTGCAGTATATATTGTACAAGGTTAGAATTTACAACTATGCTATAATATATTGAGGTAAATCATACAGTTCTTGTCTGCGCTCTTAGCTAGCATATCTTCTTTCTTCTCCTCTCTTTCTCTTCCCCCCCTGCACACCCAGCTACAGAGTTGATCTTTGCACCTAGTTGAAGATCTTACAATACCAGAAGGCTCCCCCACTTAGCACTTCTCTCTCATAATACAATAATCACTCACATCAATAATGACAACCTATATGGATACCAACCCAAACCTGGTCCTCTTGACCTCTATTTATACATTACAATAGCTCACTGACAGCCTTAGGCCAAAACCTAGGTGTCTGAAACCCTAGATACCAAAACCCTAGGTGTCTGAAACCCTAGGTCAACTTGACCCATATTTTTAGGGCTTCGCCAACCTGTCCTTCCTTCCTTATCGCACGGTGCTCCAAAGCATCCAAAGGTGGATTTTTCCTCTCACTGACATGTCCACGATCCTTCTTTCCTTCTTATCTATCATCCCTGATATCCTCGTTCAACGACTTTCTTTCTCGGGCTTTGCTCCATCTTTTTTTCTCTTTTGCTCACTTCAACCCAGTATCAATCACCATGTCTTCCGTGAAGTTAGAATTTCACCTTTTCTTCCTTGATATTTTCTTTCTTTAACAACCCAAGGTCAACAGGACCCCAACACTCACTTGTGACTCATCTCGAGGCACTTCAGATCTGATCTTCCTGTTTTACTTCGACTCCAGGATGCACAGTGCAACCTTTTCTTTATTCTTTATGCCTCCTCTTCTTCCTTGTGCAGACTAGATTTTCTGTGTCTGGTACCCAGTTTCAACTGCACCTAGTACCTAGACCCTTTTCTTCATTCTTCTACTGAGAGCTGTGAGGTAGTTGGTTGTCATAGTACAACTTCAACCGACTCCCATTCACTAATTCTTCCTTCCATTCTCCATTCAACATCTTTATTTGTGCGGCTCCTCCCTCTGTAACATAAGCAATCTCATATGGACCTACCCAATGTGTTATAAACTTCCCAAGATGCCTCATGAAATTGTTGTCATAAATTAGCACTAGATCTCCCTATCTAAATGGCTTCTTCTTGATGTGCCTGTCATGGTAGACCTTCTCTCTTTCCTTCTGAACTTGCTGATGGAATACTACAATGAATTGATCTTCCTCAAGTTCAATCAACTGCACAAGCCTCTCTTGAACAACTCCAGTATCATCCATACCTATAAAGGAAACAATTATCAAGCTTGGTACCCGATACTCCATTGGAACAACAACTTCGATACCATAAACCAACTTAAAAAGGGTCTGCATTGTTATCTTCTTGCAAGTGGTTCTATATTCCCATAACACTGTTGGTACTCTCATATCCAAATCATATTTGTTCACACAACAAATCTTGGTTAGTGTTATTTCCAAAATCTTGTTGAATGCTTCAACTGTCCCATTTGCTTGAGGATGGTACTGTGTTCTCTTCTAATGGTGGACTGTAAATTCTTCAGTCAAGGATTCAACTGTTTTATTTATGAAATTTTTTCCTTGATCACTCATGAGGATCTTTGGGCATTCAAACTTGGTTATGATATCATTAAATATGAAACGCATAGATATAGTTGCACTGCAGTCCTTGACTGCTCTTGCTTTGGCCCATTTGGTCAAGTACTATGTCACAGTGATGATGTATCTTGCTCCTGTATGCTTTCCTGGTGGATTTATAGGTCCAAAAACTTCAATGGCCCATTTCTCGAATTCTTGTAGGTTCAATTGTGGTTCCAATTCCATTTCATCTCTTCTGGATGGTTTCCCAACTCTCTGGCATACATCACAGGCTCTAGAATAGTCTTTAGCATCTCTATGTAAGGTAGGCCACCAAAGGCCAACTCTAAGAACCTTTTGCGTAGTTTCTTTACCTGCATAATGTCCTCATGCAATGCCTTCATGAGATTCTGTAAGGATCAACGATTGTTCTGCCTCCATAACACATCTTCACAATATCTCATCCAAGTCCATTTTGTATAGATGTCTAGATATAAGTGAGAAATCTACAGCGTGCACTACTAGTTTTTTCTTCTCTGAAATTGTATACTCACTAGGTGTCATTCCTGTTGACAAGAACTGGACTATTTCTATGAAGTGGTCATCAATCTTTCTAATAGCTAGTGGTTGTGCATCTGGCAGTGTATCTTCCAAATTATGAGGCTCTTCTCCATGTTCCAACCTTGACAAGTGGTCAGGACCCTTGTTCATTCTTCCTTGTTTTACTATGATCTCAAAATCATACTCTTGAAATAGCAGCATCCATATGCATATCCTTCCCCCCAACACTAGCTTGTTGACTAGGTACTTCAACGCAGAGTGATCATTAAACATTTTAAAGTGTCCTCCCAAAAAATAGTGGCGATATTTTTGTAATGCGTACACTATGGCTAATCCCTCTCTTTCAGTAGTGGTATAATTAACCTCAGCTATATATAGCTTCCTGCTAGCAAAGGCTAATGGGTGGTCGATGTCTCCTGTTCCTGGTTGTGCTAACAAAACTCCCAATGAAATGGATGATGCATCGACATGCACATGAAACTCCTTGGTCCAATCTGGGAAAACCAAAATGGGCACAATAACCATTTTTTGTTTCAGTGTGTCGAAGCTCTATTGGCATTCTTTAGTCCAAATAAACTGACAATCCTTTTTCAACAGCTTCTTCATGGGTGTTGTAATATGAGCATATCCCTTAATGAACTTCCTATAGTAGCCTTTGTGTCCCAGCACTACTACATTGGGCTCAAATTATGATGGTTTAAAATTTCACCATATTTTTTTTTCTTTTTTTGGACTAAATATACTTTTTTTTTCGGGGTCCAACTATTGGTCACTCTAGCGACCAACATTCCACGTTGGTCGTTATAACAACTAAAGTTAGTCGGTAGAGCAACCAACCACAAGTTAGTCGCTATAGAGAGTAACTTTAGTCGTTACAATGACCAACTATGGCACATGTGAGAATCAAACAGTCATATACAAAAAATCAATCCTATATATATCTCAGTTATGACAAATTTTCTATAGTTACGACAATCATTTTCTATAGTTGAGAAAATCATTCGGGTGTTCCGATGCAATGGTGTTCTGGTTTTTTATGAAATCTTGATTTGAATTCTCTTTCAAGAAGAGAAACATTGAATTGATCAGACTCTACATAGCTGAGATTTTGAAGGTCAGTACTTAAATTTTTTTTGTGTGATTTAGTAATTTGGTGCTATTGAACTATTTTCTGGTTTATTTTCACTCGTTAAATAAGATTTTATGGTTTATTTTAACTCCTTAGAAATATTTTATGGTTTATCCATGTTTGATAGAGTAAAAAGATTACTGATTTAGCTACAATCACTCTAATTAGATTCAATCACTCTAATTTTGTTCTTATATTTCATGGAACTTCTTGAATATCTAAGTATCCTTGCCTTAGTAAATTTACATTTAGAGTTTCCTCCTTGATTTGGAAAAGAACCAACTAGAAGTGAAGAGTAGTGGCATTTTTGGTGATATTGGGCATGAGTACTCTTGTGTATCCCTAAAGCTACCCTAATTTTTATTAGGGACTTAATATTATATAGTGTGATTTTGGGTGATAATAGATCCACCTCCTCTTATTAATGGAATATTGTGATTTCAGGGATGAATCAAAGTATGAGGCTTTAAACTTGGACAGTAAAAGATGTATAGTGTACCGTTTATCATTACCATGCCAAGGAATTTCTTGCTAGATTTGATTGGTTGTCTTCAAATTAATTTTCTTTACATCATCATATTTTATGAGAATTAAAGTTGTCTTTATGCTTCTTATGTCATGATTTTTTTTTCTCCCTAAACTCTTTCTTGCACTTCTATCAATTTTGACAACATAATAGTAGGTGGATCACAAAAAAGATATTATTAGAAGATTCATTTATGTTTGGATGTTTATGTGTAGGTCAATGTGTTGTTTTAGAGCCAAGTGTCATTTATATTCCCAAATAGCGCCCAATGTTGTATGTTGGATATGAAATGCATTGGTTTCATGCTTTGTTCCTTATGTTTTCTAGCTTATTTTAGGTTTCATGATTTGTCCCTTATTTTTTCTAAACATGTTGTATAATTTTCAATACAAATATCTAAATATATACCAAATTATTTGAATAGATTTGGATATTATACTTATAATGTTTCAATGGATCTATTGTATTAGGTAATTACAATATCAACTCCAGACGAGGAAAGAGAGCTTGTTATGTTAAAGTGGAAAATGGTGATTCATGGTGATGGGAAATGTTATTTCCCTTGTTGTGAATGCAGGTGTTTTAATGTAAGAAGACTACCTTTAAAAATAGTTGAAAAAAATTGTAGGGAGAATGGGCACATTGAAGGGGGCAATGAATATCGTCCCATGGTAAGTAATTAGTTATTATAGATCTTTAAGGGTATTATACATTAATAATTTTTTTTTTTTTAATTTATCTTTCAAAATAATATTTGTGATATACTCTAACTGTATTTTATTGCTTCTATTGTTTTTATTAAATAAAAATCATCCTAAGAATGTGATGCCACCTAGCAAGAGACATTTTCATAGAGATAATACTGAAGAACAAGTTGAACTTAATCGTGTGGATAATGATGATCACATTATTCCTATGGAAACTGATGATATTAATAATACAATTGATGATGATGGGACAAATAGATTGATCCAAGACATTTATAATGCTTCAATGGATGATGATGTCAACTTGGAGGAGGACAACTTGTAGGATGATAATGATGACAATGATGATGAATATATTTTTGATAAACCTATCCTTCAAAATGCCACTGAATCCCTATATGAAGGCAGAAAAAAAAGTGTACTCTTTGTTGTAATGTTGTTGGTCAACTTGAAGGTATCAAATGGTTTGTCAAACAAATGTATGACATGTATCCTAAGGTAAGCAACATAATTTTACAGTTTTATGCAATTTTCAACTTTTATTTTGTTTTATTTTCAATGTCAATTGATGTCTAAATTAAGGATTCAATATTTATAATGATTAATATAATTTTCATTATTGATTTTTTTTTTTTGTATAATATTGTTGTTGTAGGTTTGTTGGCACAGGGTCATACCTAGGCTTCGACGCTTCAACAACGCACCAACAAAACCCTAACTACCGGCCCTTTTGACGACATCTGTGAAACAGATGGAGTCTCACCCGAGGTAGAGGCAGGGGTGGTTGCAAGACTCAGGTGTCTGCAACCTTAGATGGGGCACATATATGTGATTCTTACTCTTATAAAGCACTTTTAGCATAGGTCATTCATCCATATTTAACCCTCATGGCACTCCGAAGATGGCACAGAGCACCGCAACATTCACTTAGATCTAGGTTAATTTAGCACTTAGCAACAACAAAATAGGTCTAGCACTCATCACTTTCATATATGTCATATATACACCCACACATATAAGAAGCACAAAGAAAAGTGGATCTATCTATTTATATCATAGAAAAGCACATAACATAATCATATCAAGCACAACACATGGAAAGAGACCAACACATTAGGTCGAAGCACCGAGAACAACACACAGAGTTACCATGGTTCACCCCCACCCTGGGGCTATGCCCACAAAGTCTTCTTCTTCTTTATTAGCTTTGGTGAATCATCTTACAGCACATATCTCACACTTGTACTCCGCATACGACAGGAGATCTGCACGCACCTCGCTAGATCCTCCTTCCCTGAGCAGATATAGCACAGATCCTTCTTACAATCCATGCACTTAGCACTTACATCACTTGCACTCATCTCTGCAAGTCAGTCACACAATATACACAAATCCTTTATTATCACTTAGCTTATCTTCTCTTCTCTTACATTTCCTAGCTACTTATTTATATTTTACAAAATAGGCCTAAACATGGGTAAACCCATGGGCCGACATCCCATGTCCATTACATTATCCCCAAAAACCCAAAATGGACCCAATAAAGGGGTCTAGCTTCCATGATATTATATTCGCATTGCACTCCATATTTGACAAGCTGTCGAAGTCCAAAAACGGTCAAATATGACCAAGTATTCCTCAAAACTTGTTCAAGGTCCAACAAGCTCCCAACACTCACCTGTGACTCGTTCCAAGTCACTCTGGTCTGATCAATTCCACCTCTAATGCCTCGAGCTTGGCTCGAATTACTTCGACCTACTACAATGAGACAACCTCTTGCTCAATGAACTCCTAGATATTTGCGTCATTTATTGGCCCTTCTAGTCGTTGTTCTGTGGTGATGACAACCTGTTCAAGATCGGTTCCCTAGATTTCAACTTCAGTGAACAGTTGGCATGCCTTTTCTTGGATTGGTTGAATTCGTTGGGAGACTTCCATCACTTTACTTTGCAGCGTGTGTACCTGTTGTTGGGAAGTGTGTTGTTCTGCAAACCTCTTCATTCTTTTGACTGGGGTCAAGGCCTTTAGCTACACCTGTAGTGTGTCTTCATGATGCTTTGCTTCTTGGAGTTGTGCCTCCAATGCCTACAACTCTGGATTCTCTGTAAGGTTCTCATAAGTCTGGGCACTTCTAGCGCTTAGCTTCTTGCATTCCAAGGAAAAGGTTTCTAATTGGCCAACTGCGCTACAAGCAGTTGCCTCCCTTAGATCCCTTATTTCTTGAGGAGTCACAGGCACGATATAAAGTTCCTGATTTGCGATGTGCTACTGAAGTTGCTGGATTACTTCTTCAAGTTGTGCCACCTACTGTGGGACACATTCTTCAATCTTTACTTCTATGACTATCACAGAGTGAAGTGCTTTGTGAACTCTTTCCTGTACTTCAAGTTTATCTACTAGCAACTGGTCCTTGCTCTGCTGTAACTGTTCTTTTTCCTCATCCCACTTTGCTTGCAGGGAAAGATTTTCCCGTTATGCCTTACTATGTTGTTCTACAAGTGTGCTCTGTACTTGTATCAAAGCCTAGGTGGCTTGCGTTGTGTCTTCTTGAGCTCGTCGAAGGCGAGCTTCGACTTTCTCAACGATCTGGTGTAATTAGGTGGGCTCATCGCCTGTTCCTGCTATTCTAATTATCAAGGGCATAATAGAAACTGCTCGGCTGGACTGGAGTGCCTACTACACTTCTTGAAGTTTTCTCTTGATTAAGTTGAATACCTCCTCTTGCTTCACTTCTTGCTTTTCTGCGATCTCTAGTGAAGCATCATTCAATGCAGCGATTAAGAAGTCAAAGTCGTTCGATGTGAGGATAGTCTTAAACATAGTCCGGGTGGCCTTATTTTTCTTTCATGATGAGGGATTTGGTGGGGTAATCTTCCTTTTCTTAGTGCGATCCTCCTCCTCTCTAGGCGGAGTAACCTCACCTTTGTTTTTCTCAATCTCTGTGCCACCTAGTTCTTCACCATCACCTCCCTATGCAGGTGAGATCGAAGTAGTATTTGTGGATGTGATATGGATATCTTTAACTTCATCATCCTTCTTGGTATTGCTTGGTACAGGTGTATCTGGCATAGCTTCAGGGATTTCCATGTCGGACATTTCTGCGGGGTCCGCTGCAACAAGGAGGTTCCCTGACCATTCCTTGGTAATCTACTCCAAGTATTCTTCTGTCAACTTGTAGTATGACTGGAGCTATTGTTTGTGCTCATCAACACGGATTGTGATATAAGTTAAGTGGTGATCCGCATTGAATTTTATCAAAGGTATAAACCTATGAAGTGTGTTTGGGGTGAGGCGCAATGTAGAATGGATTGCATTCTTCAATTTGTTGTAATAAGCATGGAAGACGGCATTGGACTGCCACTACTTGTTCATGTCGTTGGAGTACCACAACGTACAGAACTTCTCGGACAATAGTTCAAAGGGTTCGATCTTCGAAAAAGTGGCACCTTCTGGTAGCTCCCAGGCAATGAAAGCGATTAGGATGAGCAACCAACTAAAGTGGAACTCGTACCCTTGGTATTGCACTTCTCTGCAATCAAGCTCTAACTAGTTTACAAGGTACTGCGCCCAGTTCATCTATAGTCCCTCAGTGCACTTCCTTGTGAGGTCGACTACGAATCCAGTTACTTGTGTTGGTCTGTTCTTGTGAATTAGCTTGCCCGCGATCAACTGACAGGAAAGACACACTACACCACTCTGGATAGAGGCTACCTTGTAGCCTTGTGTTCCTTTCTCGACATCGCCATAAGTTTCTTTTATCTTCTGCGTTAGTGCTTGGTCTAAGGTCTTTCCAGTGTAAAAGTCCTATGGGTCAGGGCATTGTATACTAAGTATTTTCATCCGATTGATCAAGGTCGGATCCACAGTGATGTGGAGGTCCAACCATAAGTATCCTCCATGGTAGCAGGACATCAACAACTTGATGCATGCATTGACTTCTTGGTGTCTGTCAAAGTGCAGGATCTTCATTACATTAAGCAATGTGGACTGCACGAGGTTCTAGGTCCATGACTGTGGGACAATCTTATAATTCTTTCCTTTGGTCCTGGTTAAGTACTTATGCAGGGCTAACATGTTGTAAACCTTATGATCTCCAAGGTTAAAATCACTAAATTTCAGTGTTGCGAGCTTATCTTGGTCAGCATGAACTACGCGCACCCATTTCAGAAGGTACATAGTGATCAAAGTGTACTCAAAGTCAAAGGGTACATTGTCATGGTTAATGGAACCACTTAGAGGTGGTAAGTAAGTAGGTAGAATGCGTGGTATAAGCTTGGCATTTGCAATGGCATCCCTATGCTTGGTCCATTTATCATCGGTCAACTGAGATGGACCAGTGCGAGCAGTGGAAGGGGAGGCCTGGGGTCCTCTTGTTGATGATGCTTGGACTCCTCTAGATAATCCTCGCTCCAACATGAATCTCTCAGTCATTAAGTCAATCAAAACTTCTTCAACTACTTTCTCAGAAACACTGAGCTCGTCCGACATACAAGCTTGGGTCAACTTAGCTCGGGTATGAAATTAATGCAGAGACTATAGTGAATAGTATGGGAACAAGGAAATGATCACAGGGTGAAGTAATCTCAGGTTTCGGGCTCAAATTCTCACTTAGAAAAAAGTATTCTCGGTGCGTGGCGTGACAGACTAAGTAGGGAAACTTAGCAACGGTCTACTTGCAACAGGTATGAGGCTGTATTAACTTATGTTCTTCCCATTATGGCACAGTCAAATGGTCTAGTGGAAAGTCATAAATGCTTTCTAACCCATTCAGAGTGGCAATCAAATGGTTATATTGGATTTCAATGGCTATATTACTTCACCTTGGCGAAGTGGCATATGTCGTTGTTCTGATATCCCGACAAAGCTCAATTCTTGTGGTTTTTCCTTCTGCGAAGTTTCCTTCAAAACCTTCTGTAACTTTTCAATATTATCTCTCTTTTTAATTAGCTTCCTAGCCTTCTTCCTAGTGAGCTTCATCTCAGTCATCCTTTTTCCATTCTGAGTCTTATCTTCTCTCGACATAGGCACTTTGCGTGGATGAGGTTCTTTCTTCAGATCCAAGGATAATACTCCTTCCTCATATGGATTAGGAATTTTCATCTTCTATGGTTCCTATAACACTCTTATAGCTTCGACACCCAGGTCCCTAGTGTTCAACAACTGACATTTGTTCTCTTGTTCCTCCATCAAGTAGGCAATCCTTATAGTCATAATTTCCATGCGTTCTTGCTTCTTCTGTTCTAGGGCTTCCTTTTCTTCTTTTCTTCAGATCTATTCTTTTTCAATCCAGATCTTTCCTAACAAAGATGGAAATGGGGCACGGTCCTCAATAAATCTAATGACTTCGAACTCTTCCTTTGTCGAAGCTCCATGGGTACTCATAGCTATATGGGTAATTCTTCCACATAGGGCTACCATTTTTCCTTTAAACAACCCTATTCTTCCTAGTGAAGGAACCATAGCAGGCCTTCCCAGGGTTTCCCAAGTACTTTCTGTCATAATTTTCATCTGTGTTCCCTCATCTAGAGCATAGTCGATGTTGAAGTCTCTTATTCTTACTTTGAGTTTCTCCTTTTCTTTGAAGATCTCTAACAAACTGGCATCTTTATGTTCATTTAGGGTTTCTTTCATTTTCAGTAACACAATCTCTAATTCTTGTTGGGGTTCTTCTATAATCTTAGTTTATTGGTCTCCTTTAGGGTTTGCTTGCTCCATATTCATCTTTTCAAGTCTAGTGATCATTCTAGGGCAATCCAGTACTTCATGGTCCATAGCCTTACGACAGAGGCAACTAGGTTTTCTCCCAGGGCATTCCTTAACAAGATGACCTGGTATTCTGCAACTGTAACAAAGAGTTAATCCTCTCTTTCTCTTCAATGATCCCCAACTCTTCTTGTACTGCGCACTAGGATCATAATGGCTAGCCTGTAAAAATTTCTTTCTAGGATCCTACATCCATTTATTAGTCCAGACATTCTTTCTATGCATAGGTATAACATATCTATCATTATACTTATCAGATTTATTCATATCAAATTGTCGTTCATCTATTAATGCCCTAGTTTTTAAGCTAGGACATAATCTATCAAACATACCTAGATCTATGCTCTAGAAACAAAAAATTTCACTTATCTTACTTCTACAGAGCACAAAGCTTCCATATATAATAACTTTTGACTATTCTTACCTTTATTAGGGCACATAACTTACATATCTTACCTTTTTTCTATAGATCTGTCTTCTTTCTTTCACAATTTTCCACTTTCACTTTCCTTAGAGAATAGAGCATTCTGATCTCTCTTATTTTCTTCTGATATGATCTTCCTTTCTTCAGATATGACCTTATTCCTGGCACAAAGATTCATAGGTTGAGTAAAAAGATGCACACTAGGGCAACAAATCTATGCACAGAGCTTCCTTTTGCACAAAGTTTCTTCTTCCTCAGTTCCCATCAATCACAGTTTCAAGTCCCAGTAATGGAACTGTTTGTTGGCATAGGGGTAGACCCAAGGTTCAATGCTTCAACAATGCACCAAAAAAACCCTAACTACTGGCCCTTTTGGCAACACCTACAAAGAATATGGAGTTTCACTCGAGGTAGAGGTAGGGGTGGTTGCAAGACTTAGGTGTCTGCAACCTTAGTTGGGACAGAGATCTATGATTCTTACTCTTAACAAGCACTTCTATCATAGGTCATTCATCTGTATTTAACCCTCATGGTACTCCACAGATGGCACAAAGCATCGTAGTATTCACTTAGATCTTGGTTAAGTTAGAACTTAGCAACAAAAAAATAGGTCTAGCACTCAACACTTTCATATATGTCAGAACTACACCCACACATCTAAGAAGCACAAAGAAAAGTGGATCTATCTAAGTATATCATAGAAAATCACATAGCATAATCATATCAAGCACAACACATGGAAAGAGACCAACACATTATATCAAAGAACCGAGCACAACACATAGAGTTACCATGGTTCACCCCCACCCTGGGGTACATCCACAAAGTCTTTTTCTTCTTTATTAGCTTTGGTCAATCGGGTTATAGCACAGAGCTCACACTTGTACTCCGCATAGGATAGGAGATCTGCGCGCACCTCTCCAGATCCTCCTTCCCTGAGTAGATCTAGCACATAGCCTTCTTACAATCCATTCACTTAGCACTTACAACACTTGCACTCATCTCTGCAAGTCGGTCACACAATATACACAAAGCCTTTACTAGCACTTAGCTTATCTTCTCTTCTCTTACATTGCCTAGCTACTTATTTATACTTTACAAAATAGGCCTAAACATGGGTAAACCCATGGGCCGACATCCCATACCCATTACATTATCCCCCAAAACCCAAAATGGACCCAAGAAAGGGGTCTAGCTTCCACTATCTCCGCTTCGAGTTACACTCCATCTTTGACAAGCTGTCGAAGTCCAAAAATGGTCAAATATGACCAAGTGTTCCTCAAAACTTGGTCAAGGGCCAACAAGGTTGATAGGTGAATATTTCTTACCATCACCAAATAAGTTACCTCGCACATACCCAGAATTATCAACCATTCTAAAAGAAATTGGAATGGAATATCAGGCTATTGATGCATGCCCCAATGATCACATAATATATTATGTACAATATGTTGGACAACTAAGAGGGGGGGTGAATCAGTTGTTACCGTTCTTAAACAATTATGCTTCTTTTAAAATCCTTACAAGGCACTCAATGATGATCACAATAATGCCCGGAAATAAACAATGGCACATTCAACATCAGTCACATATATGAGAAACACAGAGACAGATATTTCCCGATGAAACCCATACAGGGTAAAAACCTCTTCTTCTTTATATGATAAGTATTCTTTACATTCTTTACATTATCATACATATGAGCACCAACTCATTGTGAGGCTACAACCTCTGTTTTTGCAAGCTGCAACTTGCTGAGAACACCAACTCTCTGTTTTCTCTAGATCCCACTAGAAGGAAGCACCAACCCCCTGGTTTCTCTAGCACCTACTCCCTGGTTTCTCTAGCACCAACTAGAAGGAATCTACTACTCCCTATGTTCAAGCACCCACTTGAACCTTTGAGGACACCAGTCCTCCCTAGCACCTCCCTACCACCCTGGATTATCAATATGTGTTACTGAAACTTATTACAGTGATATAATGTTTAACAACAACTTACCAGTCTCATCACTGTTATGCAAGATTTCGCTGCTCCGTCTACCTCACAGTCTTCCTGCATGCATACATTTCACTTTCTATTCTTCTTCCTTTTGTGCTCTATACACCATTCCTGTTCAATGCCCCTATTCTTTTCTGGCCATACCAGCTCCTGCACTTCACCTCCTTCTTCCTACATGCATCACCCACTGCAGCAACAACAACCTCATCTCTTCTCTGTGTCATGTTCTTATAGCTTCTGTGCACCTTGTGCATGCAATATGCACAATGCTTCTGCATCTCTTCATAGTGAGTGCTTTGTCTGATCATCATTAAGACTTCTCAGCTTCTCTGGAAGTTGTTGGGACTCAGAAATGTTGTATTTTCATCCACCTTTCCCTTCACTATTCCTTACATTTCATCGCCCCATTAAACCTTCATCATACCATTTTCATAAATACATTTGGGTTTCACATTATTATTTTCCACTTTATTCATTTT
>ML786221.1:806036-848858 GCA_009831015.1 Picea engelmannii | reverse complement strand
CCAGCATTTGTGTTTCAGCATCTACGTTTCAACATCTGAGATTCAACATTTGTGTTTCAGCATTTGCGTTCTAGCATCTGTGATTCAACATTTGTGTTTCAGCATCTACGTTTTAGCATCTGTGATTCAACATTTGTGTTTCAACATCTACGTTTCAACATCTGAGATTCAACATTTGTGTTTCATCATTTGCATTCTAGCATCTGTGATTCAGCATTTGTGTTTCAGCATCTACGTTTTAGCATCTGTGATTCAACATTTGTGTTTCATCATCTACGTTGCAGCATCTGTGTGTGCCAGCATTTGTATTCCTGCTTCTGCATTCCAGCTCTATTTCAGCACTGTGTTTCAGCATCTATGTGCCAACTTTTGTGTTCCAGCATTTGTGTTTCAGCGTCTGTGTTTCAGCTTCTGTGTTCCTGCATCTGTTCTCCATACACAATCGATTGCCATCAATGACAACCTTGATCATCTGCGTCATCTCTGCTGTAGCCATATTTCCAACATGGAGGTAAATACCTTTCGCAACTACCATAATATCAATAGCCCCAACCTACCTAACGTTGACCTATTTTCATACTAGCTCACCCTAGGATATCTCCCCTTTCATGAGCTAGCAAATCTAGGTATGCATTGACTTGTTGAGGCCATTTACTTGACAATGGATTCATTCATTGGTGTTAATACACTTACTCACTTAAAATATTATATGGATTCACTTTAGTCGAACTTCTAAATCCCTTCTTTGGTGTAAATCCTTTGATTGGTGTTATGGTATCACCCAACGACCTTCATATACATTTGTTAGGTGGACACCTTTGGCACATTGTTGATCAAAATACCCAACAATACAAAGCTGTAAAATATGTAGGAAATGGCCATATCTACGATTACAACTTGTCAAATTTTCCACATTCCTTCTGTACAATGATAGCCTACCTAGGAGTAGCAAAAATACCTCAAAGCACCCTTCAGTTAACATGAAAAGTTTGGCAATGACTTGTGAATAAAGTTTACTTAATTAGTATATGCTTTTCTATGAGTTGCAATGGATTCTCATGGATGCATTGTGTTACATGTTGCTGGTGTGGTATGTTTTCATATTCACCCTGATATAATTTTCTAAAATTACAAGTATGCTTACTAAATTCTACTCTTATTATCTTGAAAGAAAAGCTTCAATAAACCAACATTTTATTCATGTTTTTGGTGATTAGAAATACTTTTAAATTACTCTCAAACTCAAATCCTTTTTTGTGAGGACTGAAATCAAATATCATGAAAATGTACTATATCTTAACTAATTTTGGAAGTTGGGCAGTACAAAGAGTTAGAAATTGTGCATCTTATTCATGTTTTTGGTGCTTAGAAATATTTTAAAATTTCAGATCAGTTTTAATCATGGGGAAGAATCAAATAGCATTAATATGTAAGTTTTATGCTCCACGACGGATCCAATACTGTTATGGGCATTGTTCACAACTACTTTTTTTCTTCTTTTTGTTATTTAAAGTATTTGTGAGTTTCTATTTGAATTGGTTGCAATTTTTTATATGTTTACCTTTCAGAATGTCCAATGGTGCTCATCTCTTCTTCTTTTGGCAAGACCCGTGCTCAAAACGCTAGAATTTGTCTAAAACTTTAGGCCTCAAAACCCTAGAATTTGTCTAAAACCTTAGGCCTCAATTGTAGATAGATGAATTGTTTTTGGCAAAAGCTAAGAAAAATTCATGTATTCATAAGTGGAGGGGAGTATTAAGAATATCTAGATCGAGTGAGTGAAGGAGTATAAGATTGGGGTTGTTTTGGGACCATTAGGACCTTGGAGGATGGATCCATGGTGTAAATTCCTAATGCATGTGCACTATGTGATAACTCTCACTAATACATGCATGATGGAAAATATTAGTTGTGTGAGTTGTAATAGAATTTTTTTTTTTTGTGTATGTGAATTATTGACATGTGTGAAAAGAGAAGGATTAGGGTGCTCATTGTTAAGATATGCTAGTGAATCTATAGATTTTCTATGTATATATCATTTATAAAGGAACAAAATCTATGCAAACCAATATTTCAAGATCATGGAGGAGTTATTGGATATATTGGTGTGCACACAAATAAGAGTGGTAATTATATATTAGATCCATTGTGTTGACTAGAATTTTCTTGCAAGGAGTGTAGATTTGCTAAGATTGACCATGATCTATTTATAAATAAGTTGTAGATCAACTGTAGAATGGTGGAACCTATAAATGTTATTACTTTGCAAGAATATGATTTAGATTCTACTCATGCCTTAGTATACTCTATAGGACTTGATCAAATTTAGTTCCATTCCAGTGGCTCTACAATAAAGATTAAAAAATTTCTTCGAAGATTCTGCCTCCCTAAGTGAACCAACACTAAAAAGGTGGATATTGTCGACATAAAGCATAAGGATTAAGGACAAGCAATCTGATAATTAAAACAACAAAGGATGAGAAGGGTAGGCACCCTTCAATATAGTTCTTGAATGGAAAATTAAAGCCTATGTAATTCAATATAAGCCTTAAATACAACCAACTTACTCTGCCATAAGAATTTTGGCTGACCAATATTAATTATCTAGGTATTTTTTATGTCAATACAATACAAGACTTCTTTTGCTACCCCGACAGAACTACTCTCATATCTGCAAGTTCACATAACTTTGAGGTTATTTCTGCCATTTGGCTTGGGAATTTTCCAAATTATATTTCTTTATTGTTTCCCTTCGGAATGATTTTGAAAGAATGCGTGTTCATCACCTCTATATAGTCATACTTCTCTATTCTTCTTTTTTGTATTGTTTCCCAAGTACATAATGAAAGTATGCTTCTGTAGCTTGCTAGTCTAGGCTTATTCCTCTTTGAACGAAATATTTTTTTTTTTTAAACCCCAACATTAGTCTCTCTAGCGACTAACATGTTTGTCGCTTATATAGCCAATTGGTTGCAAATTATGTAATTTGGTCACTCGAGCGACTACCTGTTCGTCCTTCGTTTGACCTTTTTAGCTTTAGGTTTGGTCGCTCTAGCGACTAATATTCATCGTTATACCGACTCAGCGTGGTTTATTGACTAAGTTTTCTAGGGTTGTCTTGGTCTCTCTTACCACTAATATTAGTTTTTAGACCGACTAACATTCTTTGCTAGCCGACTGATTATGGTCGCTAGAGTGACCAAGGTTATGTTTTTCTTAGAGATGCTAGCAAGGCTTGCGACTAAAGTTGGTCGCTAGACTGACTAATATTGGTCGTTTGACCGGCGAATGGTAACTTTTCCCTAATGTGAATAGGCTTATTTTCCCAATCACTAGAATGACTCAATCCATGTGTGGCTGCTAGATCGACGAATTGATTTTGACGAAAAAAGTAAATTATCTTGGTCACTAGAAACACCCTATTCCGATGGAAATTCGTCTCTACTTCGTTGCAAAAACATTCAAATTTAATAGTGCAACGTGGTAATGAATTTGTGCACCCATTTTTCTCGAGGAATGTTTCTCCAGGCTTCCTCACAGATTCACACATGGTCCTTTGGGAAACTTCAAGTTGTGTAGCAAACTTCACAACATTCTACTTGTGCTAAGAATCAAGCTATCATTAGAGTACGACATTATACCCAATCTATAATATTATTTCTGTGTGTCCTCTGCCATATTGTTGGTGTGGATTTAAAGGCCTCATTTATTGCCAATAACCTTTGTTGTATTGGTACACTTGCTTCAAAGTCTGATAGGAAAGATTCTAATGGATTCATACCATCAAATGTGGGTAAGTTACTTACTGTTGTGTCAATCCAATGAACTTCTTTGGTTAATCTAGCACATCTCCTTGTATATACTTCATACATCTAGTTTTTCCAGTTCTCCAGTGCTTCTTCTGAGTTTGATGAGCATGCGTTGTCACTTTTCCATCTTAAATTCCTATTGGCTATAGGATTAATGTAATCCTGTTGTCTGGTTGTTAGCTTGTATATGTTTTTAGTGCATATGCACAGTCTTGTTCTCTGATGGGCTCTGTGTATCACTAACCTTCATCTGTATCTAAAGGTGTGATGACCCTAAGGCCATCTCCTTCAAAATTTATACGTATTTTCTTTAATTCAACAACAATAGAGTCATTGAAGGCCCAATTAATTCCTAACAGTGCAAGGTATGGGTAAATGTCATCAACTATTTCAATTACCTCAAAATCTGCAAATGTTCTTACTCAATCAATGTCCTCAGGGACATGCTCCAATTGTCCAAATGGGCTGACAAATTGCTTTTTGTCCATCCTAATCCTAATAGTGGAATAGATCAACTTCGGTTTTCCCATCTGTGCCCAGGTTTTCTTCGTCATGACATTGACCTCCAACCCTAAGTCGAGGACCACATAGTCTATCTCATATTCTCTTATTTGAGCATTCAAATATAATTACTTATTTGTCCTTATCTTCTCACCAATTTGGTGTACTTCCCTATTCAATAATGGATCCATCTTTCCTTTCTCATATTGTCTAATTACATTTTGTAATTCTTGTACAACGCTTTCATATTGAATCAATTTAATACAAGTGTATAAAAATTCCATGAGCTTGCTTACCTCTTTTCCTTCTTTTGGTGAAGCAGACTGATCAAATGATAGAGGCATTCCATATTCTCTCACTTTTGGTCTTGTATTTGATGCAGATCCTTTGTTTCCTCTGAATTCTTTCCTAGCTTCCTCAAACATTTGTCTTTCTTTCTTTGCATCAAAATTTTGGGTCTTCTCTGCAGCTTTCTAGATTCCTGAATCTTCTGTAGTATTCCCTTGTGTCAGTCTGTCTTCTCCTATAACAATGCCTCCTCTGGTTATAACAATGAATCTAGTGTATTCTCCACGAGGTTCAACATATATCAATTTCACTTGTGGCTTCTACTGTGGTCCTCGTCTTTCCTGAAGCTTAGCTAGCAGTACAGGACAATCTTCTATAACATGGTCAAACGAGCTACAGTAGTTGCAAGTAGTAAAAGGGTTCTAACAATCCCTTGCAAGGTGTCCAGGTTGTGCACAATTATAATAGATGATATGTCCTTAGCCTCAACCCATTCCTCCTCCTTGTCCTCTTCCTCTGAATCCACCGAAAGGATTGAAGTTTCTTCCTCTTGGGGAGTTATACTGCGCAGTGTTTCCTTCTTGTTGTACTTTGCCTTGGATATTATATATGTCTCTTGAACTTTCATGCATGAGATCATAATCCCTACAATCCCTATCATCATGTCCTACAAAATTACAGAATGTACAATACGAATTTGTAGGTGTCTGAACATACTTTTTCATATAATAACACTCTCCAGTATGATGTGTATTTCTGGATACCTCGCACCAGGGTAAGGTGACTTTCTTCAAAGGGATTGGAGCTCCAGAAAACAAATATTCATTGAATAAAGGGCAGTGTTCCTTGTCATGACCTTCTGATGTACATATGACACACCATATGTCTTCTCTTTTATCTTTTCCTTTGTCTTTCTTCATATCTTCGACCTGCAAAGACAAGCTAGTTAGTTGGCTCAGGATTTGACTCATACCTAAACTGGATTCTCCCATGGGGGTTGATTCTATATTCATGGTGATCTCCAATGCCTCATCCTGCAAAGAAATCTTCTGTTGCATTAGGGGAAATATGATGTGTGGTAGAAGGGTAGCAATGAACCATTCCTTGTTCTACTCATCTAGGATCTGAAAAGTTAATCATCATGTTAAGGTCTTGAATCTATGATCGAGCTCCCAAATAGGTTCAACTACCTTATTCTTGATCTCTTTCATCTTTGTGATACATTGGGATTATGAATTAGGTTTCTTGAATTTTTCAATCAGCACGTTCTTGATCGGATTCAATGGCTTAGGGTGTGCAAGTCCTTGGACAAGTTTCATGTACCAACTCAGTGCACAATATTTTAGAGTTATAATGAACTGGGTTCTTTTGACAACTTCATCTATGACATTATTAATGTTCCATATGGCTTCACATAGGAACCAGTGTTGAACCGGATCTTCAGATCCATCTCCCCTAAAGATAGGAAGCCTCATCTCATCTTCCATAGATCTTCCTAGGGTTCATGACTGAATATGTGGTGGGATACTATGGGCAATGATCTCAATGCTCTGGTGACTAGGATTACTCTGGTTCCTTAAGACTAAATCAACAAGAAGGATAACAATACTTACTTCGATGGTTTGTGCAGTTTTTGAGTTTTCAGGTTCTCCTCAACGAAGTTCTTCAGCTTGTCCTTCCTCTATCAAGGTGGGTTCTGAATGTTCTTCATCCGCCAGATTCTCTTCTTCTCCATTGTAGAAACCCTCCTCCCCATAGTTATTCTTAAACAAGTTTGCAAGGTGGACCTCTCAGAACACTCTCCCACTGTGCATATGTCCAACTTCTATTTCATTGTCGTTGTCTGAATTCTTGAACATTAGCCTTTATTAATCCAACCAATCTATTGTGTCTTCAAGATGTTCTTCTCATGCAACATCATCTTGAGTCTCAGCTTCAAGAATTGTAAAAAATTTCCTCTGGGTCCCTTAAAGAAATATCTTTCAACTTGGTTGTACGACTCTACTTTGTCAACAACAAACTCTGTGATGTACCCTTCAATGGTACTATCAAACCAATGATCTATTGCTCATGATACAGTGTTATCAACTTTCTTGACCTTCTTGATCAACTCCGATTTACAAACCACAAGAAGTCTAGATCGGATCTCAAACTGGGTATCGGCTAATCTAGCTAGCCACTCATATAGCTCCTGATGGATCCCTCCAAAGAATATCTCGTGTATATCAGTGAAGATATATCTTTCTAGCTAATCCTTAGTGCTAATATTAGGGTTCTTATTCTGGGCTTCAGTGAAGTCCTTCTCTTGATCCTATATCAACTTTTGAATCTCTGTCTTCGATGGAAACCACCTTGACATTCCCTTAAAAAGAATCATGTCCTGGCAATGAAACCATTTTTTGGCACAGGGGCAGACCCAGGGTTCAGCTCCAAGAGCGCACCAACAAGGCCTAACTACTGGCCCTTTCAGCAACACCTTCGAGGTAGATGCAGTCTCACCCGAAGCAGTTATGAGGGGGTTGCAGGATAGAGATGTCTACAACCAAAGGGAATATCAAGTGGATCTATCACAATAACAACACAACATTCATATATCACTTATCAACTTAGATCTATTATTCACATCTACTTATCAGATCTAAAGAAGTAATGAAATCATAGTATATCAAAGACAAACACCAAATACCAATCACACACAACACAAAATATATGTGGTTCACCCTCTCTTTAGGCCTATGTCCATAGAACTGTGCTATAATATATTGAGGTAAAGCATAAAGTTCTTTTTTGCGCTCTTAGCTAGCAGATCTTCTTTCTTCTCCTCTATTTCTCTTCCCTCCTTGTGCACCTAGCTGTAGGGTTGATCTTTGCACCCAACTGAAGATCTTACAATACCAGAAGGCTCCCCAACTTAGAACTTCTCTCTCATAATACAATAATCACTCACATCAACAATGACAACCTATCTTGATAGAAACCCAACACAAGTCCTCTTGACCTCTATTTATACATTACAATAGCTCATCGACAACCTTAGGCTGAAACCTAGGTGTCCAAAACCTTAGATACCAAAACCCTAGGTGTCTAAAACTCTAGGTCAACTTGACCCATATTTTCAGGGCTTCGCCAGCCTATCTTTTCTTCCTTCTCACGCGGTGCTCCAAAGAATCCAATAGTGGATTTTTCCTCTCGTTGACATGTCCACAATCCTTCTTTCCTTATTATCTTTCATCCTCGATATCCTTGTCCAACGAATTTCTTTCTCGGGCTTCGCTCCATCTTTCTGTTATTTTTCTCACTTCGAACCAGTATCAGTCACTGTGTCTTCCATGAAGTTCACATTTCGCCTTTTCCTCCTTGATATTTTTTTCCTTTAACAACCCAAGGCCAACAGGCCCCCAACACTCACCTGTGACTCATCCTGAGGTACTTCAGATCTAATCTTCCTGTTTTACTTCGACTCCAAGATGCACAATGCATATTTTTATTTATGCTTTATGCCTCCTCTTCCTCCTTGTGCAAACTATATTTTCAGTGTCTGGTACCCAATTTCAATTGTACTTCATACATAGACCCTTTTCTCCATTCTTCTACTAAGAGTTGTGAGGCAGTTGGTTGCCATAGTACAACTTCAGTCGACTCCCATTCACTAATCCTTCCTTCCATTCTCCATTCAACGTATTTAATTGCGCGAATCCTCCCTATGTAACATAAGAGATCTCATATGGCCCTAGCCAATGCGTTCTAAACTTCCCAGGATTCTTGATGAACTTGTTTTCATAAACCAACACTAGATCTCCCTGTCTAAATGCCTTCTTCTTGATGTTCCTGTCATGGTAGGCCTTCTCACTTTCCTTCTGAACTTGCTAATGTAATCTTGCAATGAATCGATCTTACTCAAGTTCTATCAACTATGCAAGCCTCTCTTGAACAACTCCAATATCATCCATACCTATAAAGGCAACAATTTTCAGGCTTGGTACCAAATACTCCATTGGAACAACAACTTCAATACCATAAACCAACTTAAAAAGGGTCTACATTGTTAACTTCTTGTAAGTGGTTCTATATTCCCATAAAATTGTTGGTACTGTCAAATCCCAATCATCTCTGTTCACACAACAAATATTAGTTAGTGTTGTTTCCAAAATCTTGTTGAATGCTTCAATTATCCCATTTACTTGAGGATGGTACAGTGTGCTCTTCTAATGGTGGACTGTAAATTCTTTAGTCAAGGCTTCAACTATTTTATTTATGAAATGTGTTCCTTGATCACTCATGAGGATCTTTGGGAATCCAAACCTGGTTATGATGTCATCAAATATGAAGCGTGCAGCTGTAGTTGCACTACAGTCCTTGACTGCTCTTGCTTCGGCCCATCTGATCAAGTACTATGTCACAGTGATGATGTATCTTGCTCCTGTACGCTTTTCTGGTGGATTTATAGGTCCAACAAATTCAATGGCCCATTTCTCGAATTCTTGTATGGTCAATTGTGGTGCCAATGGCATTTCATCTCTTCTGGATGGTTTCCCAACTCTCTGGTATACATCACAGGCTCTAGAATAGTCTCTAGCATCTTTGTGTAAGGTAGGCAACCAAAGGCCATCTCTAAGAACCTTATGTGTAGTTTCTTTACCTGCATAATGTCCTCCTACGATGCCTTCATGAGATTATACAAGGATCGACATTTTATCTGCCTCCATAACACATATTCGCAATATCTCATCCAGACCCATTTTGTATAAATGTCCAGCTATAAGTGAGAAATCTGCAGTGCGAGCTACTAGTTGTTTCTTCTATGGAATTGTATACTCACTTATGTGTCATTCTTGTTGATATGAACTGGACTATTTCTATGAAGTGGTCGTCGATATTTCTAATATCTAGTAGTTGTGCATCTGGTAGTGTATCTTCCAAATTAGTGGGCTCTTCTCCATGTTCCAACCTCGATAAGTGGTCAGGACCCTTGTTCATTCTTCCTGGTTTTACTATGATCTCAAATCATACTCTTGAAGTAGAAGTAGCCATCTACATATCCTCCCCCCCAACACTAGCTTGTTGACTAGGTACTTTAGCGCAGAGTGATCAGTAAACATTTTAAAGAGTCCTCCCAACAAATAGTGGCAAAATTTTTGTAATGCGTCCACCATGGCTAATCCCTGTCTTTCAGTAGTGGTATAATTAATCTCAGTTGTGGATAGATTCCTAATAGAAAAGGATAATGGGTGGTCGATGTCTCATGTTCCTGGTTGTGCTAACACAACTCCCAATGCAATGGAGGATGCATCGACATGCACATGAAACTCCTTGGTCCAATCTGGGAAAACAGAATGGACACAATAACCATTTTTTGTTTCAGTGTGTCGAAGCTCTGCTGGAATTCTTCATTCCAACTAAAATAACAATCCTTTTTCAACAGCTTCTTCATGGGTGCTGTAATATGAGAATATACCTTAATGAACTTCTTGTGGTAGCTTGTGTTTCCCAGCACTACCACATTGGGTGTAAATTACGAGGAAATATTATGACGGTTTAAAATTTCGCTGTATGTTTTTTGTTTTTTTTTGGACTAAATATACTTTTTGTTTCTGGGGTCCAATTGTTGGTCACTCTAGCGAACAACATTCCATGTTGGTCATTATAACGACTAAATTTAGTCAGTAGAGTGACCAACCACCATTTAGTCGCTATAGCGACTAACTTTAGTCGTTATAATGACCAACTATGGCACATGTGAGAATCAAACGGTCATTTATGACAAATCAATCCTATATATATCTCAGTTACGTCAAATTTTCTATAGTTGCGACAATCATTTTCTACAGTTGCGAAAATCATTCGGGTGTTTTGATGCAATGGTGTTCTGGTTTTTTATGAAATCTTGATTTCAATTCTCTTTCAAGAAGAGAAACATTGAATTGATTAGACTCTACATAGCTGAGATTTTGAAGGTAAGTACTTACAAAATTTCTCTGTGATTTAGTAATTTGGTGCTATTGAACTATTTTGTGGTTTATTTTAACTCCTTAGAAAGATTTTATGGTTTATCCACTTTTGTTAGAGTAAAAATATTACTGATTCAACTACAATCACTCTAATTAGATTCAATCACTCTAATTTTGTTCTTATATTTCATGGAACTTCTTGAATATCTAAGTATCCTTGCCTTAGTAAATTTACATTTAGGGTTTCCTCCTTGAGTTGGAAAAGAACCAACTAGAAGTGAAGAGCAGTGGATTTTTTGGTGATATTAAACATGAGTACTCTTGTGTATCCCTAAAGCTACCCTAATTTTTATTAGGGACTTAATATTATATAGTGTGATTTTGGGTGATAATAGACCCACCTCCTCTTATTAATGTAATATTTTGATTTCAGGGATGAATCAAAGTATGAGGCTTTAAACTTAGACAGTAAAATATGTATAGTGTATTTTTTATCATTACCATGCCAAGGAATTGCTTGCCAACTTTGGTTGGTTGTCATCAAATTAATTTTCAGTGTGTCGAAGCTCTGTTGGCATTCTTTAGTCCAACTAAACTGAAAATCCTTTTTCAACAACTTCTTCATGGGTGTTGTAATCTGAGCATATCCCTTAATGAAATTCTTGTAGTAGCTTGTGTGTCCCAACGTGGTAATGAATTTTTTCACCCATTTTTCTCGAGGAATGTTGCTCCAGGTTTCCTCACAGCTTCGCACATGGTCCTTTGGGTAGCTTTGACCTGTGTAGAGAAATTCGAAACCTTCTACTTGTGTTGAGAATTGAGTTGTCATCAGAGTACGACATTGTACCCAATCTGTAATATTACTTTTGTGTGTCCCCCACCATCTTTCTAGTGTGGCTTTCAAGGCCTCATACATTGCCAACAACCTCTTTTGTGTTGGTACACTTTCTTCAAAGTCTGATACGAAGGCTTCTAATGAATTTGGACCATCAAATGTGGGTAAGTTACTTACTGTTGTGCCGATCCAGTGAACTTATTGTTTTCTTTACATTTTGTAGAATTATCAGAGATAGAGCAGGACATAATCAACACAGAAGGTAAAAAGAATGGAAGATGCACATAGGACTTACAATCTTGATGATGAATTCGAAGATATGTATGTTGGTTTGGGTGTTGATGGTACAAAATCCAAGGAGGAGCATGTGAATTTGATAGAAACCGTAAAAGTACTGCAGAGAGATGTCTAGAGCTATAAGGATGATAATGAGAGGCGTATGAGAGCCAAGGAGTATCAAGATAAATTCAATGTCAAATTGATGCAAATCTTGGACATAATATAAAATAAAATGGATAAGGATATAGAGTCAAGTATATCAAGAATTCACGGATCTCATGATGAGAAAATAAGAGAAGAAAGAAGCATTGGTAGGTGTTGGTGTCTAAAGATGTCCTAAAAACAACCTTAGTTTAACATTAATTTATCAACCCGAAGATTCGTCTTTTATCTCAAGAATATCAGCAAAGTCTATGCAGGTAGCCTAAAATCGTGTAGCTAAACCAAATTTGAGTTCATCAACAATCAAGTTCCTCAAACATTCACCAAAGACACTAAGAATTAAATGGAATTGAAATCTGATTACTAAGATGTTGTAAAATGGAAAGGAATTAATTAATCTATTGAATTCACTTAACTAGAAAGTAGTAATTGAATCTAAGTAAGGACTTGCAAAATTAATTATCAATTATGAATTCTGATTACTGGAAAGGAAATAACGAATTACTCTATCTATGGAAAGAAACAACAATTATAATCTAATCGGAAGGGACAACTAATGTAACTTTTTCGAAAGGAACAACTATTGTAACTTTAACTGAAAGGAACAGCTATTGTAACTTTAACCGAAAGGAACAACAATCGTAAATCTAAGGAAAAGGAACAACGCGGATGAAAATGTGAGGAACTGTCAAGCAACAACTTCAGAAATGGAAATCATAACGGAAATCATTAATAACTTATGGAAATGTTTGTCTTCTATACACAAACAATCTTAAAATAATTAACACACTTATGCATTTATCCTTGGCTATTGTAAAAGAGATCTGAATCACAAAATAGAAATCAAACTTTGAACTGATACAATTACAGAATGAGACAATAGCTCCTTCAGACTAGGCCCGCGGTCTTCAGAAGTGCTGCTATGAGAAACTCAGAGCACAGAAATGATAAAAACACTCAAAACTTTCATTGATTCCATGGATGGTAAAACATTTACAAAAACTGCTTGCGCAGAGCAATTCTGAGTCTAAATATTTGAATGTGTTTTTTCCTATTTTTTTCTAAATCTATTATCCTCTTATATATTACAATAGTTTGGGTAAATCAAGCTATCTTGAGGATCGAAAGATCCTCAGGATTTCTTTAATATTATAAAATTACAATATAGAAAATTCATTATCTTCAAACTGCTTTGTGCCTAAAAAGTCTTCAACCTTCAATAGCTTGCGCATAGCCAAAATCTCTTTGGTTATCTTTGACAGTTATTTATCCAATTATGCAACAAAATAAAACCATTCCAATCATAATTTAGAATCTATTTAATAAAACTTTAATAACAACCCTAAGAGACATATTAATCATATTCTTTCCTATTTATCCCTAACTATCTAAAGAATCAATCAAAATCATCTCATGAACTGTGGGAAAAAGGAATATGTTTATACCTTTTTTGTAACCCAACATACCCCGCAGCTTACCTTCTTGCATGTCCTCATGCAAGCTAGAGTCTTTCATGTAAACCAGTTATACTGTAGGGAGGAAAAGTTGGTTCACCAGGTCTCCTGAAACCATGGTTTCTTTTGATTTCATCAAAAGCGGCGTCCTGTCTCTTTTTATTAATTTGATAATCCTTCTGGTAAACTTCTGGAGGAAACCAGAGAAAAGGGGGGTTATACCTACATCCCATCCAAGAAGGTCCTTCCTCTTGGAATAGTCTAGCATATATTTCTACTCTGAAAGTTGCTGCAAAGAAATTCCTATATGCAAAGGGCTCTCCACTTTTAACCTCATCGGAGGATACATCCCATCTTAGCTTGGAAGCAGAAAGAGATTCTTCCTTGAATTCTCCAAAATATGTGATACCTGAGTGGATGACATGTAAATGGATAGGAGACAATGAGTCCACAACCCCTTCCCTTTTCATGAAGGTCTTGTGTCACATGATGGCTGGGAAGGATTTTGGAGGCTCTCCTCTAATCCAAATATCTAAACTAGTTTCCCTATTTATGAACATTTTGTGAGCCTTTCCCCATCTGACCCGGTTCCTAGTAAAGGACAAGAATGCCTGGAACTATATGTTCCCTATGAAGAGGCCAGGGTTGTCTCCTCTAACTTTGTCCAAAATGAGATTATGGAAATATAATTCACACAGAAGGTATTGTACCTTCTCTTCCTGATCTCTGAAACATGAAATAAATTTTGTAACAGTGGCAAATGAAATGGGTTTACCTGCCCTGATGGCCTTCACTCTCAACAATAGATACCGTTCCAGCAAGAATAAAACATAATTAGTGGCAGGGGCTCTGCAATTGGTGGCATCATAATATACATCACGGATGTGTTTGATTTGCTCCAAAGCTTCTTCCAATTGGGTTTGCACCTTTTTGGTATTCTCTTGGGCTCTGGTAAGCACATCATAAGTCTCACCCTCTATTGTTGTCATATCCTTGAAATATTTAACAACCCTTTGATATTCAATCCTAGTTACCATTTCATATTGGTGTTGGACCAATGTTTGTTGTGCTTGTGTAAGTTATTCTTTTAGTCTATCGATGATGACACTCTGTGCTTGAGATTGAGATGTTTGGTTTTCTTCCATAGCACTCATGTCTTCCCTAGATTGAATCAATGCTTGTTGGGATTGTCCCAAGTCTTATTTTAGCTTATGAATGATGGCACCCTGTGCCTGAGATTGGGATGCTTGATACTCATTCATTTCATCTCTAGAGTGAATTAATACTGGCTGAGTCTGTGCAAGCTCTGCTTCCAGTCTATTCATGATAGTACTTTGTTCCTGAGGCTGCTCTGTTATTGTCAGTAATTCGCCTCTGTTTTGAGTCAGAGCTTGCTGAGACTGCAGTAGTTCTTCCTCCAGTCTCCTAATAGTATCATTTTTCTCAAAAAGTTGAGTTGTTTCCTCTAAAATTAGAGTGTCTGTCTGTATCTCAATATCAACCATCTCTTGTGTTTCTACAGGATTTACATATTCATCTTGAACTACTGTTTCTTCTACCATTAATTCCTCAGGATCTATCTGTATTCCTACAGAATTTGTACTAGCTTCTTTCTTAGGAAGAGGGTTCCTTCCTTGCATTCTGCCCTTTTTGTTTTTCTTTCTTCTGTGGAGCTTGTCTGCTAGTTCCAACTGTTTCCTCATTTCCTTGATAATCTCCTTGAGTTTTCCCACCTTCTGCTTTAATATCACAACCCTCTTAGCCTTTTTCTTCAACAATTTGTTTTCTTTCTTTAATTTCCTAATTTGTTTCTGGATTTTGGCTGATTTATGTTTATGAGGGATCTCGAGGTCTTCTTTATTTCATCTAGCAGATGGTTGTCCCTCTGTTCCTTCCAAGTTCTCTGGTTGTCCAAGAGGGTCTCCTATTTCAAAAATAAATTCCTCCTATGTTGTGTCGTCTGGAAAAGACATTTCAATGTCAGGAAAGTCTTTAGTTGGTTTTGAAGAGGAGGCTGGTTCTAGTTCTTTTTCTAGATTATGTTCATCTCTGTCAGTTAAGGTTCCTAAATTCCCCCAAACCTGAGTTATTTCTATCTCATAGCTCTTCAAAAAGTGTCTTGTTAGTTGCTCTGCTGCAGGTTGGGTGTCTCCCTGATTATCCTTTTGTGTTGTCTACTCTGCTTGCTCAATTGCTTGAACATTTTCCTGTAAAGGTTGTTCTATGAAATTTTGAAGTTCTTCAGGGTGCTCTGTTGCATCCTGAACTGCTTCAGTTGTTTCCTGAGTTTTTTTTCTTCTCCTCCTTGTCCTAGGAGGGGACCTAAGAGTAATCATTGTTCTCTTCTTTCTTTTTGTTAATGCTTGTGTCTGTGAGGTTTGGGCCTCAGTGATTTGAGCAGGTTCTGTTTCAATTTCAGTTTGAGGTGGAGGAATTTCTCTTTGGGTGGTGGTCGCCTACTCCAGTTGTGGAGGTCTATTGGCCCCAATCAAATTCTCCCAAGTCAACTGAGTTTGACTCAATTCTTTATCCACTATTAGTTTTACTAATCTGTGGTGGCTAATGACAGTAACATGATCCTTGGACTTTTGTGTTCTTAATACAACTTCATGTAGTATGGTATGCAGGAATAAAGGTAGATCAAGTACTAACCATTTCTTCAAGGCAGCCAACAATTTGATATGGTGTGGTCGAATTACATCGTATCATCCATCGCAGGTGATGTAGAGATGAACTATCCCCACCAATTCCTTCCACGGTTCACTGAGGGTACTGGGATTAAGTCCCTTTCCTTTTTTATCCAATTCTTTCCCAGGTTCTATGAAATATTCCACGGCTTCCCTCAACTTCGTGTATTTCCCTATCCATTGAATGCCTGTGTTAGGGAGGCTTGCGACTTTTGCTATGATTTCTGGGGTAACTGAGATTTGTATGCCTTGTACCGTAGAGATTTCTCCTTGCAGGTTTTGAAAGAATTCGAGCGTGACGTTTTTGTCATAACCTTGCAAGTGGCTGAAGTACTCGGTCCACCCTAGGCGATGTGGGATTTCTCTTGCCTGTTCTGTAACCTGGAGTAATGTCGGCTCTATGCGCACACTTCTGCCACCCATATCTCTGTGAGAAAGAAAGAATGACTATCATTCCTGTTTACAAATTTGGTTAGACCAGCTTTGGAGAAGCAGATGCCAGAAATGGAAAATATCAGTAACAACGAATGTATAAAGATGTGGGTTTTGTATTTATTGCAATCATTACAGTTAGTCAGGGAGTGTGTCAAGCATCCCCCTCATTAATGTAGAGGTCTTCCTCGACCGTCAGTGTAGGCGAAAGCAATGAGTGCAGTTATTTTCAGGTGAGAGATAATGTTTGCATCGCCGCCGCCAGTAGGGGCTAACCATATAGAATTTTCAAGAAGACACATGCCACCAAAAATCATTTAAATGATAGTCGTTTGATGTGTGTAATTTGTAAAGTTATTACACCTATGTGCAAAAAAATGATTTTATGGAGAAATCAATCAAAAATAAATTAAATCTGTTCATTTTTTTTTTAATAGTCCACATAACATAATGTTGTTACTTTTTCGATGATTTAGTATAAATGATATGATAGCCTCATTATCTGAGTAAAGGAGATCTAGAGACACACAAAAACTTGGTATTTTGAGATAATCTTCCATACCATAGGCAGAGTCGCTGCTACCCGTAGGCGTCCATAGACTTGGCAGGGTTGCCTTTTAACCCTTAGATGAGACTGTATCCTTAACACACATGCGAATCATCTTTTTCCAAAAAGACCATTATCCTGGTTTGGTAGCCAGATAATGATAAGGCCACTCACTAGATTATAACTTTAGTAAACAAGCCAACTCGTGATGAGACCTCTTGTCCTTTGACAAAAAAATATGTCAAAATCCATTGCCTTGGTGTGGTAGCCATAGTGGGAATGTCACTTAGGTTAGTATCCTATGATCGTGGTAGATTGGTTCATGATGAGACCCCTGGTTCTTTATGAAAAAAAGGTTTTTGTTGTGTATCTTTATTTATTTGTATCTTTTCTTAATAAATGTTTGAATTATCTTTTCCCAATAAGACCATTATCCTGGTTTGGTGGCCAGATAATGATAATGCCACTCACTATATTATAACTTAAGTGAACAAGCTAGCTCGTGATGAGACCTATTGTCCTTTGACAAAAGAAAATGTCAAAGGCCATTGCCTTGGTGTGGTAGCCACAGTGGGAATGTCACTTAGGTTAGTATCCTATGATCGTGGTAGGTTGGCTCGTGATGAGACCCCCCGTTCTTTATGGGAAAATTTTATTATATATATATATATATATATATATATATGTATGTATGTATGTATGTATATATGTTTTTTTGTTTTTTTTGAAGGAAGGCTCATCTACTCCTTAAGAGTAAGAGATGGTATAAGGAAGTGTAAAGATGCCAAGTAAAAGTGTGTTGAAGACTCCTTATAATATACAGGAAGAATATCATTCATGTATATTTGTATATATAAGGGAAAGAAACAACTTATGGTGGTGATTGATTATGAACAAGGTTTAAGATATTTTGGAGAGATTATTCCACGATTTTTATTTATTTTTGATAAGGTGTGAAGGACCATCCACAAAATAATGACAGATCATTGTAATGACGATTAGAAATAGTGCTGGTGAAAATTGATTAATGAGATATGCACTTATGGAGGAATGGCTAGCATTTGAATGGTAAAGAAGGGAACGACAATTGCGCGAAAAGGAACAACAGTTGTTCTGTTCAAAAGGAACAACAGGTGTGCAAAAAGAAGAAATAGTTGCGTGAAAAGGAATAGCAGTTGTTCCATTCAAAAGGAAACAACAGGCACGTGAGAAAGGGAACAACAATTGTTCTGTTTCAAAAAGGAACAACAGGTGCGCAAAAAGGAAGAATAGTTGTGCGAAAAGGAATACCAGGTGCGCAAAAAGGAACAACAGTTGCGCGAAAAGGAATAACAGTTGTTCCATTTCAAAAAGGAACATCAGGTGTGCAAAAAGGAACAACATCGTCATGAACATGTAAAAGACAGAGTCTGTATGATAAAACAAAATGGGAGTATGGAACAGAAGAAGGTGCTAATTGTAGTTATCTGTCCTAATTCTTGTTTCCTAGATGACTTTTTATAAAACAAGGAAAAAAAACAAAAACAAACTAACCACTCAGTTGGAAAACTATGTACAGTATGTAAAATATAAAAATAATACATCATTTATGGAGTTGGGGTGGTTGGGTTACCTTCCCATCCATCCAGAATCTGCACCGTAGGGTCTTTACTTACTTCTTGATAGAAAGAATCTTTTGAAGGTGGTTGGTGAAAAAGTCGTAGACGGTGTCCATTGACCAGAAAAGGTGATCCAGACCCATCGATGGTGCTCAAATTAACCATGCCATTATCATGGACTTCATTAATTTCATACAACCCTAGCCATTGTGTCTGTAATTTCCCAGGAAAGTCCTGAAATCTGGAATCATAGAGGAGCACCCAGTCGCCTTTCTTGAATGATTTCTTCTTGATATGCTTGTCATGGCAGGTTGCTCTCTGTCGTTGGATAACATTTGTGCGCTCCATAGCAGTCAAGTGTGCTTCATCTAATTCATTGAGTTTCTAAAGGCATTGTTTATGTGCTTCTGTAAGATTTAGTCCAATTTCCTGGGCCATTCTTAGGGTCTTGATCTCGAATTCTATTGGGAATATGGGTTCTTTACCATAGACTAGATGGTAAGGAGAGTATCTAGTGGTGTTATGCTAGGTTGTACGATAAGAACATAAGGAATTTGGGAGTTGAGTAGCTCAATTCTATCAGTTTGTTGAGACAATCTTCATGAGAATTGCCTCTAGGACCTTATTGGTGTTTTCTACTTGCCTGTTTTCTTTTGGGTGGTATGGAGAGGTAACTATGTGCTTGATGTGATAGTTGTTCAGGGTGGCGATGATTCTATGGCCTGTAAATTGTGGCCCTCCATCAGTAATTATTTCTCTGGGTAGTCCTTACCGTACAAATAATTTGAAAAGGAATCTGATGACTACTTCTTCTGTTGCATTTGGTAAAGCTTTTGCCTCTACCCATTTGGTCACGTAGTCCGTTGCAACGAGAATATAGGATTTTTTATTTGGATTTGGATTAAAGGGGCCGAAAAATTCCAGTGCCCATATTTCAAATGGTTCTATGACTAGTTGTGTTTTCAAGGGCATTTCATCAGCCTGACCTGGTTTCCCCATCCGCTGACATTTGTTGCATGTCTGGACATATTTCTTGTCATCTCTGAATATTGAGGGCCAATAATAGCCCATCTGTAAGATTTTGTGTCCAGTCATGTGGCCTGCAAAATTCCCCCCACAACGCTCATCATGTCCTGCTTTCAGTATGTCATAGATTTCGTCCTCTCGTATGCATCGTCGGATCTGGAGATCAGCTCTTGTGTGGAAAAGATATCCACTGATCCAAGTGAATCGTGCACTACAATGGACGATCAATCGTCTTTCCTTTGATGATAAATGTGTTGGTAACCTTCTCGCTGCTAGATAGTTTGCTACATCAACGTACCAAGGTGGTTTTGTGTCGACAACAAAAAAATGCTCATCGGGGAATTGATCCTCAGTTGTTAATGAGTCGTCTGTTTTTGGGAATCGAGACAGGAAGTCTGCGACAAGATTTTCTCTCCCAGGTTGATCTTTGATGGTGATATCAAATTCCTGCAATAATAACAACCACCGAGTGACCCGTCCATTAGTAATTGGTTTATTAGCTAGATATCTAATGGTAGAATGATCGGTATACAAGATAACTGGACAACCTGTTATATAATGACGAAATTTATTGATGGCATGTATAACAGCTAAGAAATCTTTCTCTGTTACTATATAATTAGGTTTTTCTGGAGTTAGATTATTGCTAATGAAACAAATGGTGTAGGGTTTATTTTCTTCTTCTTGTCCCAGAACAACGCCTATGGCAATGTCTGAGGCGTCGGTGGAAATTTGAAATGGTATTTTCCAATTAGGTCCCCTCAACACTAACGTTGTTGAGATCAGTTTCTTTAGTCCTGCAAAAGCCACCTCACATTTGTCAGACCATTGAAATTCTACATTACTTGTCAAAGCATGTAAAGGCACAACATGTTTTGAAAAATTTGGCATAAATCTGTGATAGTATCCTGAAGCACCAAGGAAACTATGTACCTCAGTTTGTGTGTGTGGAGTAGGTAGATTAATAATTACCTCAATTTTTGCTGGGTCTAATCTAATTCCATCTGCAGAAATGTAATGTCTTAATACCACACCTTCTGTCATCATCATGTGACACTTTTTGTGGCTTAAACATAACCTAGTAGCGATGCATTGTTCCAATACCTTCTCCAGATTATTCAAGGCTTGATCGAAGTCATCGCCGTGTGGGGTGAAATCATCCATGTAGACTTCAAGCCATTCACTAATCAGATCACTGAATATTCTCAGAATGGCCCTTTGGAATGAAGCTCGAGCGTTACAAAGTCCGAAGGGAAATACTTTGTAGGCAAAGGTACCCTAGGAACATGTGAATGTCGTTTTATCTTGGTCTTCTGGGGTAATATGGATCTGATTGTATCTTTTGTTACATAGTCTATACTTAAGGCTTTAAAAAGTACAGTGTCTAGACATCCGAAAGTGAGTAAGGTGTAAAAATGGAGGAGAGTCAACCTTCGGGAAAGGAAGCTAGGGTTGATTTCCAGGTTGTCGCTATCTAGCTTCCAACTGTTCCTGGATGTTTATATCCCGCTCAATTGCATCCCATGAACGTTCAAGTTCTACCCGGGTGGTGGTTGTTTTAAGTATAATATCAAAGAGATTTAAAGCGATATGGGTTTGGTCTGATAAACTGGGTTTGATATTAGGTTGTCTTACAATGGGGATAGTCATAGAGGAATAGAAAAATTTAAAAGAGATCTGAATTTTTTTATGTTGTATCAATTTGATCTTATAAAAGAGAACTTTGAAATTAATATTAAGGACAAAATGAAAACGAAAGGCCATTTTTCGTAGCTGTGTTATATTTGAAATAAATAGTGTGTGAAATATGAGAAAAACATTTAGCTATTTATAAAGTAAGGATCCTATCAAGGGAGAATCTCACTCCGTAAACAGAAGAATAAAATAGGCTAATAAGGGATCCGACAAAGCATAAAATATGACAACCTAAAAGGTTCATAGGTCTTGTACCTGCTGGTAGCCGATATAGAGGAAAAACTATAAACGATATAGATGACTAAAATTTAATCACTACAGTAGACGTTTTACTAAATTGCAGTGCAACATTCATCAGATGTATAGAAGCGAAATCAAATTGAATATGAATAACAAAGAGAACAAACTCATAACACAGTCTTGACGGAATTAGGATTCTCTAGATTGCTTTGTATTAACTCTCAAAAAAGGAGATAGCCACTATTACAATCGACCAAAAAGGTCCAGCCTTTTTTTCTTTCTACAATATGTATATTTATACAAATTTTTATATGTTGGAATCTCAATCGTTCTAGAGGTTTTCGGTTACAATCAAAGGAGTTTAAACGTTTCATTTCTTTATCTCTATCCTCATTTGGTATCGGAAACCTACCTCTTTGCATGCTCCTTGCAAATAACGCACTTCTCCACGAGTTGTGATATCAACTTAGAAGGTTCAGCTTGATTATTGGCCTAAAAAATATAACAATCTTTCACCAATATTGACAACTTTCCTTCCACCTGTTGGTCTTTGGCGCTGATAGAACATAATAGTATACTTGGTTTAATTATCCATTTATCTATTTCAACTATGTCCATCTGGGTTATTTATGATATTTTGGCTAATTCTCTTTCTTCATTTTCCTTGATATTTAGCAGATAATTGGTTGTATTGATCTGACTCAATATCTCAATGCTACTCTCACCATCAAAACCCAACCAAATTCCATTTAACAAACCGAAAGTTTCTTCACAATATTTTCTTATCTCCTTAACTTGTTGTCTGCCTTCAGATATATTACGCTCCCATTCTTTCAACAAGAATTTCCCCCTGGTCTTCTCTGGGATGGGAATACTGGAACTACTGCTTATTTCCCTTCTCGTCCTGGCTATAATAACCTCCTGGAATGCAACCCAAGCCACTCCAACTTCCCTTTCTCTGAGAGAGAGGTTCTCCAATACCTGATCAATGAATCAGAAGCTACATTGAATCATTTCTACTTTAACAAGCAGACCTTGTTGCGTTGTTGATAACCTTTTTCTGATTTCTATTGCTTGGGATTGAAATATCCCGATATCGATTACCTAGCTTTCGGTGAACTCTAATTTGACCTGAATCTGCTCTATCAATTCTCCTTGTTGGCCTATTTGTATCTGACTTGTCTGAGGCATCAGCTGTGTCTGTTCGAGATCAGCTTTGAGTCGCTCGATTTCTTTTTGATCATCTATTCTAGCTTGCTCTAAAGTTGCATTCACCTGATCTTTGGTAGCAGCCTCTGTTGTAGCTAGTTTAGCCTCTAATGTCTTGATCAAACGATTTTTTCTCTTCAGCTGATCCTTTAGGGTCCCGACTGAATATTGGTTTGTCGTAGCGAAATCCCCCAATGTTCCTGCTATTTGCGTTGCAAATTCTTCTTTTTTCATAGTTCTCCCATCGGTTATAATTTTAAATTTATTAGATACAGTACCTGCCTCTTGGTAGAGTTCCTGTCTCACGACAAATTTTCTCTTCTTATCGAAGAAGAATTCATTTGGGGGTAGATCTTCCACTGATATGGGTGTTAATTCTTCACCAAAAATCCAACCTGCGTCTAGGATTCCCTTTGTCGCTTACGGGGGGGTAATAGAAACGATGCGATTGTTGACCTGTTTAGATGATTTCCCTGGAGTAACGACCGAAGTTGGCTCGCTTGGAGGATCGGAAGTCTCGGCTTCCTATTTCAGGCCCCTAGTTTTCTCTTTCTCATCCTGGTGTTCTTCTTGGTCGGGTGCTGAATATTTGGAGCCTTCGGCTTCTGTTTGTTGCACCTCTACAATCGTTGGATTCTCACCCCGTAATACTGGGGGAAGGCAGCTCCGCCTATGTTCTTGGAATTTTAAAACATTGGCCCTCTCTTTGGGCGACAGGGCTTGTATCCAAGCCAAAACCTCAGCATAATATCTCGCGCCTCGGAAAATATCATCATGAGGTGAATTCTCGTGCTCAAATCTTTTAAGGCCACAACTAGCCAAGTGATTACTCATGACCCTGTGTGGGTTGTGTTTCTTGAATTCAATGTGGACTAATTTTATATCTTCTAAGGCTGTTGCCTTGAACTTTTCATGCCCGAAATATAATAAAGAATAGGTGTTTAAATGAATGGGTAAAGGTGGCCATACCTTCTTTGAAAATCCTTTCATCTCTTTACTTATGCCACCAATCACGATTTTCCTGGTGATCTTGCGACAGGTCAGCCTATCTGGTATAAATAATGGTAGAGCATGTGGAGGGATAGAAGCGCCGAAAACCCTGATGTATGAAAATTCTTCCTCAACGTACCAGTCGGCCACCCTACTCAAATTGGCCACGATGCTATCTGATATCCTGGGCAGTGGATTACCGAAGATGGAGACATGCATCGATACCATTACCCAATTGAATATTTCATATATAAAACCTGAGGCCTTATCCTCCCAAAGCTTGGAATGATAGACATGGATAGGCTCAGCATCCGATGGAGCCCAACTCCAACTCATTAAGGGAAAAGGCATCATGGAACACACAACGTCCATCATGTATGCAGACATTAAAAATGAGGTGGCTCTCCTACTTTCCCTCTGCGTCTGATATTCTGTAATCCGACTAGTCAGACTATCTGACAACAGTTTGGCCTAGTCTAAAGAACAACCTTCTGCGACGGTATGCATCAGAGGCACCCATGGGAGGAAACAATGTGTGGTGTCTTCCCTCCCATACAATATATAGGTCATCATTGCTATATATTTGAACTGTGGTTCCAAAGAAGATATGGAATAAACTCCGTTGCTATCTTCCCTAAACTTCACAGGGTGTGAGACCCAATCCTTGATCAAATCAGATAAGCTTTTCCCGTATTGCTCACATTCCTTCTGTTGAAAATCCTCTAGAAACTTGACATTGTATGTGAATTTCAATGTGGGTGGTAACTTGTACATCACCTGTAAGTTTTCTGGTCTAAAGGTCCCAACAGTGACCTTCTGCTCACTGATGATGGTTCTGGTAGGGATATCTACATGATCTAGCGACCATCGGATCATGTCATAGTAAGCCAGAAGATGTGGCTTGGACGCTACTTTGTGCATCTCTGCCTGGATGACGATATTGTATTTGGTAGTCAAGTTGTCTTCTCGTTGTCACTGGAATCATCTGAACAGTTCACCAAATCGTATTGCAGAACCTCGGAGATGTATGACCAGGTTTGTATAGAATCAATGCTTCGTGGTGAAGTATCTGAAACATTATCAGAGCCTTGTCCTGAAATCTCAACACTTATCTTGGATGCTTTTCGTGGGGCCATGACAAAAGATTGTGACTTATCTCTCCTATAATAAAAATGTGTATACATACAGAGATCAGTTTGCTAAGAAAAACTTATCTGCACAAGATAGAAATGAGGTTTATGAATAGAACAGAAAGAAAAAATATCTATATTTTTTATCGTTTAAAATCTCGATGTCCTTATGACAGAACGGTCAAATCATATTTAGAGACAGATTTAGCAATAAAAACCATATCCTTACTTGTCGTTTCATCCTATTTCTAATTAATTCCATAAATTTCGATGGTTCGTGGTACCATTTGGCGCAAGGAACATTTAAAAATACCTCATAGATTGTGCCTATTATTACTTGTATTAAACACTAATTAAGTTGGCTTAGCTAATTTAATCAGGATTTTTTAAACTTTAATCAACCTTTCGGTGTTTGCCGTATTGGGAGTTTTCACTCTAACTTTTCGAGCCTCTAAAACCCGAAATTGCGATGACGCGATCTAGTTGAGCGAAAATGTAACCTAGATTAAGTGTTTGATTAATCATTTTTAGTTAAAAATCGCGACTTCGCGACTTGGGACTTTGAAGGTAAAGTTCCCGGGAGGAGCGTATGCTGAGTTGCGAAATTCCAAGATCATGATGGTGTGATCTAGTTAAGTCAGAAGGTAAACCGGATTAAGTTTTTAATTAAATTAGAATTAAGTAATATCGTGACTTCGTGATTCCGGGCTTCGAAAGTATATCTTTTGGGAGAAACATATGGCGAGTCACAAAATCCTGACAAACTTTAACTATGGTTAAAAAGTACTCACCCCTGACACTAACCTGAGTAACTTGCGCGGACGTCTCGCGTCTTCGCCTATCGGATTTGTGAAGGTGAGATTTTTAGGGAGGGAAAATGCCAATACGCGAAATATAGACAACTCTTAACTAAGGTTTTAAGGAACTTTACTCTTGGCGCTAACCTATGTAAACTTTCAAGGTTACATCACAACTTCGTGCATCGGGGCTTAAAAACATTGTGACTTGTAACTCCCAAAATGCGATCTCCCAAGGTAAAGAAAAGTGAAAAAACTCATTCATGGTCAAAAGGAAAAGGTATTAGGAGTACAACGACCATCGCCACTTTACATATCAGGGTTACTGAGACTTTCAATGTGTAAAGGTTACGAAGTAAAAAGCGACTTAGATGACCAACCTTTGACTGCAGAATTACGCTTAAAACTAGTCGAAAAAGGCGGCTCCAACATAGGCTCCAACTAGGGATTACGTTTCCCTGTGAGACGGGAAGAGTAGTAGACCATGTGCCTGTATTGGGTATATGGAGTCATTTGTTTCACTTCTTCTAAACTTGCTTTAGGGAAAAGATAAACAGAGGGAAGAAGAGATCTTGTCTTTCACTTCTACAAATCTTTTCAATACTCAATAGTCTCTTTCATGACTTTCTCTTTCTCTTTACCGAATTTAGGTCTGCATTAAGACAATCAAAACAGTCCTAGGAAATCCAACAGATCTTGTGGCTTTTGGTTTGCATCCAACAAAATTTATTACATGTTTTTAATCGGGCAGTCCTGTCTGGATTTAGGATGTGGATCCGGTTTCTAGAAATTTGATTACCATAGTAGAATGAAGTTTGTGTATAACAGCCTTACAGATATCTCAAATATTGCTTCACTGCCAGCGGGCCTATTCAGTACCCCAGTGAAGTTATCTGCCCCTTTTTTGCTGAAATTCCTTTAACCAGTTCGAAATATATTTATGCATTTAAATGATGAGACGAGGGAAATCATTTCTGAATTTCCTTTCATTGTCTCTCCAGAATAGATGTACAATTAGATATGACTTTATTTTCACCATCTGTCTTATAATTTTCATTTTAGAACACGAAGTGGGGGCAATCAGTTTGTATGAGGGGTGATATTTGTATAATATTTTGCAATGGAGGTCTGTCAACTTACTTTGATTACTCGGTACCAACCTTCCCTTAAATTTCACGACAACTTAACCCGCAGGAAAAAGGGGGAATACATTTCTAGGAGTTTTCCTTAGAGCAAGCCTCAATCCTTCGAAATTGTTGAAGAACCTAGAATAGTCAGGATCCACCTACGCATAACTTATTTAGTAAGAGACTAAGGAGTTATGAAGACAAGCTTCCTTTCCAAAATACACTTTACATCTTTCAAAGTTAAAACATAATCTCTTCCCCCTATGTATATAAATCCGGAAAGGTACTTGGCTTTTTAAGAAGGTAAATTTGAAGACCGGAAGAAAGGTGACAGACAGATGTTTGTACACTGAGGAGCAGGGGTCGAAAATTAAAAACGATTTTTGAAAACCCTTTCCCTAATATGCTTTACTTAACTATCACCTATCTTTATTTTAAGTTAACTTCTTAGGACCCAGAGCAGGTAATTGTTCTTTTTAATAACAACTAAGTGAAAACATTAAATTGATGGGACCATTACGGTGCTTTGGAGACCTTTGCTTTCTTAAAGAACATAATTCTCAAGAGTTCATACCTTTACCTTACCATTTTGAAACAACCAAAAACCTTTTCTATCCCCTGTTTTCGGTGAATTTAGCCTCCAATATATAACTTTCCATTTTCTCCTTTCTCTCGTTTAGGTTGCAAGCCAAAATCCTGTAAACATGAAGAGTGTCCTTTAAAAGAGTTGAATGTATTTGAAAATTGTGTATCTCTATTTCTACTGACCTAATTAATTAAAAATGAAAACTTACCTCAAAGGAATCATGAAATAGAAAGCAAATACAAATCGGTATATACAATGGAAATCCTTTGGGAACCAATTATTTCATGTAGTGTTTTAAATAACGCCCATTGATAGGGGTGTTGAATATTTTACCGTACAGATTTTCTAATAAAAATGAATTTTTTCCTTCAGAAGCTATGACTCTAAATGGTCCATACCAAATATGATTGAATTTACCATGCTTCACCGAATCTTCCTTCCTAGCATCCCATCTAAATACCAAATCACCTGGAAGAAACTCTCTGTCTTTTGTCTTACGTTCAAATAACGTTTTCATGTCATCTTAATATTTTTGCAATCTTTCGTCCACTTCGACCCTGTGTTGTTGTACTTTGATCAGCTGATTTATTCTCCTTATGATGTGGTTTGGTTCTTCTTTCTCATCTTGCCATAGTTTCATTATGGGAAGTTCCAAGTTTATGGGTAATACCACGTCAGTCTCGTACACCCTCTGGAAAGGAGAAATGTCGATGGATTTTTTCGTGCCAATCCGATTCGCCCATAGTGCGTATTTTAAATGTACATGCCAGGATCTCTTGTTCTCGTTCAACACTTTCTTAATTATGTTGATCAGACTCTTGTTCAAAGAATTGGCCAGTCCATTTCCTTGGGGATAATATGTCGTAGAATGGTCGAGTAAAATATTGTATTTTTGGCAAAAACTGATCATTGCCATAGATTTAAAAGCCTGGGCATTATCTGTGACTATCTTTCGGGGGCAACTAAATCTATATAAAATATTTTCTTCTAGGAAATCTATTACCACTGAATCTATAACCCTTATGGTTGGAATAGCCTCTACCCATTTAGTAAAGTAATCTATGGTGGTTAGGATCCATTTGTGTTGAGTGCTGGAATGGGGGTTAATTTCGCCTATAAAATCCAGTCCCCACTGCTGAAAAGGAGCCTCTGTTTTGACTGGAAATAAAGGTAGTGCTGGGAGTTTATGCTTCCTGTGAATAGTTGGCAAGGGTCGCAAGCCCTGACTTTGGCATTTACATCCGAGAAAATTTTAGGCCAATAATACCCTGCCCTCAGGATTTTATAAGCTGTCTCTCTCCAAGCGTGATGTCCCCCACACACTCCTTTGTGGAATTTTCTTATGACCTCCTCTGTTTCAGATTCAACCAAACAAACCAACAGGAAGCCAAGTGGGTCCTTCCAATACAATTTACCCTTAGATATACAGTATTTGACCGCATGTAGTTTTAGCGTTCTGGCTTTGGATGGAGATAAATCACTTGGGCACTTCAAAGTTAGTAGGTAGGATACTATGTTTTTGTACCAGTCAGAGGATGTAAACTTCTCTTCGATTCTGATTTTACTTGTTTTCTCGTAGAGCTCGCTCATATCCTCATCTTCTCCACATCCCTGTATGTTATTTATGCTGAGGGCTCTAAAATTAGATTTAGCTAAGAGTTTAGCCAAACCTTGACCCTTTACTAGTTTTGTTGGCTTTATCTCCAGATCAAATTCTTGAATTTTTGCGAGCCACCATCCCCTTTTTCCATCACTGTCAGGCTGCACTAAAATGTCTTTTACATAGCTAGTAGGTACATACGCGATTATCTTGGAATGCAATACATAAGTTCTAAAAGCCTTTAATGCCTTTACCATATCATATGCTTTTTTTTCCATTATATCATATTTTAGTTCCGCGTCTCTGAGAATTTTGTTGAAAAAGGCTATCAGTTGTTCGAAACCTTCCTCATTTTTTCGGAGGAGCACCATGAAAATGGTATGCTCGGAGGAAAATGAGAAAATGAGAAAATCCTTTAGATAGTCGGGGCTTGCAATTACAGTTGCCTCGCTTATAACCATCTTGATACGTGCAAATGATTCTTTGGCCTCTGTTGTCCATTTTACCTCGTTGTTTTTCTTTAACATACCTATGATTAATTTCATAATTTCAGCAAAGTTTGGGATAAACCTCCTCAAAAAAATTATCTTTCCTAGGAATGACTGAATTTCCTTTACATTTCTAGGAATATTTATTGTGTCTATAGCTTGAACCCTGTTGGGATCAATTTTAATTCCATCTCGAGACACAATATGGTCCAGGAGTTTACCTTCTCACATGGAGAAGTGAGAATTTTTGGGGTTTAAAGACAGACCGAACCTGTGACATTTTTTGAAAGTCTGTTTGAGATGTATTAAATGATCTTCGTCAGACTTAGAAAAAATGGTTAGATCAATGAGATAGATAACTACAAACTTGTCTCTTTCGTCGATGAAAGTGATATCCATAGCACACTAGAAGGTGGCACCTGCATTCATTAGACCGAAAGGAATTTTATCATACATGAATGTACCCCAGGGTGTAGTGAAGGCTATTTTTTCTTTATCTTGTTCATTTACAGCAATTTGATTGTACCCAGAGAAACCGTCGATCATAGACATCCTATTTTCTCTGACTACCTTTTCTAAGACGTGATCCATTTTAAGTAAAGGATAGTTGTCTTTGAGGGAAGATTTATTTAAATTTCTGAAATCAACACACAGTCTAATATCCCCACTCTTTTTTCTAACTGGGACTAGGTTTGCCACCCAATCGAAGTATCTCAGTGGTACTATTATTTTCGCGTCTAAAATCTTCTTAACTTCTCTTTTGATTATGGGTAATAATATAGGGTTGATTTGTCTAAGTTTTTGCCTAAAGGGTTTGACACCAGGCTTCAGAGGTATCTTGTGTTCGATTACAGTAGTGTCATAGGTCCTAAGCTCTTCGTAAGACCAAGTGAAAACATCTTTATATCATGCAAGCAAATCTTTATACTTATTTTCACCTCAGGAGGAAGGTACTTTGATATTTTCACCATCCTAGGTTCCTCTTTTGTCCCTATATCGCAATATTCAACCTCTTCTGGTTGGGGTTGGAGAGTGGATTTTAAAGGCATGTCATTTTGATCGAAAAGTCTCTCCAGGGGGATTAGTCCCTTTGGAATCTGATTACTTTTTAAAACTAACATGCGATGGTTGGAAATTTTTTCTCGGAACTCCTTAGGGTCTTCTCCTTCTTGCATGATCCACGTGTGGTCATTTTGATTCTCTTGATCGATGTGAGTTTCAGAAAAGTCACCCATTGCTTCAAGGAACTTCTTGATCTGTTTGGCATCCTAGAAAAATTGCCAGTGTTGTATGTTGTTCGGGATGGATGGTCTGTGCCTTACCTCTATATTGTATTTTAATTTAAAAGTTGTGGGGGGAGCGAATGTTGAGGCTACCTTGGCTAACGAATCGGCCTGCAAATTTTCGGTGTGCGGGATGAAGTGGATATTTACAGATGAGAAGAAATTTTCCATTATATCCCAGGCACAATTTCTATATGCTCTCAATCTCGGGTGTTTGGCCTGGTACTGTTGATTCATCTGTTTGACTATCAACTCAACATCTCCATATACTTCCAGGTTCTTTATGTTCAGCTTCTTGGAAGCTTCCAATCCTAATACTAAGGCTTCATATTCACATAAATTATAGTCTTTATCCCATTGAAGCCTGTAAGAAAAAGGGACACCAAATTTATTTTCAGGTGCCACAAAAAGTACTGCTGCACCTGCTCCTTCACATGACAGCATCGTAAAAAAACCTTTTCCAGATCCCTGTGCTATGCATATTTTTGGATTCTTTCTTATCTATGTAATTTTATGCTGTGCAACTATCTATACCATCATCAAAAGACAAAATACAATTTCCTAGATCTTGATCAACAATGTAGATAGGAGAATTGTTAGGATTATGAGGATCGCTCATTGTATAGGCTAACCTCATTTCCCTGTATAATCGAGTAAGTTGCCCACCAAAAATAGGAATTGTGGCGTAAGTCATGTCCAGTTGGAGGGACCCCCCAAGTCTGGCTCCCCATGACCTTGATAGCAGTAAGCCATACTTTGGAGGGATATCAGCAATAACTACATCCATCAGAACACTTTTGATTAGGACTTGTGCAAGGGTGACTACTAAATCTTTTATCATACCCATGCACTTAACTCTTCTCAAATCGAAAGAGTAGAGATATTCGTAAGGTCGGGTGATCTCGAGGCCTAGTCTATCCATAATAGCTTTGGGCATCACATTATGTGAAGCTCCAAAATCTAGCATGCAGTTATGTAGCAGTCGATCATGCACATTTAGGGTGATATAGAAAGGAGCAACGGTGTCTCTGGCACCCTCAAAATGTGGACCAAAAGTGATATTGGGCTTATCATCTTCCAAATTTATTACGTCTGATTGACATTCTTGATCTAAACAACCTATCACTTTGGTTATCTGCTTTCGATATGCAGGATTCTTTGCTAATTCAACCAGCAGGATTAGTATTTTCATCCTATTTATCTCATTTTCAAAACTAAAACCACCACTACCTTTGTCCGTTTCTCTGGTTGAAACCTCAAGCTCTTTATTCTCCAACTTATTTGTCTGGGCTGATTTATTACTCATGAGTTTACTTACTGGTGTGAGTGTCTCAGTTGTCTTGATTCCCCTTGTTTGGGTCTCAACCTCCTTCGTTTTGAGGTCCAACAAGTCTGCCTCTTTTATTTTGTTGTTAGATGTTTCAGTCTCTTTCGGGGCAGGCACATATACTTCACCTCTAGGGAGAACTTTCTTTGATTGAGGAATCAACGTAGGTTTGTTTTTAGACCTCAAGTTATACCTCGGTTGGACCCCAACTATCATAGAATTAGTCGTTTCTTGACATACAGTGAAATCATTATTGATTATATCATCATCTTCATTTCATGGTTGAGGTGTGTTTAACGACCTCTCGTAATATTCTTTAGTTACATAAGGCTGAATGCAGTCATTGCCCAAATTTGTCACATCTTCTTCAAGTCCCTCGAAATCTTCTAGGTCATTTCCTCCTATAAAATTTTCAATTTTTAAAGGGGTTTGAATTTTCTGATCTTCATTTTTAATCTGCCTTTGTTGATTTTGAGGGTTGGGGTTTCTTCTGAATTCTCTTTTAACGAAAGGATCACCCTTGGATTGATCTAGCTCCATTATGGAAATCTTATTCGACAACTCTTTAATTATCCTAGCCATATCATCTATTTTTTCGTCTGTGGATCTATTAGACCCCGAGGGTCCCATTTGTTCCCTAAAATGTCTGGTTTCTTTGTTTCCCATTTCTACCCTAGCTTTCAACTTACCAGAGGCCATCATGTTGGATTCGATTTCCACAGCATCATCCTGCATTCGGGTTAAGGTAGCCCCCCACCTTTCTCTTAAGAAAAGGGCGAAGTCGGGTTCGAAAGCTCCTGCAAAGGTTACTTTGGCTGCAGGTTGGGAGGGTTTAACTTTGGCTGGGATCTTATTATACAGTTTGTTAATTATTTGGATAAATTCCATAACTATTTCTGAATTCTTTTTCTTTAAAGATCCGAACTCAGCTAGATAATATAAGTGGTCTTTTATCTCACCCCATTGTCTAAGAAAGCCATCTTCTAAGGCATCGTAAGATAGGATAGACCCTGCAGATAGGATTCGAAACCAGGTTCATACCTGTCCTTCAAAAGTTTGAACAAACAATATCGAATAAACGTCTTCGTGTTCCATACCTAGGATATCAACAAACTGATCGAATAAATTTATATGTTTGGTCGCAGTTAAGTCCCCTTCCCCTGTAAATTTTGGTAAATTTTTTATATAATTTTCAGGAAGGTCATGAAGAGGTACAAGTAGAACCAAAGGTGCATATATCGCAACCAATTTAGTGAAAACTCTGGGGGGTGGGGGAGGCACTTGGCCCCCACTCCTCCTCTGGTGGCCGTCATTGGTACTACCTGACAAGGAAAGGATGTGTTATATAAAGGGTTATGAAAGACTAAAAGCGGATTTTTAGCTTCTTCGAGGGATGAGAAAAACGAAGACGGGTGAACAGAGGTGCGAGGACTTGGCTCCTCGGATTTCCAAGAGACATAATCAGGGGATCCCGCGAGTGTGAGATTTGAATATATAGTATACTCTTCAAGCTTGGTGAGGTCGGGAAGTCTAAAAGAAGATTCAGTGGGATATCAACCGCTGATAAATTTACTATGGGGTTTTTACCTTTGTGTTCGACAGAGGTTTTCAGAAGGATTTCACTTTTAACCATAGAGCTAGTGAAAAATGAATTGGTGGTCTCGGGAGGGGTACTATGCGAAGTTGAAGGTTCACAAGAACTCTTGGTCTTGGGTTGCGGGTGTTTAAGATGATAGACTGCAGTAGTCAGCATAAGAGAACCTCTATCTTTCAGTATTTTTTTGGGATCTGAAACAGGCGTGGTCTGCTTGTTCTCTGGGTTTTGTCTGGTATTCCTTCGACCAGATGCCAACTTACTTATATGTAGAGTCACCAAGTGAAATATAATAAAATCCTTTAGAAAGTTCTCACTCTTTGTTCACTATCAAAGGGTGAAACTTGAAAATATGTCGTTCTTCCTAGGGAAAAGGTTTTGTAACTTTGTCCCTGACAACGGTGCCAAAAAGATGTTGTTCCAGAGTCTATACTTAAGGCTTTAAAAAGTACAGTGTCTAGGCATCTGAAAGTGAGTAAGGTGTAAAAAGGGAGGAGAGTCAACGTTCGGGAACGGAAGCTAGGGTTGATTTCTAGGTTGTCACTGTCTGGCTTCCAACTATTCCTGGATGTTTATATCCCGTTCAATTGCAGCCCATGAACATTCAAGTTCTACCTAGGCGGTGGTTGTTTTAAGTATAGCATCGAAGAGATTTAAAGCGATATGGTTTTGGTCCAATAAACTAGGTTCGATATTAGGTTGTCTTACAATGGGGACAGTCATAGAGGAACATAAAAATTTAAAAGAGATCTGAAAGTTTTTATGTTGTATCAATTTGATCTTATAAAAGAGAACTTTGAAATTAATATTAAGGACAAAATGAAAACCAAAGGCCTTTTTCCGTAACTGCATTATATTTGAAATAAATAGTGTGTGAAATATGAGAAAAACATTTAGTTGTTTATAAAGTAAGGATCCTATCAAGGGAGAATCTCACTCTATAAACAAAAGAAGAGAATAGGATAAGAATGGATCTGACGAAGAAAAAAGTATGACAACCTAAAACGTTCACAAGTCTTGTACCTGCTGGTAGTCGATACCGATGAAAAACTGTAAACGATATAGATGACTAAAATTTAATTAATACAGTATAAGTTTTACTAAATTGCAGTGCAACATTCATCAGATGTATATAAGCGAAATAAAATTGAATATGAATAACAAAGAGAACAAACTCATAACACAGTCTTGACAGAATCAGGATTCTCCGGATTGCTTTATATTAATTCTCAAAAAGGAGATAGCCTCTATTACAATCGACCAAAAAGGTCTAGCCCTTTTTTCTTTCTACAAAATGTATATTTATACAAATTTTTATATGCTGGAATCTCAATTGTTCCATAGGTTTTCGGTTACAATCAAAGGAGTTTAAACGTTTCATTTCTTTATCTCTGTCCTCATTTGGTACCGAAAACCTTCCACTTCACATGCTCCTTGCAAATAACGCACTTCTCCACTAGTTGTGATATCAACTTAGAAGGTTCATCTTGATTATTGTTCTAAAAAATATAACAATCTTTCACCAATAGTGGCAACTTTCCTTCCACCTGTTGGTCTTTGGCGCTAATAGAACATAATAGTATACTTGGTTTAATTAGCCATTTATCTATTTGAACTATGTCCGTCTGGGTTATTTGTGATATTTCGGCTAATTCTCTTTCTTCATTTTCATTGATATTTAGCAGATATTTGGCTGTATTGATCTGACCCAGTATCTCAATGCTACTCTCACCATCGAAACCCAACAAATCCCATTTAACAAACCGAAAGTTTCTTCACAAGATTTTCTTATCTTCTTAGCTTGTTGTCTACCTTCAAATATACTACGCTCCCATTCTTTCAACAAGATGTTGCCCCTGGTCTACTCTGGGATGGGAAAACTGAAACTACTACTTATTCCCCTTCTCGCCGTGGCTATAATAGCCTCCTGGAACGCAACCCGAGCCACTCCAACTTCCCTTTCTCTGAGAGAGAGGTTCTCCAATACCTGATCAATGAGTTGGAAACTTCTTTGAATCATTTCTACTTTAACAAGCAGACCTTGTTGCACTGCCGATAACCTTTTTCTGATCTATTATTTGGGATTGAAATATCCCGATATCGATTACATGGATTTCGATGAACTCTAATTTGGCCTGAAGTTTCTCTATCAATTCTCCTTGCTGGCCTATCTGTATCTGACTTGTCTGAGCCATCAGCTGTGTCTGTTTGAGATCGGCTTTGAGCCGCACGATTTCTTTTTGATCATCTATTCTAGCTTGCTCTAAATTTGCATTCGCGTGATCTTTGGCAGTGGCCTCTGCTGTAGCTAGTTTAGCCTCTAATTTCTTGATTAGATGAGTTTTTCTCTTTAGCTGATCCTTTAGGGTCCTGACTGAATATTGGTTTGTTGTGGCGAAAGCCCCCAATGTTCCTACTATTTGCGTTGCAAATTCTTCTTTTTTCATAGTTCTCCCATCGGTTATAATTTTAAATTTCTTAGATATAGTACCTGCCTCTTGGTAGAGTTCTTGTCTCACGACATCCTTTCTCTTGTTATTGAAGAAAGGATAGCTCTTCCATTGATATGGGTGTTAATTCTTCACCAAAAATCCAACCTGCGTCTAGGATTTCGTTTTTCGACTGTAGGGAGTAATATAAATGATGGTTTTGTTGACCTGTTTAGATGATTTCCCTGGAGTAATGACCGAAGTTGGCTCGCTTGGAGGATCGGAAGTCTCAGCTTCTTGTTTCAGGCCCCCATTTTTCTCTTTCTCATCCTGGTGTTCTTCTTGGCCTGGGACTGAATCTTTGGAGCCTTCGACTTCTGTTTGTTGCACCTCTACAGTCGTCAGATTCTCGCCCCATAATACTGGGGGAAGGCAACTCCACCTATGTTCTTGGAATTTGAAAACATCGGCACTCTCTTCGGGCGACAGGGCTTGTATCCGAGCCAAAACCTCAGCATAAGATCTCGTGCCTCGGAAAATATCATCATGAGGTGAATCCTCATGCTCAAATCTTTTAAGGCCACAACTAGCCAAGTGATTACTCATGACCCTGTGTGGGTCATGTTTCTTGAATTCAATGTGGAATAATTTTATATCTTCTAAGGTTGCTTTCTCAGCCTTTGCATGCCCAAAATATAATAAATAATAGGTGTTTAACTGAATGGGGAAAGGTGGCCATACCTTATTTGAAAATCCTTTCATCTCTTTACTTATGCCACCAATCATGGTTTGCATGGTGATATCCTGACAGGCCAGCCTATCTGGTATAAATAATGGTAGAGCATGTGGAGGGATAGAAGTGTCGAAAACCCTGATGCATGAAAATTCTTCCTCCACATACTAGTCGACCACCCTGCTCAAATTAGCCACGATGCTATCTGAGATCCTAGGCGGTGGATTACCGAAGATGGTGACATACATCGGTACCATTACCCAATTGAATATTTCCTATATAAAATCTGAGGCCTTATCCTCCCAAAGATTAGAATGATAGAAATGGATAGGCTCAACATCCGATGGAGCTCAGTTCCAACTCATAAAGGGAAAAGGCGTCATGGAACACACGCTGTCTATGATGTATGTAGACATAAAAAAGGAGGCGGCTCTCCCGCTTGCCCTTTGCGTCCGATATTCTGTAATCCGACTGGTCAGACTATCTGACAACAATTTGGCCTGGTCAAAAGAACAACCTTCTGCGACTGTATGCATCAGAGGCACCCATGGTAGGAAACAATGCGTGGTGTCTTCCCTCCCATACAATCTACAGGTAATCATTGCTATGTATTTGAACTGTGGTTCCAAAGAATATATGGAATAAACTTTGTTGTTATCTGCCCTAAACTTTGCAGGGTGTGAGACCCAATCCTTGATCAAATCAGATAAGATTTTCCCATATTGCTCGCATTCCTTCTATTTAAAATCCTCTAGAAACTTGGCATTGTATGTGCAGTTCGACGTGGGTGGTAACTTGTACATCGCCTGTAAGTGTTTTGGTCTAAAGGTCCCAACAATGACCTTCTACTCATTGATGATGGTTTTGGTAGGGATATCTACATGATCTAGCGCCCATCGGATCATGTCATAGTAAGGAACAAGACATGGCCTGGCCGTTACTTTGTGCATCTCTGCCTAGAAGATGATCTTGTATTTGGTAGTCAAGTCGTCTTTCTCGTTGTCACTGGAATTATCCGAACAGTTCACCAAATCGGATTGCAGAACCTTGGAGATGTATGACCAGGTTCATATATTATCAACGCTTCGTGGTGAAGTATCTAAAACATTATCAGAGCCTTGTCCTTAAATTTCAACACTTATCTTGGACGCTTTTCGCGGGGCCATGACAGAAGATTGTGACTTAGCTCTCCTGTAATAAAAATGTGTATACATACAGAGATCAGTTTGCTAAGAAAAACTTATATGCACGGGATAGAAATGAGCTTTATGAATATAACAAAAAGAAAAAAGATCTATATCTTCGATCATTTAAAATCTCGATGTCCTTATGACAGAACGGTCAAATCATATTTAGAGATAGATTTAGCAATAAAAACCATATCCTTACTTGTCGTTTCGCCCTATTTCTAATTAATGCCATAAATTTCGACGGTTCGTGGTACCAGTTGGCACAAGGAACATTTAAAAATACCTCGTAGACTGTGCCTATTATTACTTTTTTTAAACACTGATTAAATTGGCTTAGTTAATTTAATCAGGATTTTTTAAACTTTAATCAACCTTTCGACGTTTGCCGTATCGGGAGTTTTCACTCTAACTTTTTGAGCCTCTAAAACCTGAAATTGCGATAACGTGATCTAGTTGAGCGAAAACGTAACCTGGATTAACCATTTGATTAATCATGTTTAGTAAAAAATCACGACTTCGTGACTCGAGACTTCAAAGGTAAAGTTCCCAGGAGGAGCATATGCCGAGTTGCGAAATTCTGAGATCATGATGGTGTGATCTAGTTAAGTAAGAAGGTAAACCGGATTAAGTGTTTAATTAAATTAGAATTAAGTAATATCGCGACTTCGTGATTCGGGGCTTCGAAAGTATAGATTTTGGGAGAAACATATGCCGAGTCACGAAATCCCGACAAACTTTAAATATGGTTAAAAACTACTCACCCCTGACACTAACTCAGGTAACTTGCGCGTACATCTCGCGACTTCACCTATTGGAGTTGTGAGACTTTTAGGGAGGGCAAACGCCGAGACGTGAAATACCGACAATGCTTAACTAAGGATTTAAGGAACTTTACTCTTAGTGCTAACCTAGGTAAACTTTCAAGGTTACATTGTGACTTCGCGCATCGGGGCTTAAAAGCATTGTGACTTGTAACTCCCAAAATACGATCTCCCGAGGTAAAGAAAAGTGAAAAAACTCATTCATGGTCAAAAGGAAAAGGTATTAGGAGTACAACAACCATCGCCACTTTACATATCAGGGTTACTGATACTTTCAATGTGTAAAGGTTACGAAGTAAAAAAAAACTTAGATGACCAACCTTTGACTGCAGAATTATGCTTAAAACTAGTCGAAAAAGGCGACTCCAACAGTAGCCACTGAAACCATCTAGGAAAGAGAAGAATTTATTCCCTGCCAAGGTATCCATGACCTAATTTATGAAAGGTAATGGAAAATGATCCTTTTTAGTAGCTTTGTTTAGTTCCCTATAATCAACGCAGATTCGTCACTTCCCATTTTTCTTTGGGACGATGACTAATGGGGAAACCCATCGACTATCTAAGATAGGGTATATAAAATCTACGTCCAACAAATTTTGTAGCTCTTCTTTAAAAATATCTCTGAGGTGGGGGTTTAGTCTTCTTTGCGGTTGTCTGATAGGCCAAATGTCTTTCTCAATATAAATGTGGTGTGTGCAGAGTTGTGGATCAATACCTTTCATATCAGAGTACTCTTGGGAAAAATCTTACTGGTATTTAGAGAGAGTTTGGATTAGCTTTTGTTGTTGTTGCTCTTCTAGGTTGGAATTAATGTTCAGAGACTTCCCTGGTGAGATATCAATGGATTTGTTGTTGTGAACAGCGGTAGTTGGAATTTGTTGTTCCATTAAATCTTCCAGCGGGTCTCCCTGTGCTTCACAGTCTAGAACAACTTGGAGCATCTGGAATGTTGGGTTACTTACAGTGGTTGGGTTGTTAATAAACCCACTGATTACATCATCCTCTAGTTGATTCTTGTTCTTGAGGGATTCTTCCATCGTGAGTGGGGCACGCAGATCCTTCTCGGGATATCATGGTGGTGGCAATTGTGGGTGTACGATTGTTGGACTAGGTTTGGCTGGAGGATATAAGATGAGATTCCTTGTAACCCCTCCTCTAGCAATTGTCATTGTACCTGATCGATAGTCTATGTACGCATCAGTTGTCGCGAGCCATGGTCTTCCCAATATCAATGGATGCCCTTCAAGTCCACTTTTTGGGTTGATGATGAGAAAATCTGCGGGATATTCCCAAGAATCAACTGAAATGGCTATATCATGTAGTGTGCCGAGTGGTTTGACCACTGATTAATCGTCCAATTGCAACATAATCGGGGTTGGGTCGAAGGAGTGAAGACCCAGGGCATTGCAGGTTTCCATAGTTAAAATATTGATGGATGCCCCCAAATCAACTAGGATATTTGGAAAGGAACAACCCTGAATCTGAACTGTTACTATGGGGTTCCCCGGATCTGCATAATTAACTAGTGTTTATCTACCCAAAATTAGATCAGATAAGGCTCCCACTACATGAATTGTTGATGATGAATTTTTTATTTTCTGACGAGCTTCCTCCCACATAACTCCTTGATTGTCTTTGCATAGATCGGTATGTCTTGTAGGGCTTGCAGGAGTGGAATTTTGATGTATAAATTCCTAAGTTCCCCTACAATGTCGAAGTCAGGATATATGGTGGGTTTCGCTATCATCATTCTTTCGGGGAATGGAGTGGAGGGAATTTCATCCTTATCAGAGTCTTGTGATTTGACTCTGTTCTTCCCTTACCTGATTTCTTCTGTTATTACCACAGTCAAGGGTGTTGTTGCTGGTTGTTTTTCATTCCCCTGTTCTTGGGGAACGTCATTTTGTTCGGGGGAGATGATGCGCCCCAATCTTAACCGAAGTTCATTGCACCCTATTGGAATGATTTTACCTTCTCCACTTTCCATAATCTGAATGAGTTGAGTCGGTCTGTTATTGGGATTCGGGTGGGGTTGGGAGGTAATTGAGTGCACAATTGTGATTGGGGAAATGGGAGTGGAGTTTGTAACGGAGGTTGGGTTTGAGAGGTCATCCCCATAGGTTGGTTATTCATCCCCATGGGGCGCTTCCAGTTCTGGTTCCAATTTGAGTTTTGGGCAGTCGAGTTAGGCCATTGTGGAGGGTAGGTATTATTCGAATTTTGCTAGGATGAGGTGGGGTATTGTGAATTTGGCCAATTGGAACTTGTAGTTGGTTGATTTTTCCAGTTGGGGTTTGTGGCAGGCTGGTTTGGCTAGGTAGGAATTGTAGGTGGGTACTGTTGGGGCTACCAATTCTGATTAGTAAATGGCTAACCCTGCCATGTGCTGCCAAGTTTCTACTATTGATTATATTGTCCAGGATTCTACTGTTGATTGTACTATCCAGGAAAGAAAGAGGAAGGGTCCTGAAATGTATTTTGAGGCTGGGACTACCACTGACGGTGCTGAGCCATCAAATATAATGGTTTTGTTTCCTCTTCTGCTTCTTTGAATACAACTTTCAATCCAGGGAGTGATGGGCATTCCTCTGTGTCATGATCCTTAGCGCAAACCCAAACTATATCCAAGGGGCATTCCCTTGGACCATGTTTCTTTCTGCACCTATGGAAAAATATACCCAAGGTCTGCTCTGCCTCCACCTTTTTTTGTTTGGCCTGCAATACATCCAATTGTGTAGTCAAAGTGCTCAAAATATTTGTTTTAAAGTTTTCTAGGAGATTACCGACTTCAACTCGTGTAACACCCTTGCTGGAGATATTGTTATTTCTTGTGAGGGGCGTTCGCATTCCTGATCTGGTCTGTGTACTTCCTCGTGAGCACCTGATACACAATAGAACAATATCTTCATAAGTTTCTTGATAAATGTCACCTTTCCCCATTAAATTCAATGTTTATACCCATTCATCTCTCATGCCTTTGATCAGAGTTTCTTTGGGTACTTCACCTGGTAATGTACCATAGGGTGATCTTTGCAAATTATACTGAAATATTTCGACATATTCTTCTAATGATTCATTTTCTTTCGCATTCATTTGAAAGATTTCATCTTTTAGGTCTCTAGTTCTCCAATAATCCTGGTATTTTAACAAGAAGGTTTGTTTCATCTAGTCCCATGAATTGATGGTTCCACCTCCCAATCCCATGAACCAGCATACGACTACTCCCTTCAAGGTAGAGGGGAATAGTTTTAATTTTTGGGGTTCAGAGGTGTAATCATACCCTCTACATAGGACATCAAATTCAAATAGGAATGCATCCAGGTCTTCTGAAATTAGTCCATGGAAGGTTGGCAGGTTTTGTAAGGGGATTGCTTTCATGGGGGCATTGGCAATTGGATCGACTATTGGATACTCCGGCGTGGAGGTGTGGGGTTGTTGTTGATTTGGTTGTGCCATTTGATAAAAAATGTGCCAAAAAATTTCAGGAGGTTCTTGATCCAGGTATTCTATTTGAAATTGTTAATTATTTGGTCTTCCAAGGAATTTGGCTGCACTCCCTTTATCTAGGATTTCAGATATGCCTTCTTCTTTCACAGGAGACTCAGGATCAGGTGGTGGTGGTGGTGGGTATGCCTTGGCAACCCCTCTAGTTTCTCCTATTCCCTCCTCCAGATTATTAGAGCTTCCCTCTTCTAAGGGATTGAGCGGTGGGATATCTGTATTCTGAAAGCTCTCCTCGGTCCCTTCAATTTTGCTATGAATCTCATCGTGGGCTGTAGTTGGTGAAGTTGCTACATGAGGGATTTGGGTGGGTCCAATTGAATATTGAGATTCATCCTTTTTTATAATTTCATCTATGAAAGTGCTTCTTCCAGGGATCACCGAACCCTAGGTTTTGGTAATTTTTGGTGGGGGTTTTGTTTTTTCAAGATCCTTTTTTCTAGTCATACATACTTCAAACAAAAATAAATTTCAACAAAAGAATGCACCTACAAAGCCTCTTTAAGTGTCAACTGG
>ML786221.1:770954-795610 GCA_009831015.1 Picea engelmannii | reverse complement strand
TCTTGTGAGAAAGCATGAGAGAAGGATTGGGGTGGAAAAACTATAGGGGAAATGAATAATATCAAGCCTCCTACCTTTGAGAGTGAGAACAATAAGGATGGAGATGCAGAGACATAGTTGTTGGGTATGAATAAGTACCTCCAACTGCATAACTATTATGTGCAGGAAGAAGAGAGAATTTTTATTTATCAGTTAAAAGGAAAGGTATCATTGTGGTGGGATCAATATGTACAGGTGCAACACATTGATGAGAAGAAGGTTACTTGGAAGGAATTCAAGTGATACTTCAAAAATAAATATTTAACCAAGCGCTACTATGATAATAAAATGAATGATCTCTTCGAACTCAAGCTTGAGAGCATGATGATAGACGAGTATGAAAGAACATTTTTAGAGATGTTGAAATATGTTCCTTTTATCAAAGATGAAGAAGTGAAGATTCAAAGGTACTTGAGTGGGTATCCTTCATTTATTAGTGATAAGATACAATATGATGACCCCAATACCTTGGAGGAAAATATAAGGAGAGATAAATGTATCTATGAGAAGAAAAGGGGAAGACTGACTTTCCAAAAGGATTGGGAAGATAAGATGAAAATCAAGGTGGAACAGGGGGAGAAGGGGGCTAAGCCATCATTTTTCAGAAAAAATGCACAAGGACAATCAACCCTCTAGGAGCCTAGAATGTCAGAGACAATGGGGAAAAAGTCATGGTAGCAACCTATGAAGTGTTGGGGTTGTGGAAGAAATCATATGTGCAAAGATTACCCACAAAGAGATGACAAAGAAAGGACTATGCACAATGTTCAACAAGATATGAAAGTTGAGGACATGGGTAGAAATGTGCCAACGATTTACACAGTGTTGGATAGCAAGAAAGATGAGTTTCAGTCACACATGATCGCGGTGGAAGATAATATTAATGAACAACTTGTTGCTATTTTAATTGACTCAGGATCTAGTCATAGTTATCTAGATCCTAAGATGGTGGAAAGATTCCAATTGTTGAGAAGAAAGCTTAGAAAACCTTGTTTGGTGCAGTTAGCTACAGGAGAAAAAAGGAAAATTAATGAGATAGTCAAGGCATGTCCAATGGAAATGAATGGAATACACAAAAAGGATGATTTGAATAGTATACCTTTGGGCTCATACGATTGACTCATCGGTATGGATTGGTTGGATGAGCATCGTGTTGTTTTGGACAGTTATAATAAGGAATTTAATTTCTTGGATGAGGAAGGGAATTTGAGAATAGTTCAAGGCATTCCAAGAGATGTGACTATCAGGGAAATTTCAACCTTGCAATTGAAGAAAAGTTATAGGAAGGGATGTTAAGTATTTGTAGTGCACATGGAAGAGGCACCTAAGAATAAAGTATCAAGTGTTGAAGAATTTGAAGTACTAAAAGAGTATGAGGATGTATTTAAAGAGATATTAGGATTTCCTTCAAAGAGAGATATTGATTTATCTATAAATTTGATGTTGGGAGAAACACCTATATCCAAAACTCTTTACAGGTCCTTACAAGATTAATACACTAGAATTGAAGGAGTTGCAAATGCAACTTGAATAGTTTCTGAAGAAGGGGTATATACACCCAAGTGTGTTTCCTTGGGGTGCACCAGTTTTGTTCGTGAAGAAGAAGGATGGTACACTAAGACTCTACATTGATTTCAGACAATTGAAAAAGGTAATAGTGAAGAACAAGTATCTTTTTCCGAGGATAGATAACCTATTTGATCAGCTAAGAGGCACAAGGATATTTTCCAAGATTTATGTTAGATCTAGATGTCACCAAGTGATAATAAAAGAGGAATACATCAACAAGACTTCCTTCAGAACAAGGTATGGTCATTACGAGTTTATAGTGGTGCCATTTGGGTTGTCGAATGCACCAATTGTCTTCATGTGTTTGATGAATGGATTTTTCAGGAGTTACTTAGATAAGTTTTTCATTGTGTTTATGGATGACATACTTATTTACTCAAAGTATGAAGAAGAACATGAGTAGCACTTGAGGATGGTATTGCGAGTTTTGAGGGAGCATCATCTTTATGAAAAGTTGATAAAGTGTTCATTTTATCAGAGGTAAATTCATTACTTGGGTCATATCATTTCAAAAGAAGGAATAGTTGTGGCCCCAATGAAGATAAAATTCATTGAGGAATGGACAACACCAAGAAATGTCAAAAAGTGAAATCCTTTATGGGACTGGCAGGGTATTATGAAAGATTTATTGAAGGATTCTCACAAATTTTGCATCCAATTACATCTTTGAAAAATAAAGTTACGTGATTTGAGTGGGCTCCGAATTGTGCAAGGATTTTTTAGCACTTGAAGAGTTTCTTGACAAGTGTGCCAATTTTATAGTTGTACATGGATATAAAAAATGTAGATAGTCTTTCCTGTTAAGTTATCCATGTGATTGTGGTTATGAGTCTTCAAGAAGAGGTTTGAATGTCCAAGTGCACATGAAAGTAGCATGTGTGCATATGAGGTTTGATCTCATGTGTGAGTTCAAGGAAATAGACCTCGCGCATAGGGAAATCAAAATTGGTACACGATACTAAGATGGTTGTGTCTATGATTGTGTTGTGTGATTAGTATGTTGGTGTGTGCAATTTTCAAGTTACTTAAATTTCTTAATGTTGTGATTAAAGGATAAAGTTAGTGTGCACATCTCATTTCAAGGTTGAGTGCACTACTTCAAGTGATACTATGCACACTTGGGTTTAGAGTGGAATCTATGCAGTGGACTTTTGGAGTAGCATTGCCTAGTAGTATGTTGGGAATGTTGCAGTTGGTTGACTCAAATGACTGATGATTTGAGTTTGAGTGACATATCCCATCTTGGGGTGGTTGGGGACTTTACAACATCCAACTTGAAATTAGCCCCCAAAGAAACCCTTTACCTCTAAAGAAAGAAAATCCCAATCCATAGAACCCTTACTCAAATCCTTAACCAACGAATCCCTTTTATGCATAGTTTCTTGAAGGAACATCACATTTGGCTGATTTAATGAGATCATTATCTTGATGGCTACTTTTTTGGCCTGCCCCCCTAAGCCATAAATGTTTAAGGAGAGTAACTTCATGAGGAAACCCTCAAAGGGTTTTTATTTTTTCTAAGAACCCCAATCAATAACCTATTTTGACCTTAATAAACTTCCTTCATGGCCCTATCTTGAGCCAACTTTAATTTTGATTTCTGTCCTTCCCTAGACCCCACCGACACCTTTGGAAAATCCAGTCCAAGAACACGAAAGGGAAATTTAACTTGTGTATTTTTTAGATATATCAAATTGTAGTGACCACCCCTCCAGATTCCTTGGAGACGAAATTTCTTGAAGAGAAACATTTGAGGAACAAAATTTAAGCCTATCCCTCGATTCAAATTCCTTGGAGAGACTCGCAGTATAAATATTTTTGGGCTTAGAACCACCGGCTAGGAAAATTCTAGGGGGGGGGGAGGAAAATTGAAGTAACAAATGAAAATGCAAGAATCACATACCCATATCCCAGTGAATAACTATCCTCCTAACAATTAACCCCAACACTACAAATAATTTGATAAAAAAAAGGAATACGAGACTTACCTGAAAAAGGCGTTATTTATTGCCACAAGAGATATAACTTTTTCAGCTAAGCCTAATGGAAGTCAAAATGTCCTAGAATGGTTGAATCCTCATCCACCTTAGGATCAAAATCTTGACTCTTTGAACACAAAAGGATGGAAAAATCACCAATATGCACCTCATCCTTGCTTCCTCCAAGAGCCTCATCGAGAATAGTTGTGGTAGATAAGATTGCATCATAACCTCGAGATGAAACACCTTCATCTACCCAAGGGATAGAAAACCCATCCTTACCATCTCAAACCAAAAGAGAATGATCCTTTGTCTTCTAAAATTTATTCTGGAAGGGATTCAGAAAATATTTCAAAACATGTCCATACACATGACACCATGTGTAGTTGGAAGGAAAATTTAGGTAATATAGAAACTGAAGATGATGAGTCTCCCCCACCACTAGTTCCATCATTTCATAAAGTCCCATTATCACATCAATCTCCACCAGAATGTGAGCTAATGACCATCCATTACATTGATTATAGTTGTTTTCCACCACAATAAATTTTCCTAGTGTGTTTCATATATCCCTCAATATGTGATCATTCTACATCTCCATAGATAAATTGGGAAATTTAACCCATATTGGAGTGGATTGAGAGAATTCCTCTTGTGCATCAAAACTAGGATGCCAGAGATTTAAACATAGGTAGGAGGTGTCCCAAAACCAATTTCCTTTCAACACCTTTAGGGAATCTGCCTCATTACTAAAAATGAACCCTATCCACCCTTTTACTAGCAGATGGAATGTTGGTCCATACCCTAGCTAGGAATCCCAAACATCCTATATCCACCGATTTAGACTGTAAATTCCCACTCTTTGACCTAGAAATTTCCCTATAAGGGTTTTCCTGACTAATATCCCCACTTGATCGATACAGAAATCATCACCCACAACCAATGCAAAACCTCCACCTCAAGACTTGATGACATTCCTCCATTGATTTCTCTTACCACTCACATGATGAGCATCTTCTTGACCACTCATTTCATCAACCAAAACCTTGAGGCATCCAAACCCTCAAGCTTAGAGGAGGCCTTCAACACTGAAGTACAACAATGTTCAAAAAGTGTGGATACCAGAGGGTCCTTTGATTTTCTTCTTCTACAATAATATCCCTCTTTACCAACCTCCTCACGACCAGGTGAAAGAACATGGCCCTCAAGTGGGTTCACATGGCCCACAATGTATGTCATCACACTAATGCATGTCAGTGAGGCTTCTTCCTTCCCTTTTTCCAAAAAAATCACCTCGAATGAGGCTCCCACAAAGGTAAGTAGGGCCCGTGACAGTACCAGAGTGAGAATATATGGTGGAGAGGCCTCCATGTCCTCAGGAGCCCTGCCAAGTGCCAACCTATCCCCATATGCCATGGAACCCAATGAAACACTGAATAACTCTTCCTTAGAGATAGTATCTTATGAGTAATTCACTAGAGGCACAAGCCCCTGTCCTTTTGATATTATTGCCTCATAAAAGGTTTTTGCCTATCAATCCCAATTTTAAATTATCAATATAGTCTCCCATATCATTGATTGGTAAATCATATAATTTGTCTACATATTTATTCTCCTTTATATCAATCTTTAAGCAGGAGAGAAATATCTTTATACAAATCACAAAGGCCATGTTAGCATAGATCCTTATTTATTTTCCCCAATCTAAATTATCCTTAACTGAAAGGGACATAGCCTTGTGTTCAAATGTCCAAATTAGATGTCTTCATCATATTCATTATTTTATATAAATGAACATCAAATAACTTTTCATATACTCCTATGGATCCTTTAGATTTCCATTTTTTGTTGAGCTTGGAATGCTCTCCCTTAAATTATTTTACCTTGTGCTTAGTTTCTTGAACATTCTTTCCATCTTTCCAAACTATGTTTGGCTTCCCATTATTTTTTGCACCCTTTTATTCAAACTCTCACGATATTATCCAAACTTAACAAGGAAGCCTAAATTTATTTTATAATTTTATGGTATGGATAACTACATGAAAGTACTAAGAGCAGATTTTTATTTGATATTTTGTCTTATATCAAGTTTGCACTTTTGTATTCAAACTCTCATGATATTTGATATTTTTTTCATCAAATATCATGAGACTCTGAATAAAGGTTTCATCATCATCATCATCATCATCATTTAAAAAAAATCAATTTATTTTCTTATTACTTATAAATTCCAATATCTTAAAATTAAATATTATTTAGCTATTTAAATTATAGTATTTACTTTGTTAATTTAACAGTTAGATACATGAAAAATTATTATATTACTTCATATTTAAATTATAATATTTACTTAATTAATTAATTTAACCATTAGATACATGAAAATAATCAATCATCATCATCATCATCATCATCATCATCATCACCACCACCATTAGATACATGAAAATAATCCACCATCATCATCATCATCATCATCATCATCATCATCATCATCATCATCATCATCATCATCATCATCATCATCATCATCATCATCATCATCATCATCATCATCATCATCATCATCATCATCATCATCATCATCATCATCATATTTTTTTATTACTTATAAATTCCAATATCTTAAAATTAAATATTATTTAGCTATTTAAATAATAATAATTACTTAATTAATTTAACCGTTAGATACATGAAAAAATATTATCATCAAAAAATCAATTTATTTTCTTATTACTTATAAATTCCAATATCTTAAAATTAAATATTATTTAGCTATTTAAATAATAATAATTACTTAATTAATTTAACCGTTAGATACATGAAAAAATATTATATTACTTCATATTTAAATTATAATATTTACTTAATTAATTAATTTAACCATTAGATACATGAAAAAATATTATATTACTTCATTAAATGGTTTAAGCAACCATTGAACATTTTCAAATAATATATACGATAAAGTTCTACTAAAAGGTTTTTTCCTCCTAACGTTAAGGCTATGTTTCTTCTTATGTGTACGTATATCATACATAAAACAAAATTACAAATATAGTTAAACTATAAACGTCATGTTTCTTCTCATGTGTACGTATGTTGCACATAAAACAAAATTACACATATAGTTAAATTTAGGTTTATAGTAAGTTCAAATTTCTTCAAGTGTTATAACTTAGGCTCATTTAGTAAAACTCGTATATATATAAATAATAGAATATTAATTTAAATAAAATGAAGTTATTTTAATTAACAAAACTCATATTTATATGTGATAAAGATGTCTCTACTTAACATTATTTCACAAATCAATTTTGACCTTTGTTTTTCTATTTCATAATTTATTTCATCTGTTATCGTATATTTAATACATACAATGAACATTATTTTATTTCATTTGTTATCCTATATTTAATGCATACAACGAACATTATTTGATATTGAGTAATGTTACAAGAAAATTTAGTATCTTTGTATTTTATGCTTATTAATTAATTTATTTTTTAGATGTAATTAAGGTTAAATATTATTAAAAAGTTATAATTTTCTTAAGATAGTAATAAGGAATATTAATTTCATTTGAATAATATTTGTTTAAATCATTTTTTTTTGTTTTGAAAAAAAAACGAAAAGTGTTTTTGATTGGTTAAGAATTCTTTTTCCTTTAATTAAAGGAAACATGTTAACACTTGAAAATTTAAAGGTATATTGTAGAAGTAAAAGTCTACTCTTTAATAACTATCAATAAATTACAGTTTTTTTTGAATAACAATGATGAATCAATTCACATATGTGAATAATAACCCATAATAATTATTTTGACTATTCATTAGAATTATAATAAGTTTTGTCATATTATTAAAAAATATTATAAATTAATGATAATAATAATAATAATAATAATAATAATAATCTATTTTTAAGGTCACGAACAAGTCAGACACCAAATTGGTGTATGAGACCTTCTCCGCCCAGCCATTTTATTGGTAAAGTCTACAGAAGTATACATACCCTACCCCCTTCTGGATTTGAACTTGTGAACTCTTAGGAGGAAACACATGTTCTTAACCATTAGACCCACCCAGACTGTATATAACTACATCATATGAGAAATATAGAATAATGGTGTTGAAACTTGTGTAAAACAAGGAATTAGGAGGCAACAAATGAATTAAATTGCTACTCTAGTTACATGTTGTTTTAAACAACCTTGTCATCTACACAATGCTATGATGTATGTGCTATAATATAGTTTAATAGTTAAAGTGTAATGGATAAGTAAAACACTTTAGTTAAAACATGTAACCAAGGAGACTAGAAAAGATGGAAGAGTATATCTATATATATATATATATATATATATATATATATATATATATATATATATATATATATATATATATATATATTTTTTTTTTTTTTTTNTATATATATATATATATATATATATATATATATATATATATATATATATATATATATATATATATATATAATTTTTAATTTCTTTTCAGTACTATCAAATATATATTAAAATAATAATAATAATAATAATAGAGATGTATTTCAATGTCTCAGTGAGATGGAAATTTTAGGAATTATATAAATAAGTTGATCCAGACTATGCAAAGAATGAAATGAAGACATAAATATAACAAGGAAACATATAGATATATTGCAAGAAACACAATAATACAATTAAACTCGAATTCTATTAATGAATGGAATAGAAAGATTGTAAAATACAAATCACACAAACTGGCTAGAATGGTGGTAATGTATCCCTAAAGAGAAATGTGTCGGTTACACTCATTCAAAATAAGACGATTACAAAGAGGTTGGAAGTGACATTTTATCATAAGCATAGAGTCAAAGAGGAAAAAACCCTAAACATGCAAAAAACTAACCCTAGGGGATGAAGCTCGAAAGGATTTGTGGGCCCCGAGGTGGCTAGTTGACATGCCAACTTCCTAGGGCCGCAACTTTTGCATACAATCTTTGTTTTGGGCGCACGATAGATCATTGAAAAAAACTAACTAAGAACTACAAATTTTGGTAGGCTAGGGAATGTAATGGAATCATTTGGCTCCTGAATGGCCAAAAAATATTGTTTAGGGCCTCAAAATGGCCCAGGAAGTTTGGGACCCAAAAAACTATAGAAAAATTGCTAAGATGTGGAACCATTATGAATCAGTGGAACATGTGGGTGGCCACCAATATCCACCTAGATTATTCCTCCCCCCTTAGGAATAAATGGTCCCCATTGCGTCAATTTCCTCCATCGGGTAGGGAAACTTCTGTTGAATTTGACTCTTGGTGAGCCACTTACCCTAGTGAAGAAGCTTCCCTACTTTGATGACCCGAAAGAGTTGGATGTTTTACTGGAAGGTTCCCTTCATCTTAGTGTCCATGATCCAATCAATCGTCTCCTTCTCAATGTAGTCAGGATTTAGTCTATGTAGGGTCCAAGTGCTTGGCCACGTCTGAAGTGTCCAAAGAGGTGGAAAATATGGTCGAATAATTTCCACATTAAATATGGGGTGCAAGCCAAGGAAAGGGGGAGTGCTTAATTCAAAATCATTCTCACCCACAACCTTGGTAATGATGTAAATATCATATTAGAGTGGGAGGATCTTCCGATGGAGTCATGTGAGGCACTCTTTCTAAAAATTCAACCATACATTATCTCTCACCTGAAACTCGTGTGGTACCCGATGTTGATCGTGGCACTTCTTGTACTTGGCATTGGAATTATGAAAAATATCATGAACTTATTGTTGGATGTGCTGGATCTGTTCAACGAATTTGGATTCTCGATTAGCCTTGGTCTGAGCATGGGAGGAACTGTCTTGTGTAGATGCAATGGGAAGAGCTATGTCAATGGGGGCCAATGGATGGAACCCCGACTGAAAAAGGGTTATGTCCAATAGATATGTGGAGGTATTTGTTGTAGTTATGTTGAACATAAGGAATGATCTCATCCCATGTGTGTGGATGTTTGGAATTGTACATCCTTAAGATATGAACAATCATCCTATTGACTACCTATGTTTTTCCATTAGTCTGTGGGTGGAAGACAATCAGTTTGGTCAACTTGGTGTCCAACATTGACCATAGGATGGACCATAAAGTACCCAGGAAACTGTTGTCATGATCTAAAATAATGGTATGTGAGATCCCAAAATAAACCCAAATACGTTCAAAGAAGAGCTTAGCAGTGGCTTCTGTTGTAATACTCTTTTTGCAAGGTGTTGAAATGGACATCTTAGAGAACCGTTCGACAACCATGTAGACACAAACATTACCATGCTTGGTTGAGAGAAGACCTAACATGTAATCCATGGAGAATGACTCCCAAGGATTTGTTTGGCTAGGTAAAGGAGTGTAAAACCTGTGCTTATTGATGATAGTTTTAGCAATGACACATACGATGCATGATCTAATATACACGTTGAAGTCTTGTCAAAGTTTCGTCCAATAGAAATACTTTTTCAACACGGTAATTGTATTATCCACACCAAAGTATCCTACCACCCGACTGTAATGTGCCTGCCAAATTAGCCTCTCATGCTTTCTTGAAGGAATGTATATATGTAGTAGCGAATTCAGTGTCATTTTCATACAATTGGGGCCATCTGGATGTCTTATGTCCAAAAGAGTCAAGAACCATGTTTAGTGCCACAACCATAGGTTGATTGAGGTAGTCCACAACTCCATTTGTGTTTCCCTTCTTGTACTTAATATTCAAGTGGAATTATTCCAGGTATGTAGACCATTTTTGGTGGTGGTCATTATATAAATTTCCTTGTGTATACATGAAGTGCAGAGGCTTGTGATCAATGTTGATGATGGTTTCCTTTCCTAGAATATAATGCTTCCATTGTCGACATGCATGTACAATGGAGTACATTTCCTTATCATAAGTGGGATACCTATGAACTGCGTTAGAGAGTGTCTCATTTCCATAGGCCACTGAGTGCCCATGTTGAGTGAGGACTACATCAATAGAATAATCTAAAGCATTTGTATCAATCTCAAAAAAATGTTGTAGATATGGTAGAATAAGGACTGGTGTTGAGCAGAGGTGGAATTTTAAATCCTCAAATTATTTCTATTGTTATGCATCCCAAACAAACTTGGCCCTGGATCCACCCTTGGTCATCTCGCTCAGGGACCAAGCGATATGAGAGAACCCCAACACAAACCTATGGTAAGAGTTGGCGAGGCCCAAGAAGCTAAAGATCTCGGTCAATGCCTTCGGGGATGGATGATATGGGTTTATGAGGGAACAAAATGAAACAAAAAAATATGAAATAAACATAGAAATATAGTGAAACCAAACTTCTATTAATGAATAAAAATATAAAAATATTGTACACACAAACTAGCTATAATGGTGGTAGTTTATCTCTAAAGAGAAAGAGGTGTTTTCTATGTTCCATTCGCAACAATATTTACATCACAATCCATTGCATTCTCAAAGGATCTCCTTCACCTTGATTATACATGAGATAGTGAGAGGAGAATAATTCCCATGATGCATGTGGGATACATTTTTCTAAGTTTACAAAATTCCATGGGCATGTAAAACACTAGGACTTCCCAGGAGGTCACCGATCCCAGTACTACTCGATCACAACCTCACTTAAATATGTATTTCTAATGGGACCCACTGCATTACCATTGTAGGAATTACATTACATTACAAATGGATATGGAATTAAATTATATTCCCCATCAAAAGGGTGAATACTATGGTTTATCAAAACTAAAGGCTCGAAAACATTGATTCAATGGAGAAGCTAGATGGCCATAGAGATCCATCTAGATCAGTCCTTCCCCCTTAGGAAGAAATGGTCCCCATTGAGTCAAGTTCCCTAGGGAGATGGGGAATTTTTTTTTGAATATGAACTTCAATGAGTTTCTTGCCTTGTTGAAGTAGTTTTACTTCTTGTACTTGGCCTGTGGAAGGATGTCATGAACCTATTGGTGGAGGTGTTGTATCCATTCAAAAAATATGGTTGCATGATATTCTTTGGTCGGAGTGTGGGAGGCTCTGTCTGTGAACATGTAGCAAGAAGAGCTATATCAATGGGGGATAATGGTTGGAACCCCAAGCACACTTGGAAAAGGGTCATGGCCAATAGATATATGTTGAACATATGGAAGACTCTCATTCTCTAGAAAGGAGAATATATAGATTGTACCATTGGGTAAGGGAGCACCAGGCACCAATTTAATGGAATGATGGATATGGTAGTGCAGAGGCACTCTCGTAGGTGAAGTAGAAATATCTTCATGCTCCTCTAAAATCTTGTTGACCTACCTCTGTTGGATAGAAAGGTCTTGAGCCAAGGCTATAGTGTTCGTAGTGACCATATTTTCACCTTTTTACTAGATCATGAAGAGGGAAAAATTTGTGGTCTGAGATATTACTTTGCAGCATTGTTTTCCTTAAATCAATGAAGTGACAATAGTCATAGCACCTCTAGTACCTTGTAGAGCTAATCTCCCAGAGTAACATTGACACTACAGGGCCACAAATCATAGATAGCATGGAGTTTACATGTATATGGTTGTCCTAAAATAACATCATATACCTCAAGTGGGGAAACATCACACAGTACCTCATTCTTGAAGGGATTGATGTCGTATGAAAAACAAAACTATTGGTCAATGCAGACATCTCATCCCCAACTCAACCATCCCATGGTGTATGGTTGGGGATGTGGAATCATTGGTTGCTTCAATATCTTAAACTCAATTGATTCCAGTCTCTTATGACTCCTAATATTGACAATGAGATGCACTGGGGTCCCCTTAACTCACATTTGTGAGTGGAATACGTGCTCCCCCACCTCAAGCTCCTTTTTTTTTTTCTGGTTTTATTATTGTGGTCACGATGGTAGAAGTGGGTTCTAAATCGATGATATGTTTCAATTTATTGTTCTCTAAATCAGATTCTAAGTTAGGCTTTGATTATTTTTCTTTAAGATCAGCCACCAAGTATTTTTTTGAGTGACATTCATCGGTGTTGTACTGAGGGATTTTTTGTGGAACTCATACCCTTCTTTGTCTTTATTATATTTTCCATCACCCTTCTTAGTTGTTTGCTTGGACTAATTTTCTTGAGATTGAATCGCCTTGCTTTGGTCCTTCGTTATGTGAGTTAGGGTTTTTTTTTCCATTCTTCTATTGTAGAATATTTGTAGACCCACACTCCCACTTACTCCACTTCTTGAATTTATGCTCAATTTTGACTTCATATCGATAAGCAACTCCCAGTGAGGAGATTTCCAACAAATCCATCTATATTTGAATGTACCTGTGCATACCACTATGGTACTTCAAAACTAGGTTTCACTCAGAGTCTTGATACCTAGCTTTGAGCACAAGGTATGAAACATGTTAGTCTACTCCGAAAATGTCTAGTCTCTTTTCTGATGCAAAGTCGTCCAATTCTCATGTACTAGTCATCAAATATATGACATGGGGAATGGATTTAAGGAGTGAAAAGGTGATATTTTTTCTCTCAGAATTTGTTTTGATAGAGTAATAAACTTCTAGAAGATTCAATCATTTTTCTAGAGCATATTCATCTATATAACCTTCAAATAATGGGATATCAAAATTGACTTGTACCTTGAAGAGTGTTATACCTCCAAAATGAATGATTTTCAAATATGTCTCAACCACCATTGGTAATCGTTGAAGGAACTGAGTGAAGTTGTCCATCATCACGTTCCTCTGTCGAATGAGGGATTCCTCAAGAAATGTCTTGAAAGGATCTCTTTCTCCATCATCTCTCTTTTCTTACACCATGGGAGGTTGCTTAGGATAGCAAGATCAATTTTCCTCAATAAAAAATAGCTCGAGACCCATCTCTCTATATGATGACCTTGTTGGGGACATGCTCTGAGAAATGACAAGGAAAAAACTATTTTGATACCACTGATTTGGATTTATGAGGGAATGAAATGAAAAACATAAATATGACAGAGACACAAAAATATAGTGAAACCCAACTTCTATTAGTGAATAAGAATATCAAAATACTGTAGACACAAACTAGCTAGAATGGTGGTAGCTTATCTCTAAAGAGAAACAAAAGTTGGCTATGCTTCATTCACAACAAGATTTACATCACACTCCATTGCATACCCAAAGGATCCCATTCACCTCGATTATATATGAGAACTTGTTGGCATGTTTTCAAACAGAGGCAGAGTATGCGTGTTTGTCATTGATGGCAAAGATCAAGACCAGCACCACAACGATGATCGCATGGCAAGATCAGAAGTGAAAACTCCAGGAGTCAAGGAAGAAACTCACGACAAGAATGATGAAATTGCGAAATGCGAAACCACGACATTTCAGATACTGGGAGTTGGAGGTGTCAAGGACACTCACGACAAGAATGTCGAAATCGCGAAATGTCAAACCACGACTTAATCTGAGTCATTGATCAAAGGGATATCGTGGACCGTTGATCTGACTCCATTTTGGAGTTTTGGATACCATGAGTTGGAGGTGTCAAGAACACTCACAACAAGAATGACGAAATCACGAAATGTGAAACCATGACTTAATCTGAGTCGTTGATCAAAGGGAGATTGTGGACCGTTGATCTGACTCCATTTCATATTTTCGGATACCGAGAGTTGGAGGAGTCAAGGAAGCAACTCACGGAAGGAACTCGAGATATGTGAAATCACAAAAAGATATGGACCATTGAACCATCAAGATTGTGGGCCGTTGAAATGACTCAATTTCGGAGTTTCAGCGATCGCAACATGAAGAGTCGAGACTCTTCATCACGGGAGTCCCGAATTTGCGAAATGGGAAATGCCAAAAAATTTCGGGTTCATGACTTGGAGTGTCGAAACACTTCAACACAGAAATGTCGAAACGCCAAAATGCGAAACGCGGAAAATTTCAGGGTTCGTGACTTGGAGTGTCAAAACACTTCACCACATAAATGCCGAAATGTTGAAATGAGAAATGCCGAAATACCTTTTGGTGTAGGCTATGGTCATCGTCAGTGGTCATGTGAGAGGGAGGAACTAGCACTAGGCTAAGCTCCTTTTCGACGATTATAACATGAAGAGTCGAGAATATTCACCACAGGAATGCCAAAATGTCGAAATGTGAATTGCGAAAGCGCCTTCTGAACATGCGTGTGGTCACCACCTGAGGCCACATGTGAAAGGAAAGGTGAAAGGTGCCAAAGGCATAAGGCTCAAGAGGTTCATAGTGTAACTGCTAGAAACGATTGATTGTTTCTGCACAGGAAAATCAAAGAGGCCTCAGTGTGATTTCTAGAGGAGTTGAAGAGTCTCAAGGCATCTGCCAGTGGAATGAAGACTGTTCATAGAGGCGATTGACAATTGGAAGAGCGTTGAAGTCTGTAACTGCAACAGAGAGGATGAGCTCGACTATGATAGAGAAGATGAAGAGTCTCAACTACTAGACAAGCTAAGGAATCTTAGAATAACACCCAATGATGATGAACGCATGGGTATAACCACCAGAAAAGCTGAGGAATTTCCATAATGATCAGGAAGAGGACTCGACACGAGGAGAACATACAAAACAAAGAGAGTGTGTTGATTCTTGAGGGAGTGAAGAGGTGGAAATGTGGAGTGGCAGTGAATATCCCAATGTGGAGAACAATGGCGTGGAGTAGAGCATGCAGAAGCATTGCACATATAGCATGCACAAGGTGCACAAAGACTATAAGAATGTAGAACAAAGAAGAGATGAGTGTTGTTGTTGAGAGTGATTCAGGCGTGTAGAAGGAGGAAGTGTGCAGCAGCTGAAATACATAGAAGAGGAATGGTACATTGAATGGACATGACACACATAGCATAAAAGGCAGAAAAACAGAAAGTGCAAGGCATGTGTGTAGGAAGACAATGAGGCAAACATAGCAGGGCAGTGTAACAAAACAATGATGAGACTGGTAAGCCATTGATGAACATTATATCACTGTAATAAGTTTCAGTAGCAAAAATTGATATTTCAGGGTGGTTGGGAGGTGCTAGGGAGGATTGTTGTCCTTAGAGGTTCAAGTGGGTGCTTGAACATAGGGATTTGTAGCTTCCATCTAGCTGCAGCCAGAAAAGACAGGGTGGTAGGGAAGTGCAAGGGAGAATTGTTCTTCTATGTTATACAGGTTGGTGCCTGTGTGACTGAAAGTTGGTGCTGGAACATTTAGGGAGTTGTTGCTTCCTTCTAGTGGGTGCTAGAGAAACCAGGGAGTTGGTGCTTCCTTCTAGTGGGTGCTAGAGAAACCAGAGAGTTGGTGCTTCCTTTTAGTGGGTGCTAGTGAAACCAAGGAGTTGGTGCTTCCTTCTAGTAGGTGCTAGAGAAAACAGAGAGTTGGTGCTCTCAGCAAGTTGCAGCTTGCAAAATAGAGGTTGTAGCCTCACAATGAGTTGGAGCTCATATGTATGATAATGTACAGAATGTAAAGATTACTTATCATACCAATAATAAGAGGTTTTTACCCTTTATGGGTTTCCTTAGGAAATATCTGTCTCTGTATATTTCATATGTGTGACTGATGTCGAATGTTCTATTGCTTACTTCTCTACATTATTTTGATTGTCATTGAGTGCTCTATAAGGAGTTTTAAAATAAGAATAATTATTTAAGCACGGTAACAACTGATTCACCCCCCCCCTCTCAGTTGTCCAACAGAACTGAGAGGAGACAAATTCTCATGATGCATGTAGCATAAATTGGTGTAAGCTTAAAAAACTCCATATGCATGTAAAACACTATGACTTCTCAAGAGGTCACCCATCCCAGTACTAATTTATTCCAAACACTTAACTACAGATTTCTAATGTGATATGGTGCATTAACACTATAGGAATTACATTACATTACAAATGGAGATTCCATTACATTACATTCCCCATAAAAAGGGTGAATATCATGGTTTATAAAAACCACAGGCTCATAAAAATTGATTCAATGGAGAAGGTGGATGATCTGGATTTTATGAGTAGAACGAAATGAATACAGATTATTAATAGGTTCTTAACACAAAATAATAGAGATACAATAAAACTGGTTTTCTATTCAATAACGAAATAAGCTGAAACTGTAAAATGCAGTGGAAACAAGCTTGTTGGAATGGTGGTGGCTTATCTCTGAGAAGAGATGTGACGGCAGCACACATTAGCAAGAAGAAGGTTACAATGAGGCTTTGAAGGCATTTTTAAAATAATAAAGAATTCAAAAAACCCTAGACATCCAAAAACCTAACCCTAGGAGATGAAGCGCCAAAAGTTATGTGGGCCCCATTTGGGTAAGTTAGTACATCAACTTCTCGGGGTCATAACTTTTGCATACGATCTCCGTTTTAGGCGTGTGATAGCCCGTTGGAAAGGTATCTTTGATGAGATTCATTTTGGGGGATCAATCATGCCTTTAGATATCATTGAAGATATCGATACCGAAAAACCTTCATTTAGGCCCTCAAAATGGCTCCAGAAGTTAAAACTGCTAAAAATAGTAAATTGCCAAAAATGTCAGAAAATGGTTTTGAGCTATCTGGAAAAGGTGGGTGGCCACCGATATCCATATGGATCAATAATCCCTCTGTAGGAAGCAATTTTATCCATTGCATTGAGGTCCTCCATTAGATGAGGAAATTTTTGTTGAATTTGGCCTCGGGTGAGCCACTTGCCTTCGTGCAGGAGCTGCCCTACTTTGACGATTCGATAAAGATGGATCCTTTATTTTCGAGTGCCCTTGATCTATATGTTCGCAATCTGATCATTGGATGCCTATTGTATGCAGTCGGGGTTGAGCTTTGTTGGTGTCAGTTGTTCTGCTACTTCTGAGGTGTCCAATAATGGTGGGAAATAAGGGTGAAGGAGATCCACGTTGAACACTAGGTGCAGGCCAAGGAAAGGAGGAATGTTGAGCTCAAAAGAATTATCCCCCATGAAATTGGTGATAGTGTACAGTCCATAATGGAGTGGGCGAAGCTTCTGATGGGGTCCTGTAAGGTGCTCTTTCTGCAAGTGAAACCAAACTTTGTCACCCACCTAAAACTTATGTGACACCCGATGTTGATCATGGCATTGTTTGTACTTGTCATTGGACTTCTGTAGGATATCTGTAACACCCTGTTTCCCCCAGTCTGTAAAAATAATTATTCTGGCCAAGAACTATGGCAAACTCAAAGATGTGAATGTGTGATTCTGAATGGACCTTAGTATACAAGGTCGACGAATGTAAATTAACATTATGAATATATATATATATATATATATATATATATATATGTTACAGGACTGCTGGGAGTGGGATGTGATGAAAAAGAGACTATGATGGCTAAAGAAAGGTGGTGGAAGGCACCTAGAATGGTGGTGCTAACTTCCACCGAAACCAATACCGTATTTGGTCTTCACTGGCTCGAAGAACCAAGAGCAACTCACTGGCCCCGAAATCAGTTACTCGCCAGGTTGGTAGGTGAAGAGGATCCTCATAAGTTAATGAGGGATGGGGGTGAACCACCCATCCATGGAGGCCTCATACTTGACCACCATGGGGAAATTTGTGCCACACACAACCTCGCCGAAAAAGAAAAGGCAGGTAAAAGGTGTGGAAGGGACGAAAGTGAGGGAGAAATCGCAGGAAAAGATCGGAAGAACTCTGAAACAAAATACAGAGTGAGTGATAGCAGAGAAGAAGGAGAGTAACCTTCGTTCTTGATCACTGAAGAAGAGAGACAGAGAGTCTCAAGAATCGTGGTCTAACTTGGGGGTGGATAGTGGTAAATCCATTCGGAGTCGTTGAACCTACAATTGGGTGGAAACGAGCACCCCTCTTAGCAGTTGCATCAAACCCGGTGTTTTCTGATAAGTGTTATATCTTGTATCTTGAATTTAAATATTCTGACATGTATGCTCATGGTTTGTGAAATTATGAATGATTTCAGTATAAAACTGTCTGTATGGTCTTTTGATCAGAAAGGGTGGTTTCATGCTTATAGCAGAATGATCGCATACAACTTATACATATACATATATATATATATATATATATATATATATATATTTATTTATATTTATTTATGAATAAGTGCAGTTTCTTAGGTCTGCTTTCGGGAAAGTTCCCTCACTCTATAGAGCCAGGGTAAGTGCCTAGAAAGGACTGCCTTCACAGTAAAAACCTTGAGCTTTCTCACTACCAGTCGCAGAAGCTAATAGCTCAAAGGTTTTAAGAGGACCTTCCAGTCGGGTCTTCAAACCTGGTGAAATTTACCCAAGGGCCTAAAGAAGGAATTAAGGGCATAGTTTTTAAAATATTGCACAGGAGAGAATGGTATTCTTAGACTTAGATAATTTGGAGTTTCGGTACCCGGGGTATCTAGGTGCAAGTACTTTTGTACTCGCGAGTCCCGAAATCACGACCTGGGAAATCCCAAAATGACAGCATGTGGATGAATTAAGGACCTTTCAGTGGTTCGGTACCTTGGATAGCCTTCCTCTTGCTAAATGCATGAATGAGATCCTTTCGGAGGATCTAAGGTCTGTTACGACCATTAAATTGGATGAAGGAATGCAGGCGTTAATTCCTTGACCCCTTTTTAACCTTCGTAAGTAGTGAAGAAATCGGGATCGTCGATTCCAAGACCCATGGAAGTACCTTGACCGTCCAGCTGTAGAGTACACGTGGTGGCCGGTAAGCGTTTCGGCTTTTCGGCACCTGAGAGATCGGAGGGTAAGAACCCCTGTCCTCACGACTTGCGAAATCCCAACATATGAAATCCTGAAATGCTAGTGTGTGGGTAAGTTATGAGTTTTCGGAGTTTCGGCACCCAGGGTACCTAAGTGTGAGTTCTCCTGTCCTCGCAAGTCCCGAAACCCCGATTCATGAAAACCTGAAAATGACGGTGTGTGGATGAGTTAGGACGTTCCGGTGTTTCGGAACCCGGAATACCCAAGGGATTATTTCCTTGTACTCGCAAGTCCCAAAACCCTGACTTGCGAAATCACAAAACGATAATAGTATGGAGAAGATATAAGTTCTCGGAGTTTCGGTACCCGGGATATATAGAGGCGAGTCCCTTGTACTCGTAGGTCCCGAATCCTTGACCCTCGAAATTCCGATGGGTGAAATCCTGAAATAGTGGAGTATGTTTAGAGTTGTGATGTTTCAGTGTTTCGACACCTGGGATACCTAAAGGTAAGTTCCCTCATACTCGCCAGTCCCGAAACCCCGAATCGTGAAACCTCGAAATGACAACGTGTGGATGGGTTAGGACATTTTGGTGTTTTGGCACTCAGGGTACCTAGGTGCGAGTTTCCTTGTACTCGCCAATCCCGAAATCCCAACTTGCGAAACCCCGATGAAAGAAACCCCGAAATAAGATGAGAAGATTTAATAGTTGGTATTTCAGAGTTTTCGGTATCCATAAAACTCAAGAGCGAGTTCCCTTGCACTCGTAAGTCCCGAAATCCCGACATGCGAAACCCCAAAATAAAATTATATGGTTAAATCCTGAGATTTCGGTGTTTCGACATTCGAAATATCCAAGGGCGAGATCCCTTGTACTCGCAAATCCCGAAATCCTAACTTGCGATATCCCGAAAGATAGACTGTGGAAAAGTTATCATATTTCAGTATTTTAGCACCCGAGGTACCTAAGTGCGGGCCCCATGTGTTCACCAGTCCTGAAACCCTTGACTTGTGAAATATCGATGGAGGGAACCTCGAAATAGTGAATTATTTTAGAGCTTGGTGTTTCAAAGTTTTGGCTCCCGGAAAACCCAGGTGCGAGACCTCTTGTCATCGCACATCTCGAAATCCCGATGGAGGAAACCCCAAAATAGTGAAGCATGTTAGAGCTTGGTGTTTTGGAGTTTCGGCTCCTGGGAAACCCAGGTGCGATACCTCCTATCATCGCACATACTGAAATCCCGATGTAGTAAACCTCGAAAGGTGGAGTGCCATGTTTTAAATACGAGGCAATTTTTAGTTATGACAAACTGTTGGCCCCCTTCGGATTTCAGCACTTCGAGAGACAAGATATCAGGGGATCGCATGCAGCGCAATTTCCCGAATCACGAAAGCTGGAAGTACCTCTACGATAAGGTCTGTGGTCATGAGCCACGATCACATGGGTAAGGATAAGGGATGGTAGGAACTGCATTAGGCCCCATAGGAATTCGGGGAATTCTGTTCCTCGGTGAAAAGAAGGAAAAGGATGAAAAATTTTTAGTTCCTGTAGTGGGTATGTTACAAATTGGTATCAGAGCATGGTTACAACACTTGGCCTTCTTGGGCTCATGAACAAGTTGCACAGAAGATCCATTCAAAGGACTCCTAAAAGGAGTAACCCACTATCTTAACCACCTAAATCAAAAGGTCAAATTTCAAAATGGAAAAACCCGATTATGTTTATGCATGTGAAAGAAATATGAATTATGAGCAGGTTATGAATGTATTTAAATATTGAATAACAACCAACATTTGTCTTTTTCACCCAAGAAGACGATCAACTACAGGAAATTACAGACGCATAGAATGGCGACTCACCAAGAGGTGGGGGAAGGCTCCCACAATAGACACGAATATTCTGATGAAAGGAGGGCAGTAGGGACCCCTCCATATCTAGCCGAGACTGTGAGGAGCCTCATGGTCTAATTATAAAGCTGCAAGGCTGACAATGAGAGGATGATGAAAGAACAAGAGAAGCAAACAAAAATTAACGCAGTTTTACAGCAGAGCTTATCCAACCTACAAAGACAAATGCAGCATGAACCTGAGGTATAGGAACATGGTCATATCAGTGGCCACACTAAGAGGAGCACCTCTAAAAAGGTCCATCCCAGAGGTAAAGGACCAGCGACGGACGATTCCTCTGGGAAGGAAGTTGGTGGTTCGGAGGGCTCTTCTAGTAGTAGAACTAGTTCTTATTCCCAAAGAAGACAGAAGAAGTGAAAGCTTTCCAAGGGTCATAAATTCAAAGAATTTAGGAAGGCCAAACCACCCTCCTTCGACGGTGAAATAAAGAAGGGAGAGGAAGCAGAGCCCTGGCTGCTTGGACTAAAGAAGTATTTCAGAGTCCATGAGTTCTCAGAAAATTTGAAGGCCCGAGTATCCACCTTCAACTTGAATGGAAAGGCTTCCATTTGGTGGGAAGACCTTATGAATGTGAAAGGGGTTCACGAAGAGGACCTGTCTTGGGAGCAATTTGAGAAATACTTCCAGAAGAAGTATTTGTCGGAAAAATATTTCGATGAGAAGACTAAAGAGTTTTATGAACTCAAACTAGGACAACTCACTATAGAAGAATATGTCAACAAATTCCTCGATTTGTTGAGGTATGTACTTTATATAAAATCATAAAAGGAAAAGGTACAACTCTTCATCAACGGACTACCTAAGGACTATCGAAACAAAATTGAATTTGATGAGCCAAAGACCCTAGAAGGCACTATCCGAAAGGCAACCTATTGTCATGAACATCTTGGACATCGAACAGAACCTCATGAAGGAGGGAAACAAAAGAATAGTTTGAGATTTAAGAAAAAGGGGATTAAATCCCCAGGATTTAAGAACTATAAGAGGAACCCAAGAATGAGCTTCCCAGCCCAGAGTGTACACCAGCAAAATTTTCCCTCCTTTGGCGGAAATAAAAATTCTAGATCCATACCAGTGAAGACTGATAACCCAAAGAGAGAACCTTTGAAATGTTGGGGTTGTGGAGAAGAAAATCTACTGAGAGACTGCCCACACTAACAACAGAATAGTCGGAGAATTTATAACATCCAGGAAGCTACCACCATCAATGATGTGGCCAGGAGTGTGCCGCAAATTTATGCAGCCTTGGGTAATAACCAAGCTGACCATCAAGCTTCAGTGGTGGAAATAGAAGGTATGATTTCCAACCATATAGTGTCTATTTTGATTTACCCTGGTTCAAATTTGAGTTATATAGCCCCTAAGGCTATTGATAAGTGTAAACTACAGCCACAAAAACCTACCAATCCATGGTTGGTACAGTTAGCCACTGGCACCAAAAGAAGGGTAGAAAAGGTCATATGAACCTGCCAATTAATGTTGGGTGAATTCCCCACCCAAGCATCCCTTAACATATTACCCCTAGGATCATATGATCTATTGATTGGTATGGAGTGGATAGCCGCCCATAAATCCAGATTGGATTGTTACCATAAAACCTTAGAATGTGTAAGTAAAGAAGGGAAAAGGATAACCCTTCAAGGGATCCGAAAACCTATCTCGATGAGACAAATATCAGCTCTGCAAATGAGAAAGTATTGCCAAAAAGGATGTCCCCTATATGCAATACAAGTGTTGAAAAATATTGAAGATGACAAACCAAGCCTCGAAGACCACTCTACCCTGAGAGAATACAGAGATGTGTTTCTGGAAGAGGTACCAAGTCTACCTCCGAGAAGAGACATAGACTTCTCGATAGAACTTGCATCGAGAGCGGTGCAAGTGTCTAGGACACCCTACCAGATGAGCACACCCAAGTTAGTTGAACTCAAATTGCAATTAAGAGAAATGATGGATAAGGTCTATATCCATCCCAGCGTGTCTCCATGGGGAGCACTAGTAATATTTGTGAAAAAGAAGGACGGTACCCTTAGACTGTGTATAGATTATAGATGACTCAATAAGGTAACCATAAATAACAAGTACCCCTTGCCTAGGATCGATGACCTGTTCGATCAATTGGGGGGTGCGTCTATTTTCTCAAAGATTGACTTGAGTTCGGGATACCATCAAGTCTGAATTAAGGGTGAAGACCTCCATAAAACTGCCTTCCGGACGAGGTATGGTCACTATGAGTTTGTGGTAGTTCCATTTGGGTTAACCAATGCCCCTACCACTTTCATGTGCTTGATGAACAATGTACTCAACAAATTCCTAGACAAATTTGTGCTGGTTTTTATTGAAGATATATTAATTTACTCCAAGAATAGAGAAGAGCATGAAGAGCATCTTAGGCTTGTGCTGCAAGTGCTAAGAGGACATCATCTCTATGCCAAATTCAACAAAGGTGACTTCTTCCAGAGGCAAATACATTACTTGGGCCATGTTCTATCCGAAGAAGGAGTAGCAGTAGACCCTGACAAAATCAGGTCTATCATGGAATGGCCTACCCCAAAGGATGTTTCAGACATCAGATCCTTTATGGGATTAGCAGGATACTATAGGATATTTATAAAAGGATTCTCCAAGATTGGTTGTCCAATCATTTCCCTCTAGAAGAAGGGGACGAAATTCATGTGGACACAGAAATGTGAAGAAAGATTTCAAACCCTGAAACATCTACCAACCCACGTGCTCGTGCTTAAGATCGTTGATCTTGAATCTGACTTCCTCGTGTGCACATATGCCTATAAGGAAGGACTCGAAGGAGTCCTTATGAAAGGAGGAAGTGTGGTTTGCCATGAATCCCGAAAATTGAATGAGCACGAAGTCAACTATGTGACCCATGACCAAGAGCTGGCTGCCATAATGCACGCCTTGAAAATGTGGAGACATTACCTCCTGGGAAGAAAATTTGTACTTATGACAGACCACTGTGGACTGTGATATCTGTTTGACCAACCAAAGTGTTGGTCACTATAATTGCTTAATTAATTTCAAACAACCAAGTGAAACATAAATTATCAACCCAGGGAAGTCTTTTGTTTCAAAGATAGTTGCGCACTATATATGCTCAATTCCAAAAGCACTTAGTGTTGTAGTAAAGAAAATGATTATACCTATTCTTGCTGGAATGAACTGAAGCTCTGGATTGAATCATAGGAAAGTAATCTCCCTATTGCAATTCTTTATGGTTCAAATTAAGAATCCTGGATTACATTTGAAATAACATTGCAATGGGTAAAAACAACTATCTTGCAATCAGAGAACAGGACCCTTACTCTCAAACAGAGAATCAGTGCTAACACTCTTTTATAAAAGCAATAGTGCAGAAAACAATGAACTCTTATCTAACAGAGAAAAAAGCACTTAGTTCCTTTCTGTCTAAGCAGGAACCTTGGGCCTTACTTCTGTTTA
>ML786221.1:738023-760732 GCA_009831015.1 Picea engelmannii | reverse complement strand
CTTGACTGTGTCGGTTGACTGCTAGCTGTCAGGACTCGTGTTTCAGCATCGTGGCGGCCTCCTCTGTGTCTCAGCATCTGCACTTCTGAACTGAGTGATTGCTCCGTGTTTCGGCTTATGCGTCCTCAGATTATGTAGCAGCTTCCATGTTTCAGCAGCGACTTAGATAGTTCTGTGTTTCAGCGTCGGCCTTGAATACTATTCTGCAAATATGGACACTTATGCACTTCTAATCAATGGTTAGGTCAAAAAGTAATGTAAAGTATTATGCAAAACAGATTAAGCATATAATAATGAGAAAGGACGTTGTGTACCTTGGGATGATCAGGTGAAATGATAGTATAAGTTAAAATACAGGTGATGAAGGGTATAATAATGGCAAAAAGTATGGGCAAAAAGGGTACAATATGTGGTCCTAACACAAAGCTCAATGCCAGACAAGCTAGGTGGATGGCCCTCCTTAGTGAGTTTGATTTCAAAATCAAACACATTAAAGGAAAGGAAAATAGGGTGGTCGATGCCCTTGGCAGAAGTATGAAAACAATTCACCTAGCAGTGGTGAGCACCTGTAAGATGGATGTCAAGGAAAGAGTCAGAAATGCACAAGAAACAGATCCCTTCATCCAGACCATGACCTTGTACATACAGCAAAATCCCATCGAGGTAAAGTACGAAGACTACCAGATGATGGAAGGAGGCCTGCTCACTTACCGAAGCAGATTGTATATCCCAGATTGTGATGACTTGAAGAGGTTCATACTAGATGAACTACATAAAAGACCCTATACTGGTCATCCAGGATACCAGAAGATGATCACGACCACTAGGAAACAATTTTACTGGCCTGGGTTGAAGAAAGACATATCTGAGTACTTAGCCAAATGCATAGAATTCCAACAGGTTAAAGCAGAACAACGACACCCAATAGGATTATTACAACCTCTACCATTCCCAGAATGGAAATGGGAAACCATCTCCATGGATTTCATCACTGGATTACCAACCTCGACCAAACAGAATGATGTCATTATGGTAGTGGTGGATAAATTGAGCAAGTCTTCTCATTTCATCCCTGTCAAGTCAACTTGCAAGGAAATAAACATTGCTCAGGTATTCATGAAGGAGATATTCAGACTGCATGGTATGTTGAAAGAGATCATGTCTAACAGAGACACGAAATTTACTTCCAACTTTTGGAAGTCACTCATGGATGGTTTAGAGACCAAGTTGTTGTTTAGCACCGCCTATCACCCTAAAACCGATGGATAGACAGAAAGAGTGAACCAAATACTAGAAGACATGTTAAGAATGCATGTAATGCATCAACCCAAGAAGTGGGAAGACTACCTGCCACTAGTAGAATTTTCTTACAACAACGGCTACCAAAAATCCTTAGGGATGAGTTCATTTGAAGTCCTCTATGGTAGGCCGTGCAACACTCCTGTTAGTTGGAGTAATCCCGTAAACAGAGTTTCTTTTGGACTCAACATGTTGAAAGAAATGGAACAACAAGTGACTCAGATAAAACAAAACCTAAAGGTCACTCAGAACCGACAGAAATGTTACACCGACCAAAAGAGAACTCCAAGAGAGTTCAAGACGGGAGACCATGTATATCTTAGATTTAGGCCCAGGAAGAGTTCCCTAAAAATGGGAGCTTGTGCCAAGTTGGCACCTCGGTACTATGGACCCTTTGAGGTTCTATATAGAGTGGGACCTGTAGCCTACAGGCTAGCACTTCCTCCCACAATAAAAGCACATAATGTTTTCCATGTTTCATTATTGAAGAAATATGTACACGATTCTAATCATATAATTGATTGGTCTGTGATTCAGGTGGAACCAGAGCGAGGATTTCTACCGGAACCTCAATGCATATTGGACAGAAAGGAAGCCCCGCTCCGAAACTGAACCATTGCATAGGTCAAGGTGCAATGGAGACATTTTGGCCCAAATGAGGCTACATGGGAAATGGAGGATGCCATGAAACAGGCATATCCAATTTTGTTTACCTTTGTACATACATGTCATGATGATAGATAGAACATCGAGGACGATGTTCCTTTAAGGGGGAGGGAATTGTAACACCCTGTTTCCCCCAATCTGTAAAAATAATTATCCTGGCCAAGAACTGTGGCAGACTCAAAGATGTGAATGTGTGATTCTGAATGGACCTTAGTATACAAGGTCGACGAATGTAAATTAACATTATATATATATATATATATATATATATATATATATATATATATATATATATATATATATGTTGCATGATTGTTGGGAGGGGGATGTGCTGAAAAAGAGGCCACGATGGCTAAAGAAAGGTGGTGGAAGGCACCTGGAATGGTGGCGCTAACTTCCATTGAAACTAATATTGTATTTGGTCTTCACTGGCTCAGAGAACCAAGAGTGGATTGCTAGCCCTGAAATGAATTACTCGCTAGGTTGGTAGGTGAAGAGGCTCCTCATGAGTTAATGAGGGATGGGGGTGAACCGCCCATCTGTGGAGGCCTCATACCTGACCACCATGGGGAAATTCATTCTACACACAACCTTGCTGAAAAGAAAAGGTAGGTAAAAGGTGTGGAAGGGATGAAGGCGAGGGAGAGATCGCAGAAAAAGATCAGAAGAACTCTGAAACAAAATACAAAGTGAGTGATGGTAAAGAAGAAGGAGAGTAACCTTCATTCTCGATCACTGAAGAATAGAGATAGAGAGTCTCAAGCATCGTGGTCTAGCTCAGGGGTGGCTAGTGGTAAATCCATTCGGAGTCACTGAGCCTACGGTTGTGTGGAAACGAGCACCCCTCTTAGTAGTTGCATCAAACCTGGTGTTTTCTGATAAGTGTTATATCTTATATCTTGAATTTAAATATTCTGACATGTACGCTCATGGTTTGTGAAATTATGAATGATTTCAGTATAAAACTATCTATACAGTTTTTTGATCAGAAAGGTTGGTTGCATGCTTATAGCGGAACGACCACATACAACTTATACATATATATATATTTATGAATAAGTGCAGTTTTTTAGGTATGCTTTTAGGAAAGTTCCCTCACTCTATAGAGCCGAAGTAAGTGCCTAGAAAAGACTTCCTTCATAGTAAAAACCTTGAGCTTGCTCACTACCAGTCATAGAAGATAATAGCTCGGAGATTTTAAGAGGACCTTCCAGTCGGGTCTTCAAACGTGGTGAAATTTACCCAAGGGCCCGAAGAAGGAATTAATGGCATAGTTTTTAAAATCCTTCATGGGAGAGAATGGTATTCTTAGACTTCTATGTTTTGGAGTTTCGACACCAGGGGTATCTAGGTGCGAGTCCTTTTGTACTTGCAAGTCCCGAAATCCCGACCCACGAAATTCTGAAATGATAGTGTGTGGATGAATTAAGGACCTTTCGGTGGTTCGGTACCTAGGATACCCTTCCTCTTGCTAAATGAACAAATGAGATCCTTTTGGAGGATCTACGGTCTGTTACGACGGTTAAATTGGATGAAGGAACACAGGCATTAATGCCTCAACCCCTTTTTAACCTTCATAAGTTGCGAAGAAATCAGGACTGTCGATTCCAAGACCCATGCGAGTACCTGGACCGTCCAGCTGTAGAGTACATGTGGTGGCCTGTAAGCGTTTAGGCTTTTCGGCACCCGGGAGATCAGAGGGTAAGAACCCTTGTCCTCATGACTCGCGAAATCCTGACATATGAAATTCAGAAATGCTAGCCTGTGGGTAAGTTATGAGTTTTCGGAGTTTCAGCACCTGGGGTACCTAAGTGCGAGTTCTCCTATACTCGCAAGTCCCGAAACCCCGATTCACGAAAACCTGAAATGACGACCTGTGGATGAGTTAGGACATTTCAGTGTTTTGGAACATGGAATACCCAAGGGAGTATTTCCTTGTACTCGCAAGTCCCGAAACCCCAACTTGTGAAATCCCGAAATAATAATAGTATGGAGAATATATAAGATCTCGGAGTTTCGGTACCCAGGATATCTAGAGGCGAGTCCCTTGTACTCAGATCATGGTTACAACACTTGGCCTGCTTGAGCTCATTAACGAGTTGCGCAAAATCTCCGTTCAAAACACTCCTAAAAGGAGTAACCCGCTATCTTAACCCCCTAAATCAAAAGGTCAAAGTTCAAAATGGAAAAACCCAATTGTGTGTATGCATATGAAAGAAATATTAATTATGAGCGGGTTATGAATGCATATAAATATTGACTAACAACCAGCGCTTGTCTTTTGCACCCATGCGAACGATCAACCACGGGAAATTACAGACGCATAGAATGGTGACTCACCAAGAGGTGGGGGAAGGATCCCACAATAGAGACAAAGAGTCTGATGAAAGGAGGGTGGTAGGGACCCCACCAGATCTAGCCGAGACTGTGAGGAGCCTCATGGTCGAATTACAAAGTTTCAAGGTTGACAATGAGAGGATGATGAAAGAACAAGAGAAGAAAATAGAAATTAATGCAGTTTTACTGCAGAGCTTATCTGACCTACAATGACAAATGCAGCATGAACCTGAGGTACAGGAACATGGTCATATCAATGGCCACACTAAGAGGAGCACCTCGAAAAAGGTCCATCCCAGAGGTAAAGGACCAGCGGCGGACGATTCCTCTGGGAAGGAAGCTGGTGGTTCAAAGGGCTCTTCTAGCAAAAGAACTAGTTCTTATTCTCGAAGAAGACAGAAGAAGCGAAAGTTTTCCAAGGGTCATAAATTCGAAGAATTCAGGAAGGCCAAACCACCCTCCTTCGACGGTGAAATAAAGAAGGAAGAGGAAGCAAAGGCCTGGCTGCTTGGACTAAAGAAGTATTTATGAGTCCATGACTTCTCAGAAAATTTGAAGGCCCGAGTAGCCACCTTCAACATGAATGGAAAGGCTTCCATTTGGTGGGAAGACCTTAAGAATGTGAAAGGGGTTCACGAAGAGGACTTGTCTTGGGAGCAATTTGAGAAATACTTCCGGAAGAAGTATTTGTTGGAAAAATATTTCGACAAGAAGACTAAAAAGTTTTATGAACTCAAACTGGGACAACTCACTATAGAAGAATATGTCAACAAATTTCTCGATTTGTTGAGGTATGTACCTTATATAAAAGAAGAAAAGGCAAAGGTACAACGCTTCATCAGTGGACTACCTAAGGACTATCGAAACATAATTGAATTTGATGAGCCAAAGACCCTAGAACGCACTATCCGAAAGGCAACCTATTGTCATGAACAGCTTGGACATCGAACCGAACCTCGTGAAGGAGGGAAACAAAAGAATAGTTTGAGATTTCAGAAAAAGGGGATTAAATCCCCAGGATTTAAGAACTATAAGAGGAACCCAAGAATGAGCTTCCCAGCCCGGAGTGTACACCAGTAGAATTTTTCGTCCTTGGGAAGAAATAAAACTTCTGGATCCATACCAATGAAGACTAATAACCCAAAGAGAGAACCTTTGAAATGTTGGGGTTGTGGAAAAGAACATCTACTGAGAGACTGCCCACACCGACAACAGAATAGTCAGAGAATTTATAACATCGGGGAAGCTACCACCGTCAGTGATGTGGCTAGGAGTGTGCCGCAAATTTATGTAGCCTTGGATAATAACCAAGATGACCACCAAGCTTCAGTGGTGGAAATATAAGGCTTGATTTCCAACCCTCTAGTGTCTATTTTGATTGACTCTGGGTCAAATTTGAGTTATATATCCCCTAAGGATGTTGATAAGTGTAAAATATATCCACAAAAACCTACCAAGCCATGGTTGGTACAGTTAGCCATTGGCACCAAAAGAAGGGTAGCAGAGGTCATACCAACCTGCCAATTAATGCTGGATGAATTCCCCACCCAAGCAACCCTTAACATATTACCCTTGGGATCATATGATCTATTGATTGGTATGGACTGGATAGCCACCCATAAATCCATATTGGACTGTTACCATAAAACCTTAGAATGTGTAAGTAAAGAAGGGAAAAGGATAACCCTTCAAGGGATCTGAAAACTTGTCTCGGTGAGACAAATATCAGCGTTGCAAATGAGAAAGTATTGCCAAAAAGGATGTCCCCTATATGAAATACAGGTGTTGAAAACTATTGAATATGACAAACCAAGCCTCGAAGACCACCCTACCCTGAGAGAATACAGAGATGTGTTTTTGGAAGAGGTAGCGGGTCTACGTCTAAGAAGAGACATAGACTTCTCGATAGAACTTGCACCGAGAGAGGTGCTGGTGTCTAGGAAACCCTACCGGATGAGCACACTCGAGTTAGTTGAACTCAAATTGAAATTAAGAGAAATGATGGATAAGGGCTATATCCGACCCAACGTGTCTGCATGGGGAGCACCAGTCCTATTTGTGGAAAAGAAGGACGGTACTCTTATACTGTGTATAGATTATAGACAACTCAATAAGGTAACCATAAAGAAAAAGTACCCCTTTCCCAGGATCGATGACTTGTTCGATCAATTGGGAGGTGCGTCTATTTTCTCAAAGGTTGACTTGAGGTCGGGATACCATCAAGTCTGAATTAAGGGTGAAGACATCCATAAAACTGCCTTCCGGACGAGGTATGGTCACTATGAGTTTGTGGTAGTTCCATTTGGGTTAACCAATTCCCCTGACACTTTCATGTGCTTGATGAACAATGTACTCAGCAAATTCCTAGACAAATTTGTGTTGGTTTTTATTGACGATATATTAATTTATTCCAAGAATAGAGAAGAGCATGAAGAGAATCTTAGGCTTGTGCTTCAAGTGCTAAGAGAACATCAATTCTATGCCAAATTCAAAAAATGTGACTTCTTCCAGAAGCAAATACATTACTTGGGCCATGTTCTATCCGAAGAAGGAGTAGCAGTAGACCCTGACAAAATCAGGTCTATCATGGAATGGCTTACCCCAAAGGATGTTTCCGATATCAGATCCTTTATGGGATTAGCAGGATACTATAGGAAATTTATAAAAGGATTCTCCAATATTGGTTGTCCAATCATTTCCCTCCAAAAGAAGGGGACAAAATTCATGTGGACACAGAAATGTGAAGAAAGATTTCAAACCCTGAAACATCTACTGACCCACGCGCCCATGCTGAAGATCACAAATCCCGATCCTGACTTCCTCATGTGCACATATGCCTGTAAGGAAGGACTTGGAGGATTCCTTATGCAAGGAGGAAGTGTGGTTTGCTATAAATCCCAAAAATTGAATGAGAACGAAGTCAACTATGTGACCCGTGACCTAGATCTAGCTGCCATAATGCACGCCTTGAAAATGTGGAGGCATTACCTCCTAGGAAGAAAAATTGTACTTATGATAGACCAATGTGGACTGCGATATCTGTTTGACCAACCAAAGCTCAATGCCAGACAAGATAGGTGGATGGCCCTCCTTAGCGAGTTTGATTTCAAAATCAAACACATTAAAGGAAAGGAAAATAGGGTGGCCAATGCCCTTAGCAGAGGTATGAAAACAATTCACCTGGTAGTGGTGAGCACCTGTAAGACGGATGTCAAGGAAAGAGTTAGAAATGCACAAGAAACAGATCCCTTTGTCCAGACCGTGACCTTGTACCTACAACAAGAGCCCACCGAGGTAAAGTACGGAGACTACCAGATGATGGAAGGAGGTCTGCTCACTTACCGGAGCAGATTGTATATTCCAGATTGTGACGACTTGAAGAGGTTCATACTAGATGAACTACATAAAAGACCCTATACTGGTCATCCAGGATACCAGAACATGATCACGGCCACTAGGAAACAATTTTACTGGCCTGGGTTGAAGAAATACATATTCGAGTACTTAGCCAAATGCATAGAATGTCAATAGGTTAAAGCAGAACACCGACACCCAGTAAGATTATTACAACCTCTACCAATCCTAGAATGGAAATGGGAAACCATCTCCATGGATTTCATCTCCGGATTAGCAACCTTGACCAAACAGAATGACGACATTATGGTAGTGGTGGATAAATTGAGCGAGTATGCTCATTTCATCCTCATCAAGTCGAATTGCAAGGCAATAGACATCGCTCAGGTATTCATGAAGGAGATATTTAGACTGCATGGTATGCCAAAAGAGATCATGTCTGAAAGAGACAGGAAATTTACTTCCAACTTTTGGAAGTCACTCATGGCTGGTTTAGAGACCAAGTTGTTATTTATCACCGCCTATCACCCTCAAACCGACAGACAGATAGAAAGAGTGAACCAAATACTAGAATACATGTTAATAATGCATGTAATGCATCAACCCAAGAAGTTGGAAGACTACCTGCCACTGGTAGAATTCACTTACAACAATGGATACCAATAATCCTTAAGGATGAGTCCATTTGAAGTCCTCTATGGTAGGCCGTGCAACACTCCTGTTAGTTGGAGTAATCCTGTAAACATAATTTCTTTTGGACCCAACATGTTGAAAGAAATGGAACACCAAGTGACTTAGATAAAACAAAACCTCAAGGTTGCCCAGAACCGACAAAAACGTTATTCCAACCAAAAGAGAACTCCAAGAGAGTTCAAGACGAGAGACCATGTATATCTCAGAGTTAGGCTTAGGAAGAGTTCCCTGAAAATAGGAGCTTGTGCCAAGTTGGCACCTCGGTATTGTGGACCCTTTGAGGTTCTAGATAGAGTGGGACCTGTAGCCTACAAGCTAGCACTTCCTCCCACAGTAAAAGCACATAATGTTTTCCATGTTTCATTATTGAAGAAATATGTACACAATTCTAATCATATAATTGACTGGTTTGTGATCCAGGTGGAACCGGAGGGAGGATTTCTACCAGAACTTCAATGCATACTGGACAGAAAGAAAACCCCGTTACGGAACCAAACCATTGCACAGGTCAAGGTGTAGTGGAGACATTTTGGCCCAGATGAGGCTACATGGGAAATGGAGGATGCCATGAAATAGGCATATCCAATTTTGTTTACCTCTGTACATACATGTCATGATGATAGATAGAACATCGAGGATGATGTTCCTTTAATGGGGAGGGAATTGTAACACCCTGATTCCCCCAATCTGTAAAAATAATTATGCTGACCAAGAACTGTGGCAAACTCAAAGATGTGAATGTGTGATTCTGAATGGACCTTAGTATACAAGGTCGACGAATGTAAATTAACATTATATATATATATATATATATATATATATATATATATATATATATATATGTTGCAGGACTGCTGGGAGGGGGATGTGCTGGAAAAGAGACCATGATGGCTAAAGAAATGTGGTGGAAGGCACCTGGAATGGTGGCACTAACTTCCACTGAAACCAATACCGTATTTGGTCTTCATTGGCCCGGAGAACCAAGAGTGGCTCGCTGGCCCTGAAATGAATTAGTCACTAGGTTGGTAGGTGAAGAGGCTCCTCATGAGTTAATGAGGGATGGGGGTGAAACGCCCATCCGTGGAGGCCTCAGACTTGACCACCGTGGGGAAATTCATGCCACACGCAACCTCACTGAAAAAGAAAAGGCAGGTAAAATCTGTGGAAGGGATGAAGGCGAGAGAGAGATCACAGGAAAAGATCGGAAGAACTCTAAAACAAAATACAAAGTGAGTGATAACAAAGAAGAAGGAGAGTAACCTTCATTCTTGATTGCTGAAGAATAGATACAGAGAGTCTGAAGAACCATGGTCTATCGCAGGGGTGGCTAGTGGTAAATCCATTCGGAGTCACTGAGCCTACGGTTGGGTGGAAACAAGAACCCCTCTCAGGAGTTGCATCAAACCCGGTGTTTTCTGTAAGTGTTATATCTTATATCTTGAATTTAAATATTCTGACATGTATGCTCATGGTTTGTGAAATTATGAATGATTTTAGTATAAAACTTTCTGTACGGTGTTTTGATCAGAAAGGGTGGTTGCATGCTTATAGTGAAACGACTGCATACAACTTATATATATATATAAATAAGAAGAGTTTTTTAGGTCTACTTTCAGGAAATTTCCCTCACTCTATAGAGCTGGGGTAAGTTCCTAGAAAGGAATACCTTCGTAGTAAAAACCTTGAGCTTGCTCACTACCAGTCACAGAAGCTGATAGCTCAGAGATTTTAAGAGGACCTTCCAGTCGGGTCTTCAAACCTAGTGAAATTTACCCAAGGGCCTGAAGAAGGAATTAATGGTGTAGTTTTTAAAATCTTTCACGGGAGAGAATGGTATTCTTAGACTTCGATATTTCAGAGTTTCGACACCCAGGGTATCTAGGTGTGAGTGCTTTTGTACTCGCGAGTCCCGAAATCCTGACCCGCGAAATCCCGAAATGACAGCGTGTGGATGAATTAAGGACCTTTCGGTGGTTCAGTACCTAGGATACCCTTCCTCTTGCTAAATGCACGAATGAGATCCTTTCAGAGGATGTAAGGTCTGTTACGACCTTTAAATTGGATGAAGGATCGCAAGAATTAATGCCTCAACCCCCTTTTAACCTTCGTAAGTAGTGAAGAAATCAGGACCGTCGATTCCAAGACGCATGGGAGTACCTGGACCGTCCAGTTGTAGAGTACACATGGCATCCGATAAGCGTTTCATCTTTTCAGCACCTGGGAGATCAGAGGGTAAGAACCCTTGTCCTCACGACTCAGGAAATCCCAACATATGAAATCCCAAAATGCTAGCATGTGGGTAAGTTATGAGTTTTCGGAGTTTCGACACCCAGGGTACCTAAGTGTGAGTTCTCCTGTACTCGCAAGTCCCGAAACCCTAATTTACAAAAACCCGAAAAATGACGGAGTGTGGATGAGTTAGGACATTTCGATGTTTCGGAACCCAGAATACCCAAGGGAGTATTTCCTTGTACTCGTAAGTCCCGAAACCCTGACTTGCAGAATCCTGAAATTATAATAGTGATCTCGTAGTTTTGGTACTCGAGATATCTAGAGGTGAGTCCCTTGTACTCGCAGGTCCTGAATCCCCGACCTGCGAAATTCCGATGGGTGAAATCCCAAAATAGCGGAGTATGTTTAGATTTGTGATGTTTCGGTGTTTTGGCACCGGGATACCTAAGGGTAAGTTCCCTCATACTCGCCAGTCCCGAAACCCCGAATTGGGAAACCCTGAAATGACAACGTGTGGATGGATTAGGACATTTCGGTGTTTTGGCATCCGGGGTACCTAAGTGCGAGTTTCCTTGTACTCGCCAGTCCTGAAATCTCGACTTGCAAAACCCCGATGAAAAAAACCTCGAAATAAGATGAGCATGTTTAAGAGTTGGTATTTCAGAGTTTTCGGTATCCAGGAAACTCAAGAGCAAGTTCCCTTGCACTCGCAAGTCTTGAAATCCCAACATGTGAAACCCCGAAATAACAGCGTATGGCTAAATCCCGAGATTTCGGTGTTTTGGAATCAAGAATATCCAAGGGCAAGATCCCTTGTTCTTGCAAATCTTGAAATCCTAATTTGCGATATCTCAAAAGATAGAGTGTGGAAAAGTTATCATATTTCGATATTTCGACACCCGAGGTACCTAAGTGCGGGCCCCATGTGTTCGCCAGTACCGAAACCCCCGACTCACAAAATCTCGATGGAGGAAACCCCGAAATAGTGAAGTATGTTAGAGCTTGGTGTTTCAGAGTTTTGACTCCCGGGAAACTGAGGTGTGAAACCTCCTGTCGTCACACATCTCGAAATCCCAATGGAGGAAACCCCAAAATAGTGAAGCATGTTAGAGTTTGGTGTTTTGGAGTTTCGGCTCCCAGGAAAACCAAGTGCGAGACCTCCTGTCATCGCACATACCGAAATCCTGATGGAGTAAACCCTGAAAGGTGGAGTTCCATGTTTTAAATTCAAGGCAATGTTTAGTTATGACAAACTATTGGCCCCCTTCGGATTTGGGCACTTCGAGAGACAAGAGAGCAGGGGATCGCATGCAGCGCAATTTCCTTAATCATGAAAGCCAGAAGTACCTCTACGATAAGGCCTGTGGTCATGACCCACAATCACATGGGTAAGGATAAGGGATGGTAGGAACTGCATCAGGCCCCATAGGAATTCGGGGAATTTTGTTCCTCGGTGAAAAGAAGGAAAAATCCGAAAAATTCTTAGTTCCCATAGTGGGTATGTTACAATATCCTAAACCTGTTGGCGGATGTGTTGGATCCGCTCAATGAACCAGGTGGCTTTGTTAACTTCAGTTGGAGCAAGATATGAGTCAGTCAAGGTGACCGCAAGGGGAAGTGCAACATCTATGGGACCCAATGGTTGGAATCCCAACCCCACTTGAAAGGGGCTATGGTCGGTTGAGCTATGCGAGGCTCGGTTGTAGCTATGATGGACATAGGGAAGGTTCTCATCCCATGTGCGAGGGTTCTTTGAATTATACATGTGAAGGATATTCACAATCATTCGATTTACAACCTCGGTTTGTCCATCTATCTGGGGGTTGAAGGTCGTGTATTTGGTGAGCTTGGTGTCTAGCAATGCCCAGAGGCTCGACCAAAATGTGATGAGAAATCAACTATCCTGATATAAGACAATGGTTTGTGGGATTCCAAAATGTACCTAGACTCATTCGAAGAAGAGCTTGGTAGTGGCCTCTACTGTGATGCTCTTCTTATAGGAAACCATAATCACCATCTTAGAGAAGTGATCAATAACCACAAAAGCAAAGTCATTTCCCCTCTTGGTGGATGGGAGGCCCGACATGCAGTCCATTGAGATGGATTCCCATGGCCTGTCAAGAGTAGGAAGAGGGGTGTATAGGCCCTGTTTCTTAGTGGTCGGTTTGGCAATAACGTAGGCAGTGTAGGACCTGATATACTTACAGACCTCTTATCGAAGTTTCAGCCACTAGAAATGTTTCTATAGCATTGCCACTGTCTTTTCAATGCCGAATTGTCCTGCCATATGACTATAGTGGGCTTCCCAGATCAACTTTCCTCGCTCACTTTATGGAACACAGATATGGCCCAGACGACACAACAACCCATCTTGAAGATGGAAATTATCAACAACTGCATTTGCACCCAACATTTGGTAGGTGGTGGTGAATTCAAGGTCTGTCTCATAGAGTTGGGGCCATCTAGATGTCTCATGGCCGTAAGAGTGTAACACTACAGTGAGTGTCGTGACTAGTGGTTTGTTGAGGTAATCAGCAAGGCGATTGGTGATTCCTGTTCTATACTTAATGTTGAGGTGGAATTGCTGCAAGTATGTGGACCACTTTTGATGGTGGTCATTCTGCAGTTTTCCCAGTGTTTGCATGAACTACAGTGGCTTATGATCAGTGTGGATGACTATCTCCTTCCCAAGATTGTAATTTCTCCACTGGCGGCATGCTTGCACAATGGAGTACATTTATTTGTCATAAGTAGGATACTTATGGAAAATATTTGACAATGTCTCACTATGATAAGCCACGGGGTGGCTGTGTTGAGTGAGAACAACGCCCACAGCATAGTTTGAAGCATCTGTCTTGATCTCAAAGGGATGTTGCAGGTCTGGTAGTGAAAGTACTGGGGCTGAGCACAAGTGTTGCTTCAAATCATCGAATTCTTGTTGTTTGGACCGACCCCACACAAATTTTTCCTTACCACCACCACTGTTTATTTGGCTGAGGGCCCATGCAATATGGGAGAAACCCAACACAAACTTGTGGTAGAAATTAGCAAGTCCCAAGAAGCTCTGAAGCTCAGTGAGTGTTGTTGGGACTGGCCAGTCACAAATTACTTGGATCTTGGCTTGATCCACATGTATTCCATGCTGATCAATGATGTAGCGCAGGTAATGGACCCTATCCATGCCGAAGGAGAATTTTTCCAGGTTCGCATATAGCTTGTGCTGCCACAGGGTGTGCAGAACCTGCTGAATATGCTACAAGTGTTTGGCCCAAGTCTTTCTGTAAATTAGAATGTCATCCAGATACACCACTACAAAAGTATCAATGAATGGTTGTAGGATATCCTCCATCATCCTCATGAAAGTGGTTGGAGCATTTGTCAAACCAAAGGGCATGACCAACCATTCAAAAATTCCTTCCTTTGACTTGAAGGTGGTCTTCCATACATCTGTCTATTCTATCGAGACCTAGTGGTAGCCAGACTTCAGATCAATCTTACTGAAGTATTTGGCCCCCATGAGTTGATCAAGGAGGTCATCAATTCGGGGAATCGGGTACTGGTTTCCAACAATGATTTTATTCAGATCCCTATAATCAATATAGAGTCACCAGGTTCCATCTTTCTTCTGTACCAACACGATTGGGCTCTCACAAGGTGATGAGTTGCGGTGGATTTTCCCCTTGTGGAGTAGTTCTTGGATCTGTCGCTTGATCTCCTCATTCTATAGAAAATAACGATGATAGACTGGCCCATTGGGTAGGGGTGCGCCGAGGGTCATATCGATGGGGTTCTTGACCTGGTAATGTAGAGGTACCCCTATAGGTGAGGAGAAGATATATGAGTATTCTTCCATGACCTTATCTACTTGCTTCTGTTGTGGGGAGAGGTCAACTGCAGAGACCCTAGATGTGGCTGTGATCTTTCTCTTATTCTGAGAGTGAATCATGAAGAAGACAAACTTCCCCATCTGAGAGATACGCTTCTTGCATTCCTTAGCAGAGATCAAGGAAATAACACTAGGTGAGACTGCCTCGGGTATCTTGTACAATTTCCTGTTCAAAGTGATAATAACACTACAAGTTCTAGACTCATATACAACATGATGTTTCCATAAATAAGGTTGGCCCAAAATAACATCACAAACTTCGAGAGGAGAAACATCACACAATACCATGTCTTTGAAGGGCTTGATGTCGTACAAAAGTTGGCACTATTGGCTGACACGGATATCGCTTCCTTGGCGGAGCCATCCAATGGTGTGGGGTTGTGGGTGTGGCATTGTTGGAAGGGCCAGCTGCTTGATGACCTCTGCTAAGATGAGGTTCTTCTGGCTACCGCTATCAATGATGAAGTGTAGCAGGGTGCCTTTTACCCACATTTGTGAATGGAAGAGGCGCTCTCCTTCTTTTGGCTCATCTAGTTCACCAGACTGGAGGTTGGTGGTAGCAACGGTGGCACTAGGTTCCACGTCAATAATCTGTCTTCCCCTTTTTGGTTATGTCTTAGAGTCAGAATCTGCATCTGATTCAAAGGATTTCACTTCGGCCACCAACGACTGCTTTGAGAAACAGTCAGCAGTGTTATGCCAAGGGATCTTATGGAAGTCTCACCACTTTCCAGTATCTTTCTTTATGTTTCTAGTGTCCTTATTTTCTTGCATCTTGTAGTGGTTGTCCTGATACTATCCATATTTTCTCTGTCCTTTGTTCGGTGTGTTGGGGCTTCCCTTTCCTTTCTTTTTTTGTGAGGGGTTCCAAGGCCCAAATTGTGGTGTCTTTTGTTTGAGCTTCTGCTCGATTTTGACGGCTTATCGATAGGTCACGCCCAAGGATGAGATGCCTAGAAATTCCATTTTGGTCTGTATGTATCTATGTAGAGCACCGCGATACTTGAGCACCATATGTCGCTCTGAATCTTTGATACCCAACTTGGTGCACAAGGTATGGAAGATATTTGTGAAATCTGGCACTGCTTGGTCTCTTTCTTTCCACAGTGTGGTCCATTTGGTATACAGGTCGTCATAACTTTTGAAAGGGTAGTATTTTTCCTTAATAGCATCCCTAAAGGATTCCCAGGTGGTCGTGAATGAAAATAATGAGTTTTTTTCTATTTCCTTTTTCTCACAGAAAGTTTCCCACCAATATTTGACATGGGGAATGACTTTGAGGAGCACAAAAGTAATCTTTTCTCTATTCGAAAATTTATGAACAGAAAAATACCCTTCTAGTAGATTCAAACACTTGTCTACAACATCTTCATTTATCTGACCTTCAAATATAGGAATATCAAAGTTTATTTTCACCTTGAAGGGGGTGGTGCCTCCATTCGAAGAAGATGCGTCGCATGTTGGTAGTCGCCGAAGGATTTGAATGAAACTATCCATCATCTCGTTCCTCTGTTGTTTGAGGGCTTACTCAATCAACAGTTTGAAAGGATATCCTATCCCATCATATTTCTTTTCTCCTGCCATGGGAGGTCGCTTTGGCATGCGATATCTTCTGTCCTCAAGAGAAACAAGCTCGAGACCCAACTCTTTGTACTCCGACCTCGTTGGGGACATGCATTAAGACGAAAAGGAGAAGACTGCTCTGATACAACTAATCCAAATTTTATGAGCATAATGAAATGAATACATATTATTAATAGGTTCTTAAAAAAAAATAACAGAGATACAGTAAAATTGGTTTTCTATTCAATAATGAAATAAGCCGAAACTGTAAAATGCAGCAGAAACAAGCTTACTCGAATGGTGGCGGCTTATCTCTAAGAAGAGATGTGACGGCATCATGCATTTACAAGAAGAAGGTTACAATGAGTCTTTGAAGGCCTTTTTACAATAAGAAATAATGCCAAAAACCTAACCCTAGGAGATGAAGCACCAAAAGTCATGGGGGCCCTGTTTGGGTAAGTTAGTACATCAACTTCCTGGGGTCGTAATGTTTGCATACGATCTCCGTTTTAGGCGTGTGATAGCCCGTTGGAAAGGTATCATCGAGGAGATTCATTTTGGGGGACAAATAATTCCTTCAACTATAATTGAGGAGATTGATACTGAAAAACCTTCATTTAGGCCCTCAAAATGGCCCCAGAAGTTAAAACTGCTAAAAATAGTAAATTGCCAAAAATGTCAGAAAACTATTTTGAGCTAGTTGGAAAAGGTGGGTGGCCACCGATATCCATATGGATCAGTGGATGACCAACGATATCCACCTGATTCACTGCCCAATCATGAGTGACCTAGATCTTGGCTAGAACCACATTTACACCCTGCTCTTTTATGATGTATCCCAAATATTTAATTCTCTACATGTCGAAGGAACACTTCTCCAAATTGGAATATAACTTGTGTTTTTGTAGGGTTCCCAAGACCTGTTGAATTTTCTTCAAATGATCCTCCCAAATTCATCTAAAGATGAGGATATCATCCATATATACAACAAAAAGGAGTTTGTGAATGGATTCAATATATCATTCTTCATCCACATGAATGTGTTAGGGGCATTATTCAAGACGAAAGGCATGGCCAACCACAAAAAGAGATATTATTTAGACTTATAGGTTGTATTCCATACATCAGTTTTCTCAATTGACACCTAGTGGTAGCCTGAATTCAGATCAATCTTACTTAAAAATGTGACACCCTTGAGGTTGTTTAAAAGATCATAAATATGGGTTATTGAGTATTGGTTCTTGATGGTGATATTGTTTATGGATCCATAATCGATACAAATTCACCATGTTTCGTCTGTCTTCTATACTATATCAGTTGGGCTCCTGCAAGGTGAGGATCTTGTTCGAATGTGGCCCTTTAGAATTAGCTCTTGTATCTAGTGTTTGATTTATTCATTCTACATAATAGAGTTCCTATAAATACAAGGTTGTTAGGAAGAGGAGCACCGAGTGTCAAATCAATTGAGTGCTTTACCTGACAGTGCAAAGGCACCCCAATGGGTGATGAAACTATTTCTTTGTGTTCTTATACTATCTTCTCCACCTGCTTCTACTGTGTAGAGAGACCCCATGCATAGGTTTTTGTGGTTGTAGTGACATTTCATTCATCTTCCGAACATACCATAAAGAGGGAAAATATCTCAATCTATGAGATCACCTTTCTACACTACTTCACAGATATCAAAGAGACCACAATAATTGGGACTACCTCTGGTACCCTGTAGACTTGACATCCCAAAGTAATAATGACACTACGAGGCCTAGATTTGTAAACAACATGACACTTCCACATATATGGTTGTCATAAAAGAACATCACAAAATTAAAGTGGGGAAACATCGCACAATACCTCATCTTTTAAGGGCTTGATGTCGTAGTGTAGGAAGAATTGTTGGCTAATGCAGATGTCTCATCCCTGGCTTAGCCAAAATATGGTGTATGACTAAGGGTGCGGTGTCATTTTTAGGTTCAACATATTGATGAACTCTACTCATATTAGGTTATTATGGATACCTCTGCCAACAATAAAATGGAGTGGGGTCCCCTTCACCACAATCTTTGAGTGGAAGAGGTGCTCCCCTTCTTTAGGCTCCTCTGGTTCCTCTAGATAGACCTTTGTGGTAGCGATGGTGACACTAGGTTCCATGTCAATTATCCATTTTCCCTTATCTGTTTCTAAATCAAAGTTTGAGTCATCATCTAAATCTGAGGCTTTCATCTCAACTAATAATGAATGTTTGGAGAGACATTCATCAATGCTGTGAAAAGGGATTTTTTGGAACTCACACCACTTTCTAGTGTCCTTATTTGACTTCCCATTACCCTTTTTTTTTTATATCTTGGATTGGTTGTCCTAGGGACACCTTTAACGCGTTTCTCATGGCCAACTTTACCATACTTTTGATGTAATAGATTTGCAGAAGTGAAATCTTGCTTATTATTTTTCTTGATCTTAACAACATATCGGTAAGTGGCTCTTAGTGAGGAGATGTGTAGTAACTCCATATATGTTTGGAAGTACATATGTAGACCACTGCAGTACTTACAACCCAGGTGTTTCTCAGAGTCTTTAATACCTCTTGATATGAAAGTATGTCTTAGGGTATTTAAGACAACATCACAAGGACAAATCCCTCTGCATTTTTAAAGAGGTGGTACTCCTCTATTTTTAAAATACATGCAAGAACATAAAAATACTTGACAGATGATGAAGCGTATTCTTGAAATAAATATTCACATTCAAAGAGTACCTGAGAAAGGATCAAGTACATTATAGAAAGTAAAAATTTACACTATAATACAAGATTGTAAACCAAAAGAGTATACAATATCATAGGACGACATTTCCATCACAACATTCATCAAAGTAAGACACAATTTTCAGAAAAGGGAAGGAAAATAAGGACCGCATATGGAAGATAACTTTAAATTATCATTCCATTAAATAAAAAAAACATTTTGATAAAAACACATTTGAAATATCATGCTTATAACTTAAAGTTTGATAGTTCGATAAAGTTATGTCTCGAATAGTTCTATGGGAACCTACAAAATAATAGATGTATTTGTAAAAATAAACAATAATGTTTGAGTTTACAATAAAAGTAAATTGTGTTTTCCCTTCAAAGAGGATTGGGATGGGGCTCCCACAAACCAAAAAATGAAGAGAGTCCTAGAAGACAAATAAAATAAGTTAGGGGTCATCCTTTGGTTTCACATATCTTGGGAACAAAAAAGGAAAAATTACTATTGACCGAAGAAGAAGTGGTAAACGCAGGAACAAGGTGACTGCTCAACTTACTGTGATGCAAATTCCCAAACATTATTTTTTTTTTGTGGCATATTTTGTAGGCTGTTGTTGTGCTATAGGTGGCATAATGTATTTAATGACTTCTTGTTGATTTGTTTCAATTATCTTGACTAAGGCCTTTTTTAACCATTTTTCAATGTAGTCCCTCATTGGAGCAGCCATTATTTCACGTTTGGTCTTAGTTTTGAATAACTCATTTTATAGCTCTCTTAAATCAAGGATTAATTGATGGAGTGTGTCCTCAATTTCTTCATTCTTATTTACATACTAGACTATCCATCTTTCTATTTCTTCTTCAAAAAACTCAATTGAATCGCTAAATTCATTGACCCAGGCAACATTTAATGCTTCCAATTGTTCTTGCAGTTGTTCCCTTGAAAAAAGTATTATATCCATTATTAAATGTGGGTAATCTAAATCCTTGGCCAAATCAACAAGTTTCAATAATATGTCACCCCTTTTAATGTTTATGAAATCACAATCGGACATCAACTCTCTTAAACATTTAATTCTCTTTATCCAACAAGAATTGATCTGTTTCATACAAACCTTAGAGGGAATGTTTTGATCTCTTCTATGTATCTCTCTCAAACTTGAAACCTTTGTTGTGAATGTTCCCACTACTTCCTTATAGAATCCTTTATAATTTTCTAAATCTTTCCAAATATACTCTTTAAAGTGCAAAATCGTTGTTGAGAAAGTAGTTGAGATTTGTGCTAATTCCAAAATTTCAAGGAGTAATTCTATTATTTTATTAATATTGTCTCCAATGTATCTCCTTATAGCCACTAGTAATCTAGATGAACCCTTTAATCTGGAACTGGTCTCTAGGACATCTTCAAGAATAAAAATTGGTTGTATTGTAGTGATGGCACTGACAAATAAAGGTTTTGGAATACAATCTTTTTCTAATTCCTTTATTCCTTTTTTTTAAACCAATTTTTTTGTTTCTATATAAAAAATGGACTCCTCCAAGGATTCTTTGGTTGCATCATGAAATTGTATGATTTTTTAGGGTTGAACCCCATGAAAATTGATTTTTTTCTTCCACTTGTCAACAAAATTTTTATTTTTCATGTTTACCTTTTCAATTAACAGTTTTTTGGAACTTTTGTGGTAGATCATGTGGTGTAACATAAAATACTCCTCTTCAAATATTTTTGGATCTTGAGAAGCCATCTCTTCAACAATCACCCTGGTTTCAATAAATATTTGTTCTGTCTAGCTCAACTCTTTTATCACATTGTCAACTTCCATGGCTTTGGGACTTCCTTCAATTTCGGGTAATTATTGTCCCTCCTTTTGAATTTCTCTTTTTATTTTTTGTGAAAGTATGAACAATATGAGGTTTTTCATTTTTTTTTATAGTAGGGTCCTTGTCTCCATTGCCATCTGAGTTTCCATTGGATGACCTTCTTTGTTCCTAACCACTAATATGATATTTGGTCTTTGTCGAGGTACTTTTCTAGGATACATTCGGTGAATTGTTCTTTTTTTGTCTCTCTTCCCCTTTACTTGTAGCACTCATTAGTGCTAGCCAATTATTCAATACAATTTAGGGTATCTTCAATAGATGATTTAGAGAGTTTTTGGTTATCTCCCCCTCCTTCTTCAAATTTCTCAAACTTATTGAAATATGAAGCATACCCCACTAAAGACATGTGTGTAGAAAACAAATCTTTTTCATCAAAACCCTTGATGTCCTGGGATTCCTTCAAACTGAGTTGGTTCAATTGAAATACATATTCATCTAAATGAGAGATATTCTTGATAGATGTATATCCAACTCTCCTTGGTAGTTGGATAATTTTATTTTCCTTTTCTCATTGAAAAAGTGTGCCCAATACTTGTACTGTCTACAGACTTCATTGATGAAAATTCTATCAAAAACATAAAATGGTAACAACAAGGGATTCCCATGGAATTCATGGAATCTCACAAAAACAAATTCCTCCAAAGCTTCAAAAACTCCTTTCTCATATAGAAAGGATGCAACTTTCAATGGTATATTTGATGTAGTAGGATTGTGAATCATCTTCTTAAAAGAAGACAAAAAACCATTTTGGACTTCGTAAAAATTATATAGGGCCTTATGCCTCCATAACACCAGGTGCCAGACAAAAGTTGGTTCTTTCCTGAAATCAAAATTTCTTGTTCTAGGAAAATTCTCAAATATATGACAATAAACTATAATAAAAACCAAATATGAAGTCATGTAGAATTTCTTAGTTTTTCTCATACTCCCCAACTGAAACAAAATCTCATTTGAGATGATGCAATCCCAGTAAATTATATAATTTTCATGAATAACATGATGGAGAATATACACAATGTATTTTCGCACTGAGGCCATGGAATCTAGTCCAGTTATTCTGGCAAAAATTCAGGAAAAATCTTTATATGGGTACTTCAGAGAGCATACCTAAACCTAAGAATAATTGATATCAATCCTCAGGCTTGTCAGGAAACTTTTAATAATATTTATTCCTCATCCGTTTTATTTAAGAAACTCATCTGCCTCTACATTCTTGAATAACATAGCGAGGTCAAGAATTCACAACATCCTCCTAAACATTGAAGGGGAAAAAGAAATAAATTACTTTCCTTGTATTTGGATGATTCTTCACTCTGTATCAAACTTATCATCACACCAGAGACCCAAATATTTAAAATCCACTACATCTGGTATGCGCCTGGGCAATGCAATTCCTTCTCTCTAGGACAAAGAGACAAGTACCACTTATATTCCTGTGACCACTGAAATTTGTTGTATTCATGTCCAAGGGTGTTGATAGTGTCACTACGCATATTTCCTTTTGATCGAGATGGATATCGGTGGCGACCCACCTTTTCCAACTGGCTCAAAACAACGTTCTGACATTTTTGGCAATTTACTATTTTTAGCAGTTTTTCGGGTCCTGAACTTCTGGAGCCGTTTTGAGGCCCTAAACGACGTTTTTTTGGGGAAATGGAATTTTGTCAAAAATGTTGTAGTCCTCGGATAGATATTTCCAACGATCTATCATACGCCTAAAACGGAGATCGTATGAAAAAGTTACGACCCCGGGAAGTTGATGCACCAACTTACCCAAACGGGGCCCACATGACTTTTGGCGCTTCATCTCCTAGGGTTAGGTTTTTGGATGTCTAGGACTTTTGGCATTCCCGTCTATTGTAAAAAGGCCTTTAGAGCCTCATTGTAATTTTTTTTCTTGTGAATGCGCATTGCTGTCACATCTCTTCTCAGAGATAAGCCGCCACCATTCCAGCAAGCTTGTTTCCGCTGCATTTTACAGCTTCAGCTTATTTTGTTATTTAATAGAAAACCAGTTTTACTGTATCTCTATTATTTTTGTGTTAAGTACCT
>ML786221.1:710226-733733 GCA_009831015.1 Picea engelmannii | reverse complement strand
TTTATCGAGTCGTCAAAGCAGGGCAGCTCCTGCACCAAGGCAAGTGGCTCACCCGGGGCCAAATTCAGCAGAAATTTCCTCATCTAATGGGGGACCTCAACGCAATGGATACCATTGCTTCCTAAGGAGGGAGGATTGATCCATATGGATATCGGTGGCCACCCACCTTTTCCAACTGGCTCAAAACAACGTTCTGACATTTTTGGCAATTTACTATTTTTAGCAGTTTTTTGGGTCCTGAACTTCTGGAGCCGTTTTGAGGCCCTAAACGACGTTTTTTAGTCCTCGGATAGATCTTTCCAACGATCTATCATACGCCTAAAATGGAGATCGTATGAAAAAGTTACGACCCTAGGAAGTTGATGCACCAACTTACCCAAACGGGGCCCACATGACTTTTGGCGCTTCATCTCCTAGGGTTAGGTTTTTGGATGTCTAGGACTTTTGGAATTCCCGTCTATTGTAAAAAGGCCTTCCTAGCCTCATTGTAATTTTTTTTCTTGTGAATGCGCGCTGCTGTCACATCTCTTCTCAGAGATAAGCCGCCACCATTCCAGCAAGCTTGTTTCCGCTGCATTTTACAGTTTCAGCTTATTTTGTTATTTAATAGAAAACCAGTTTTACTGTATCTCTATTATTTTTGTGTTAAGTACATGCTAATAATCGGTATTCATTTCGTTCTGCTCATAAAATCTGGATCACCTTTTTTATGAATAGGTGGCGCTCTTATCAATATAATATTTTACAGTAGGGAATTTAATTATTTATATGTTTTTACCACATATTTCCTTGATTATCAACTATTATAGCTCTTATTTCAAAGTTTCCAGTTTGCATGGTACGATTTTGGATATATTGCAAAGATTTTACGAAATTCATGCCACTTAATGGTATTATATTCACACAAGTGGAATATGATGTGGTGGTGGGGAGTATATGTCATCGGGAATGGTGATATGGTATAAGGGAACATGAAAAATGGTTAATTATTGAGGTGTAAAGTGAGGAATGCAATATGTATTATGATGAATGCAGGAATCCAAGATGGAGGATTGTGGGGTGTGGGGGAATGAAAAGAGAGATGAGAGGGACTCTCATATCTGCATTGATGAAATGTACTAAGTACCAAAAGGGTTGATTTTTTAGGTTTCATAAACAATTAAGAAGGCGTGCCCTTCATTCACATTTGGAAAATTGGCTAAGTATGAAAAAGATAAAAGGTGCATTGTGAATTATGCAAAAATAGGAGAGGTGTTATTGAGTTTTATATTTTTGTGGGTTGTGGGACTCGAGTATTTGTGGGGTGAGGAGTGCAGGGGAAATTTTAGGGGATAAATGTTTCCCATGGGATAATTTTCCATGGTTTTTCTCAAAAGAGGATTCGTCAATTTCCATTTTTAATAAACATGATTCACCCAAATTATATAGAATACAATTATTTTACCTTAAAAATCGCCCAAATTTTATAGAAACTATATAAAATCCTTGTAAATAGAATATTTTATGAAAAATATCACCAAACATTTTAAATTTTTCATATTAAAAACTAGCAAGATTTGCCAATGTTTCTAAATTTTAAGAAAAATTTCCATCCTTAAAATTATCCTTGGAGGAGTGGCTTGGTCTCCCACAACAAAGAATAATTGTTGAGTATCGGGATCATCGGGTAAGAAAAGTAACTAAGTATACTCTTGCAAGTTTGTGGGTTTGCGGACCTACAAACTTAGTGGCATCCTACTCTGCAACCCACATTTCAAAGGAAAAAAGGTTAAGTATATAATATATAGGAAACACAAGAAGAAAAGAAAAAGATAAGGATGGATCTTTATACACTAAAATTGATCAATGGATACCCATTATTTTGCACAAGGTATGGAAGATATTGGTGTAATTTGAGACTGTCTAGTCTCTCTCCTGATGCAAAGTTGTCCATCTCGTGTATTGGTCATCATAGTTTCCAACAGGGTAGTATTGCTCCTTGAGGGAATCAACAAAACCCACCCAAGTGGGTTTTGGACCAAAACTTGTAGATTCATCTCTGGAGTGTTTCTCATAGTCAGTTTCCCACCAATATCTAACATGGGTAAGGTCTTTAATGAACAAAATGGTGATTTTTTCATTGTTGTAAAAATATTGGATAGACAAATAACCCTCTAGAAAACTTAACCATTTTTCCAAAGCGTCGATGTCTATCTGGAATTCAAATAAAATAATATAAAAGTTAACTTATACCTTGAAGGGCATGGAACCTTCTAAATGGATGCTTGTTGAATATTCCTCAGTCGTCATTGGTAGTCATTGAAGGATCTGAGCGGATTTGTCCATCATCTCATTCATATGTCCCTCGATGGGTTCCTTGAGAAATATATTGAAAGGATCTTCTACTTTGTCATCTCTCTTTTCTTCCACCATGGGAGGTCTCTTGGGTTGGAGAGAGTAGTCGTATCCAAGTGAAACTAGCTCAAGAACCAACTCTCTATACTATAACCTTGTTGAGGACACACACTGATAAATAACTAGGAACAAATTGATCTCATACCACTGATATGAACTATGTGGAGAATGAAATGATAACATAAATATAACAAGGAAACATAGTAATACAATTAAACTTATATTCTATTAATGAATGGAATAGAAAGACTGTAAAATGGAAATCACACAAACTAACTAGAATGGTGGTAGCATATCCTTGAAGAGAGATGTTTCAACTACTCTCATTCGCAAGAAGTTAATTAAAAAGAGGTCGAACGGGAATTTTATCATAAGCCTAAAGAAAAAGATGAAAAATCCATAAACATCCAAAAACCAAACCCTAGGAGATGAAGACCCAAAAAGATTTGTGGGCCTCGAGGTGGCTAGTTGACATGTCAACTTCCTGGGGGGGCGCAAAGTTTTAATATGATGTATGTTTTGGGCGCATGATATCTCATTGGAAAGAAATAAATGAGAGCTAAAAATTTTGGTAGGCCAAAAATACCATGGGAATCCTTGGCTTTCGAATGGCCAAACAAATTCATTTAGGGCCTCAAAATGACCCAGGAAGTTTGGGACCCAAGAAAATGTAGAAAAACTATCAAGATGTGGAACCATTATGAATCAATGAAATAGGTGGGTGGCCACTAGTATCCACCTAGATAAAAAATGGATAGGTCCCTATTCTCGATTTTATCATAAAAAATAATCAATTTGATTAGTTATTTCCATTATTTAACATAAAATAATTTCAAAATTGTAACTAAAGTTTGATATATGGAAGGTTCCTCCCTTTATGCATATATCATTTGTAAAACAATTATTGATACATAAATAGATTTATATAGACATACATAAATATGGTACCTATGTTATAGATCATTTGTAAAAACTATATTGATATGCAAATATTTATACATATATACATATATATACATAAATACGATACCTATGTTTACATCAGTTAGAGTGTTTGGAGTCCTGACAAACTCATTTGGAAGCTTTACTCCAACCCTATACATGTACAATATTAATTTGTATTAAGAACTTATCAGTAATCAATGCCTATGATCATAATGTTATATCTCACTGATTTTTTTTTGCAAATATGTGTTTTTCATCCTTTCACACAATGTAAGGAAAATCTCACCCCTCCTGCAAGGCACTTTAATTTTCTTCCTGCAAAACTAAATTAATGAATAGATAAAATAGAGAAGAAAACACATCACACACACAAAAGAAACACACGGGGGAAACAATATCCTTTATTTCTTAGTCAACAATGGATAAATTAATTACAAGTCTCATTAAGCACCTCATGGGCTTCTACATTTAAATAGGAAAAATCTCAAGAGTTTCTAGGCATACAAAAATACAAATGCCTGAGAAACCTCGAGACAAAATGAATGTAACCGAAATGTTGTGTTGTCACCACCCAATAATATCCACCTTGAAAACAATTTTCCCGATACCTCTCCCAACAAATCAATCATCACCTTTCCTTCAATCCAAGAAAATACAAACACCAGTACAACTTGTTTAACAATATTGATTATGTGAACATGTCTGAATGGTTTTATCTAGTATGGACCACTCCACCTCCATTAGTAATATGTATTACGAAATGATTCCTTTCCCAATTTTGATATGTTGGAATGTTAATCAAATGCACAATTCTATGACCACCACAAAACAACCTATCATGTACTTGTCCAAACTTACCCAATAGATCCTTCCATTCATGCAATACATAACCTAAGGTAGACATCCTCTTATCCAAATCTCCTTAATAAACATAACCATAGACTAAATCACTACAACCACTATAGGTGATAATCATGCTTCTAAGATATTGAAGCACCCATTTACATCTTTCCACTGAAAACACCAACTACATGTGAAATATTTGAACATTATATTGCAAACATCAACCTTCCTACTGTATTAGCAAATGGTACACAAGACATATAATTCCTTTCTTCCTTACTACTAGGACAAAAAATTGAAGAAAGATTACAATGGGAAGCTAAAGGGATATTTATTGGTTTTTCAATGTTCATATTAAACCTCATTAATATATTCTGCATAGACTTGTAACAACTCCAACTTACCATTTTTCCCATCTCTGTGTACTTTTATGCCCAAGATTTGTTTTTCTTCTCCTAATTCCTTCATTTGAAACATCTTGACCAACTGATCCTTTAACCTATTAATATCAAAAATGCTTTTATTGAAACAAGTATATCATCAACATATCACACCAATATACTGAATATGCCACTCAAACTTTTGAAGTAAACACAATGATCATGCTCACTTCTAGTAAATATTTGGATCACCATGAAGGAAACAAACATCTTGTACCATTTCCTGGTTACCTTAGGCCATACAATGATTCCTTGATTTTGAAAACAAATATCCCTTTGAGATCCTGGACAACTTTTGGTTGTTAAAAGTACATATCTTTACTAATGATGATTTTGTAGGCATTAAGATCCCACAATCTACATCCCTTAATTCCATTACCATAACCAACATAGATATAAAAACTTGCATAAATTCAAAGATTGTAATTCCGGAAGTAACTTATGGTTTATTAGTACCTGCAGCCCCATCTCTTTCTTTCTCATATGGCCCAGTCATTGATTCCATAAACAAGTAGATGCACTTTCTTCCTTAGGCACCATCGTGTTGAGCACTCAATACACCCTTAAAATTTTCCAATTTTTGGGTACCACTTTTATTTTTTAATTTGCATTGTTTCTATTGATTTTACTTAAGTTTCATCTTTACTATTTTTCTTTCAATATTCTTCATTGTTCATATGGTTTGACTTGCATCTATAAAATAATAAAGTCTTCAAAAGATCACTCTAAAAGTAAAGTTCTCTGTTACCCAATGGTTTCTTCTCTAAAACATCGATGTCGTTCAACATTAGGTGTTGATCAATTTGATCTATGTGTCAAATAGTGTGGCACAGTCTCGAGAACGTCGATTCTAATTAACATCATGCGTCGACCAATTCGGGTACCAGTTGTGCGTGGGCAATGGTCACTCATCAAATTGTCGACACCCATAAAAATTGGGTGTTGGGGATGTTAGTTGACAAACACCCACCGTTAAGTCCAAGAGGTAGTCTCCAATGCCGATTAACATCAGGATTCAACGCCTAGTGTTGAACACAGGAGAAGACACTGACAATGAGGTTAGCATTGAATGCCTATAGATACAGATATTGTATGATCAAGAATGAAACAAAACTTATCTTTTATTGCACGCCTTCCAATTCATCGACGCCCAATCAATGATTTTCGATAAGAAATTTGAGTTGTCTGATGGGTCTTGCCGAAGATCTTTGAATTCATCAGAACCATCCATCTTTAGATCTTTGTTTCATCCCTATGTGTCTCATTGGTCAACATTTTTCATGTCGATATCCTAATCGAACCAAACATGAAAAAGCATCATGTTGTCATCTCATTCAAGATCGATGAAGTTAGACACGAGCTGGTCCCAAAAGCCACAAATAGTTCAAGTGCACGATCCCCGATCTCAAATGCGCACCAATAAAAAATTGTTTGAAATCCTTGATGAATCATTCCAACATCTCTTCACACCACCAATTTTCACATAGATTTTACTTCGAGATCCTACGCAGACTGTAGATGGAATTAATGAAAGTCTACAGTACATTCCTTGTACTAAAACAAGATGATTTTTGATGTAAGGACTAACTGTTATTTATTCAAACATGTTTGAATTATTTCATAACTTACACAAACTTTATTTATTTTTCTTAACAAATCACAATTGTTCTAGTTGCTCTTATGACCTGAGTTGTTCTATGTTTATCATGAGGATCTAGACTAGTAGGCATTGGACTCAGGAAAATAGTTGCATGCATGTATTTATCCTAATTGTATATGAGTTTCTGTGATTTAGATAATAATGAGTTAAACTATTGCATTTGCAGGAAATATTCCACCCAGACGATCAATGAATTATCCGTCACCAAAGAACCCGAAAGGAGGAAGTGAGAAAATCGAAGAGGAATCCATCTTGGCTACTAAGAAGATGGGTTTCTCCCCCAAAGCATAGTTGGTGATCAAAATTTAAAAAAAGAAACCAACAAACCCACCTCCACTCTTCAAATATACATATAATAATGTTGAAAGTTTGGTTGTCATTGATTTAAACATTGCATAGGACACAAGTTTAGAGAAATAGTGTTGCATCGCGTACGACACAAACTTAGAGAAATAACACTGCATCACATAGAGATTGGAGTGTTGGAAGTCTGGTTGTCATTGATGTCAATAGTCCATAGGATATAAGTTCAGAGAAATAGCACTGCCTCACACATGACACAAACTCATATAAATGACACGGCATCATGCATAGATCACGTAGGACACAATCCTAGAGAAATAGCATAGAGATTGCGTAGGACACATGCTCAGGAAGAAATAATGCAACATCGCGCAAAACAAAATATCATGAGAAATAGTGTTGCATCATGGAGAGATCGAGTCATTGAACAATATTGTAGATCAACGATGATATATTTACTACGCTTCATCCATATAACCTACCGTGCATGACATGGAAGAAGTATTAAAAACCATATTTGTTGAGTCCCTTACTGCACGTGACATGGAAGAATTATTAAAAACCATATTTGTTGAGTCCCCTACCGCACATGACATGGAAGAAATATTAAAACCACATTGTTGAGTTCCCTACCACGCACGACATGGAAATACTATTAAATCCCCATTGCGACAACTTTCGAGACACAAGAAGGCGCAAATTATTACGATAAGTCCCGGGACATAGGAGGTAAAACCTCATTGCGACAAGTTTTTCGAGACACAAGAGGAACACCCCCATTATGACAAGTTCCAAGACATAAGAAAACACATTATCATTGCGACAAGTTTTCAAGACATGAGAGGAATATGTTGGAGTTACTTCACACACCTAGGATTTATTTTTCCTAATTTTTTTCCTATGTTTATTATTCATTATTTAGTCTCCTATATTTTAGGAAGAATATTCCTCTAAGGAGAACATTCTCTTCAGTTTGATCAATTGAGTGGAGTCTAGATTCTACATTAGGATTATCACCATGCATCATTGGGATCATCACCAACTAATGCATGTTGTTCTTGGTATCATCACCAAACTATAGAATTACCCATGATTCCCTGATTTTCTCCTCACTTCACTCTGTTTCAGTCAGTTAACCGAAGATTGATAGACTAGTTAACTCAGCTAGGTGGCAGTTCACTCCTGTAATTGCCCGAGAGACTAGACTAGGTGGAAGTTTACTCCTATAATTTCTGGTGTGTGTCTATATCACTCTAGACCACCACTATGGTGCATTGGATTCTCCTATAGTGTGCATTGGTTGAGTTATATAGAGTATATCATGTGTAAATTATCATTCATTCATTTGGTTAATGAGAATTCTTCCATTCTTTCTCTCCTTCTTCTCTTTTCTTCTATTTTCTCTGCAATTGTGTATGTCAATTCCCAGCTAGATCTATTATGTGTAGGTTAAACACATTTACATAGTATCAGAGCTGACGGACTACTAGGGAAAATATACACCAAATTATTTTTGCAGGTACCAAAGATTGAAGACAACAGAAAAATGGAATTTTCAAATGAATTCATTCTTACACCTTACAATTTCTTTGTATGGAATGAGAAGATGATAATGCATCTTCAAATTAGAGGATTTTATAGGTTAACCATTAACATAGAGACAGAACCAACATCAGCCATAGAAAAATCCAAGTATCTAAATCGAATGGATGAAGTGTTTGGAACAATATGTAGTCTCATTTGTCCTAAACTTCTCTTTCACATATCCTCCTGTAAAACCCCCAATAAAGCTTGGACCACCATGGAAGGTATTTTTTGAAAACAATATGAGATGAGGGACACATGCTCGAGGTTTAATTTCTCACATTGGATCCTAAAAGCTTCGAAAATCTCCAAGATTTCTTTACCAAATATAAGGATTTGTTGTCACAACTCAAGGCTTTCAAGGTTGATAAATCTAAGGATGAGAAAAAAATGGTTCTCACCATTCTCTCCAAAATTGGTCTAGAATATTCAATGTTTGTATCCACAGTTCATTCAGTTATATTCATATCTAGATCTGCCCAGAAGATGCCCTCTCTTGAGGACTTTATTGAGTCTTTGACACGAGAGTAGAGCAATCTCATCAACATGGGAAAAATCAAAGGCCCAAAGGTGCATGCACTTACTGTGCAATATGGCAGTGGTCATCAATATTATAAATCTAAAGATAAATACAAAAGGAAATAAAATGAAAATCTGAAGAAGGAAGGGTATTCAAAACCCTTCAACGATGCCTCCGGATCCAAAGGTGGAAAGGGGAGAAAAGGGGAGAAATGATCTTACTGCCATAAATAATTCCATCCAGAATCCGCATGTATGCAGAAACAAATAGATCTAATGACCCAAATACTTCAGAAAAACAACCTTGGAGATTTCATCCACGAGGGTGTCAAGAAGAAGAAGCAAGAAGATCAGAATCCCAAGAAAGGTGATTCTAGCCATGCTTTGATTTCCATCAACTCCTCTCCCAATGCTTGGATCATATATTCAGGAGAATCACACCACATGGCTGCCAAAAAAGAGGTTTATTCTTCATTGGATGCATGCAAAGGTACTCCTATTCTGATGGGGGACAACTCTCCAGTCGAGGTCATCAAGAAAGGAAGGATTGAACTCACAGACGGAAGCTTCGAGAATGCGCTACATGTTCATAAAATTTTCGACAATCTTATTTCCGTGTATTAGATGAATAACTCTGACACCATAAAGAGAGTCATATTCACACCTGATGTAATGGATATCTATGACATGAAAACCAATTCCAGGGTTCCTACTAGTGAGGTAAATCATCAATCTAGTCTCTACACATTTTTTGAATTTATTGAACCAGATTTTGCATTACTTCTTAACAATGCCGATGAAAGAAGTAGGATATGGCATGAAAGGTTCAATAATTTAAATTTCATATATATGAAACAACTTAGAAAGAAGGGAATGGTTGATGGTCTAACCGACATCCACTTCTCCAAAGGAATTTGTGAGGGATGTGTTCTTGGAAAACACCCTCAAGAGAAATTTGACAAAGGAAAGACTCATAGAGCTTCCTCTCCTTTAGATTTGATCCATAGTGACCTTATGGGACATTTTCCACATCCATCAATCAACAAAGCAAGGTACATGATCATATTTTTTAATGATTTCTCACGCTTCACATGGATTTTCTTTCTCGGGAAAAAATCAGAGGTATTTCAACACCTCAAAGATTTCAAAACTCTTATTGAGACATAATCAGAAAAGAAAATCAAAATCCTTCGAACTGATAATGGGGGAAAGTATGCCAACCATGAGATCCATAATCTTTGTCATGAGGCAGAGATTCAGTTGCAACACATGGTTTCCTATACTCCACAACAAAACAAAGTTGTTGAGCAGAAAAATAGATCTCTAAAAGAGATGGCATCTTGCATGCTACATGCAAAGTCACTTCCATAGATATTATGGACCAAAGCACTTAATTGTGAAACCTACATCCAAAATATATATCCCCATAGATATTTCAAGGATAAGACCCCCTATGAGGCTTGGAGCGGCCTCAAACCGGAAGTGACCCACTTTTGTATTTTCAATTCATGTGCATGGGCTTAGATTCCCTCTGAAAAGAGGAAGGCACTTGATCCACAGATCACCAAGTGTATCTTTATTGGATACCCCTATGGTGTGAAGGATACAAAATTATTGATATTTCCTCAAATCAACTCATCACTGAGCAAAGTGTCCAATTTGAGGAAAGTGTCTCGCATGTACCTCGACAACCGCATGTAGACAACTTTGTTCTTCCACCTATCATAGATGATGAGAATGCACATGTCAACACTTCTTCAAATGATATTTATGATTCAAAGGATTAAGATGATCCAGATACATAGTCAATGCAGTCATATGGAGAGTCAGTGCATGTAGATGTAGATGCATATGTAGAGCCAAAGTTGAGGCTCAAGTGGGCTCAGACTACTCTTCAAGATGCAGGGGATCTTGTTCAGTATCCAACTAATACTAGGAGGACTCGATATGATTTTGAGGAGCCTCCTCTTTCACTCACTGCCACTTAACTATTGCCACCTAGGCATATTTTATTTGTTTAGTATTCAGATCCACAGTCTTATGGTGAGGCTTCTAGAAATCCCTTTTGGGAATCCACCATATAGGAGGAGTACAACTCTATCCTCGAGAACCTGACTTGGGATCTCATTCCCCCTCCTTTAGGAAGGAAACTTTTCAGGTGCATATGGGTATACATGACCAAGAGCGTAGTGGATGGATATATTAGTAGATATAAAGCTAGACTAGTTGCCAAAGGCTTTCAGCAGGTGCATGGAATTGACTATGACGAGACCTTCACTCCAGTAGAAAAGATGGATTCTATACGTTTGACACTTTCCATTGTGGAAACTATGGGATGGGAAGTCGATCATATGGACATGAAGAATGAATTTCTTCATGACGATCTCTATGAGGAGATCTATATGGAGAATCCCCAGGGATTTATGCAAGATTCATATTGGGTCTGTGGACTGAAGAAATCTCTTTATGGCCTCAAGCAGGCTCCAAGGGAATGCTATGCCAAGATGGAATCCTACCTACTATCACAGAACTTTGTATGTTGTAAATCAGACCTGAATGTTTACATGCTCAGGACAATTGATTCACTTCTACTCATAGTTTTGTATGTTGATGATTTGTTGATCATCGATTGCTCGAATTCAGCGATTGTTGCAGTCAATAGGATTCTACATGACAGGTTCTTGATGATAGACATGTGTCCACTACATTTCTTCCTTGGACTCGATATCAGTCATGATGCATCAGGCATCAAACTATCTCAGGCCAAGTATGCATGAGATATCCTTGAGATATTTCACATGACATACTGCAAGTCTACCCTGAATCCTTTCCTATCAGGAGTCATAATTGAGGATGGTAGGGACACTCCACTAGTTGACAACACACTGTACATACAGCTGGTGGGGAGCTTGTTTTATATCACACACTCCAGACCAGACCTCTCCTATGAAGTTGGCATAGTCTCCAGGTTCATGCAAGAGCCACATGAGATACATTGGAAGGCTGCAAAGCGTATCCTTTGATACGTACAGGGTACCATCACCTTTGGGATTCACTATTCAACAGACTCTACATTGGACCTCATCTAGTTCACTAATTATGTCTAGGATGGTGATAACATTGATCGCAAGTCCACATATGGTTACTCACTCAGTATTGGTTCTGAGCCTATCTGTTGGTCGAGAAATAAGCAGGTTGTTATTGCTCTATCTTCAGTTGAGGAAGAGTACAAACGAGTAGTTAAAAGAACCATCCAGGATATGTGACTACAACATTTTCTCACTGAGTTGGGAATTATGTTTCATCGGTCGATCGTCATCTGGTGTGACAACCAAAGCACTCTGAAGTTATACAGAGATCCAGTTTAGAGGCAGTGGATGAAGCACATCGAGATCCACATGCACTACATCCAGGACTTAGTACATTAGGGGATCATCGACTTGCATGTTTTTCCTTCAACAAAACATGTTTCATACATATTCACCAAGACCTTCACTAAGCATAAGTTGCATTCTCTGCGCAGTCATCTTGGAGTGAAGGACACAATTGCCTAGCAACTATCAGTTCTTCTTTTTTCATATATTGTACTTTGAGGGAGGATTTTTACCATGAGGTTTTCCCTCTTTCCTAGATTTATTTCAATGTATATTTTGTATTTGGGTACCTAACATGGCCTCGTTGTCGGGACCCATTTTTTATTTTCACCATGGTGATGTTCAAGGGGGGTGTTGGAGTTACTTCACACACACCTAAGATTTCTTTTTCCTAAGGTTTTTCCTCTGTTTATTATTCATTATTCATTCTCCTATATTTTAGGAAGATTATTCCTCTAGGGAGAATATTTTCTTCAGTTTGATCAGTTGAGTGGAATCTAGATGCTACATTGGGATTATCACCATGAAAAATTCAGATCATCACCAGGTAATGCACATTGTCCTTGGGATCATCACCATACTATCACATTAGCTATGATTCCCTGATATCCTCCCCACTTCACTTTGTTTCAATCAGTTAACTGAATAATGATAGACTAGTTAACTTAGCTAGGTGGCAGTTCAGTCCTGTAACTGCCCGAGAGACTAGACAAGGTGGTAGTTTACTCGCGTAACTGTTGGTGTGTGTCCATATAACTCTATAACACCACTGTGGTGCATTATATTCTCCTCCAATGTGCATTGGTTGAGTTATACAGAGTATATCATGTGTAAATTATCATTCATTCCTTTGGTTAATGATAATTCTACCATTCTTTCTCTCCTTTTTCTCTTTTCTTCTATTTTCTCTCCAACTGTGTATGTAAATTCCCATCTAGATCTATTATATGCAGGTTCAACACATTTACAACATATCCCCATTAAGACAAATTTCTAATAAGAAAGAATCTAAACTCATTGCGACAAAGTTCTGAGACAGGAAAGGTACAACATCATTGTGACAAGTTTTCAAAACATGAAAGGAACATCCCCATTGTGACGTAAAGACACTATTGTTTCCCTAAGTCAAATGATATGGAAATGGGTTGAAGGAAGCGGCTAGGTGCCCAAAATAGTCAGGCATGGAAATCAACTATCAATATTGAATCCTGATTGTGATGCAATGATAGCCAAGTTTTGACAAAACTAGAGCGTTGTGTAAGTGACAGTATTAGTCATATTTTTAAGAGTTTCTCAGATCGACCATTCCATAAAGAAGATTGAAATAAGAAAGAACTAAACTCAATTGATTTAAAGGGTATTTTCAATTCAATTTAAGTTAATGTCAATACCAACCTATTATTAATGAAGACACACATTGATTCATTGAAGAGACATAATGGTTTAGTGATGCAAACCATTTGGTAAGATATATAAACCCATCAGAATGAAGAACGAAATTGTGACTCATGAGATATTTGAGTATACCTGAAGCAGAGTCACTAGAATATATGAGAGTAAAAATAAAAATTGTGCAGTGAGGGTTGAAGGGAGGAGCTTGAGAGGATTGTAGTCCTCTATAGGTTGAAACCCAAACAACAAGGAGTTGAAACCTCCTTTCAAGTTGGTGATTGAATAAAACAGGGGGTCAGTTCCTCCTTTCAAGTTGGTTCTTGAAGAACACAGGGGGTTGGAGCCTCCTTTCAATTTGGTGCTTGAAGAAGCAGGGAGTTGTAGCTTCCTTGAGTAGGTTCTTAGAAAAGAAGGGTATTTGTGTCTCCAAGAGTTGGTTCTCTAAAGAGGATTGGTTTCCTTCACAATAACATATCATTATTTATAAACTTTGTAATTCTTGTTAATTATATTTATATAATTGGTTTTAAATATAAATCCATTGTTGATATATTGTGGTGATTAATAAAATAACAAAGTAATTACTAATTTTTTTAAATGTAATATTGATTCACCCCCCCATTATTTCCAACAATTGGTATCAGAGCATATTCCTTCACCACGGTCTAACAACTGTAAGGTAGATCCTGAAGAATCCAATGGATCACCAATAAGGAATGCCATCCAAAATTGCACCATTGTTCATTGGATATGACTATGCTTTGGAGAATAAGGATGAAGAGTCATCTGATGGCACTTGGATTTGATATTTGGAAATATGTATAAGATGGATATACTACACCATCTTCCCCACAAATTGGTGTTTCTGAAAAGAAGTTATGAAATGACAATTCAAGGGTTGTTAATGCCATTTTTAAGTGGATTATCCATAAATTTATTTGTAAAAGTAATTCACTACAAATCAACCAAAGAATTATGGGACAAACTTAAAGTTATTTATGAAGGATATAGAAAGATAAAACAAGCCAAACTTAAAAAATTTAGAGAAAAGTTTGAAAATATTAAGATGAAGGAAGAAGAAAATATTGTAGAATATCTTTAGATATTAGACGAGATAGTCAACTCAATCAGAGCATTGTGAAAAACAATAGAAGATAAATATATTTTTCAGAAAGTGTTGAGATCATTGCCTATGAGATATGATGCCAAGATATTTACCTTAAAGGATAGAGACAACCTTTAAAAAATCATTACGTATGAGCTCCATGGAATCCTCATATCTTATGAGATGAGGACATGGAAACAAAGGACATCTAAAGAGGAAATGACCTTCAAAGAAATAAAATATAAGAAGAATTAGGAGCAAGTGTCCAATGAAGATCAATCAGAAATATTTGAGGAAGAAGTAGCTAACTTCATGAAAAACTTAAGAAAGGAATTGGTAAATTCAAAGGAAAACTACCTGTTAAATGTTTTAACTTTGGCAAAGTTGGAAATTTCACCAATAAATGTCCCTATCCAAAAAAAGAATAAAGTGATGGTGAAGAAACTTACAAAGAGTACAAGAAGAGAAAAACTAGAAACAATAAGAAAGTCCACAAAAATAAGAAGACCTTCTACACCAAAGAAGAAAACAACTCATCTGAAGAAAGTGGAGAAGAAGAAGAATCAACGAATCTATTTATGGGTATAGAGAAACATGATAATCCTACTAAAAATACTTTTGGTATGGATGAAGAATATGAAGACGAAGGTGAAGTATATCTTGAAGCATAATTTCTCAGTCCTATGGAAGATCTTAGACAATGTAAAAATAAGATTAAGTCACTAAAAGGGAAGTTACTAGAGTTTGAGGAAACATGGAAATCAAGAGAAAGAGAATTATCAAAAATAGTCAAGGAAAATGAACAAATCATGATTGACTTGAATACTCAACTCCAAGAATCCAGAAGAATAGAAGAGGTCCTTACTGAACAAATTAATGAAAAACAACAAGACTATGAGAAGCAAGAAGCTAAAATTGTCCTTCTGAAAAAGGAACTTGAGAAAGGAAAGAATCACTCAAGATCTGAAAATAGATAAAAAAAAAATATTGGATGACATTCTGAATAGTCAAAGATCACCAAAGGATAAGACATGACTTGGTTATGACAAAAAATCAACCTCTTCCACACAGAAGACATATAAAAGAAAAATCAATTACGCATATGCTCTTAAGAGAACCTTAAATATTGAAAATAACAAGATGAATAAGGCACCATTAAAGACTATTCATAATAAATTGAAGTTTTCACCTCCCACAAAAGAGAAAGAAGACAAATGGAATATAATGTCTAGAAGAACTCCTCCTAAGATATATCAACACATCTTTCTTCGATATTGCTACTATTGCAATAACTTTGGACATAAAGAAGTACATTGCAAGGCTTATGGAAAAACAAACATTCATAGAAATAATAAAAAATATAAAAGAAACAAAAATAATATGAAGAATAGAAGTTACAATTCAATCTCTCCATTACAAATTTTCAATGTTGAATGCAATAAGTGCAACAATTATGGTCATCAAACCAATGAATGTAGGATAACCACAACAATAGTTTCTTTTATCACTCGGGATAAAAAATATGGAAAGGAAAACATATGGAATATACAAAATGCAAAGTAGCCCTATATGCCAAGAACAAAAATTGTTAATGGTACATTGATGTTGGATGCTCCAAACATATGATAGGAGATAAAAGTAAATTTCTCAAACTAACAAAGAAGGAAAAAAAAAGTGTCACATTTGGAGATAAAGTATCTTCTAAAATACTTGTAAAAGGCACGATCACCTTGGGAAACAAGAAAAAAGAAGAAGAAAATGTGTTACTAGTTGAAAATATGAAGCCTAATATTCTAAGTGTAAGCCAAACTTGTGATCAAGGGAATATATTCATCTTTGACTCATAGAAATGTGAAATAAGAGAAGAAGGATCAAGAAAGTTAGTTGCTATTGCACCAAGAACCTCAAGCAATGTGTATATCTTAGATATTAAGGATGAATAAGAATGCCATATGAGTCAAGAAGATGAAATATGTCTATGGAACATAAGGATGGGATACTTGAGCTTTGATAACCTGATCAAAGATAGTAAAAAGGAAGATGTAAAATACATACAAAAAGCCATCAAGCCCTCATATCATGTTTGCAAACATTGTCAATTAGGAAGGTAGACAAGAGTTAGATTCAAGACAAAAGAGAATTCTACATCAAAACCCGTGGAGATTGTTCACACTGATCTCTATGGGCCATCTAGGACTAGAAGCATACAAGGGGAACACTACTTCATGTTGATCATTGATGACTACATGAGGATGACCTGGGTATATTTTCTCAAAGAAAAATATGAGGAACTTGAAAAGTTCAAAGCATTCAAGACTTATGTAGAGAATGAAATAGATCTCAAAATCAAATGCTTAATATCAGATAATGGAGGGGAATTTATCTCTAATGAATTCAATAAGTTTTGTGAATATCATGGAATCAAGAGAAAATTCTTAGCTCCAAGAACTCCTCAACAAAATGGAATTGTGGAGAGCAAAAAATAGAACTGCTCAAGAGTTTGCAATAACTATGTTGAATGAATCCAAGTTTCAAGACAAATTTTGGAGAGATGCTAATCCAGGTGGATATTGGTGGCCACCCACCTTTTCCAACTGGCTCAAAATAGTTTTCTGGCAATTTTTGTAATTTACTATTTTTAGTAGTTTTTAAGTTTCGAGGCCATTTTGAAGCCCTAAAAAACGTTTTTGGGAAAATGGGGAGAAATATATAAGTTCCTTCTATATTTCCCCAAAATGAATCTCCTCAACGATACCTTTCCAACGGGCTATCATGCACCTAAAACGGAGATCGTATGCAAAAGTTACGACCCCAGGAAGTTGACGTACTAACTTACCCAAATGGGGCCCACATGACTTTTGGCACTTCATCTCCTAGGGTTAGGTTTTTGGATGTCTAGGGTTTTGGGCATTCCTGTTTATTGTAAAAAAGGCCTTCAGAGCCTCATTGGAATCGTCTTCTGGCGAATGCGAGTAGCAGACACATCTCTTCTCAGAGATAAGCTACCACCATTCTAGCGAGTCTTTCACTCTGTATTTTTACAATCTTTGTACATTTTCGCTCATTAATAGAAAGTTGTGTACTATTGTATCTCTGTTTTTATGGTTGCATCTCTGATACATTTCTTTTATATTATTGGATATCTGAGATATCTCTTTGCATTTATTTATTATATCTCCGCTCTCATTTTGTGCAGAAAATAATCCGGATCAGATGCAATATATATAAAAGTCCACATACTTAACCGAGAAAAATTGAGAGTTAACCATGAGAAAACCTCTTATGAATTTTGGTTTAGAAGACTAGCATCTGTGAAACATTTCAGAGCCTTTGGAAGTAAGTGTTACATCTTGAGGGATGAATATACTCTAGGGAAATTTGACTCTAGATCATATGAAGGTATATTTTTGGGATATTCACCCCAAAAAAATGCCTACAAATGCTATAATCTAAGATTTCACAAAATAGTGGAAAGTGCATATGTAAAAATAGATGATCTAAAATTCAGAAAAATCAGATCTCAAGATGAAACAAAAAATTAATGAATGGAGAAGAACTAGTGATGATGAAGAAGATGGTGAATCACAAGATGAAGAAGATATTGCATAATTACAAGAAAATGATGTTGGAAGGTTTACAGTTGGGAGTAAGCTTGTCATTGATGGCAAGAACAATGATGGAAAAGATCAACATGATTAGCAGCGCAGTGATAATGGAAGAGTAAACTCCATTTTAGAATTTCAGATACCAGGAGTTGAAGTGTCGAAACACTTCACCACCGAAGTGGCGAAATCGTGAAGTGACGAAATCACAAGGTGGATGAAATCGTGAAGCGGCAAAATTGCGAAGGTGGAGGAAATTGTGAAGCAACAAAATCACGAGGTGGAGAAATCACGAGAAGATCTGGGCCGTAGGATCTGGGGTATCTATGAAGGCTCAATAGCCGTTAGATATGGTGAAGATTCAAGGCAGATAATTCCAAGAGTCATCCAACTCCCCAAAACTGTGAAGGAATCTTGGCCATCCATCGAGGACAGTCGTGGACCGTTGATCAAGAGGACGCGTGGCGAAAGATAATCATGTCGCTGACTGGAAAGTCAAAGGAACAGGGTTCCCTAACTTCTCGAATTCGCGATATGAGAAATCACAAAATAATCTCAACCGTTAGATCGAGGCCAAATATGGACCATTGATCGGGCACAACGAAGTCTCGTGGAGTTGTGAAGTCCCGATAAAATCTTGACCGTTGATCCAAGAGGGACATGTGGAAAAAGATCAGAGCATGTCAAAGCTCCATCTCAGAGTTTCGCATATCGCAACTTGGAGTGATGAGAACTTCCATCACAGGAATCGCGAGATGTGAACTCACGATAAGATTTGGACCATTAGATCACCAAGGGTTCTGGACCATTGATCTAAGATCCATCTCGGAGCTTCGCCTATCGCGACTTGGAGTGACAAGAACCTCCATATAAGGAACCGCGAGATGAAAATTTACGATAATATCTGGACCGTCAATTCACCAAGAACGTGGACCGTCGATCTGAGCTCCATCTCGGAGTTTTGCCTATCGCGACTTCGAGTGACGAGAACCTCCATCTAAGGAACAACGAGATGTGAGATCGCGATAAGATATGGACCGTCAGATCTATGGAGATTTCAACCATCGATCAGACTCGATGAAGTTTATAAACTCGCGAAATATGAAGCGCCTTTTTGGCACAGCCTGTGGTCACCGCCGATGGTCACGAGAAGGGAAGGAGTCAGTTCAGATAAGCTCCATTTCGGGGTTTCGGGGATCACGAATTGGAGAGTCGAGATGCCTCATCTCCATATTCATGAAATGTAAAATTACGAAAGTGTTTTATGCATAAGCACGTGGTCTCAGCCGGTGGTCACACCATCGAAGAGCTGAAGATAAGAGTACGTGCAGACAAGCTTCCTTTCGGCGTTTCAGGGATCGCGACTTGGAAAGTTGAGAAACTTCACAACGGAATTAACGAAAAGGCGAAATGTGAAATCATGAAAAGAACGTTAGGAACAAGCACTTGGTCATATCCATGGTCATATAAAGGAAGGAACCAGCATAGAAAAGCTCTGTTTCGGAGTTTCGGAACTCATGACATGGAGACTCAAGATGTCTCATCGCAGAATCTCTGAATTGCGAAAGTGCTAAACGGGTAAATAACGCAAGAACTCATCAGAGTTAATCCAACGATGGAGGTGAACATGAGCACGATCAAAGGGATAATGTTGATCCTCATAGTGTAACTACTAGAAACCGTTGATGGTTTCTACCAGAGGATGCGAAGAGACTTCTGTTTGATTTTCAGAGGAGCTGAAGAGTTACATGGAATCTGCCAGCAGAATGAAGACGATTCGTGGAGGAAATTGACATCTAGATGAGGGTTGGATCTCGTAACTAAAATAGAAAGGATGAAATTGACTATAACAGAGATTACAAAGAGTCTCAACTACCAGAGAGAAAAAGGAATCTCGGCATAACACCTAGTGATGATAGACACATGGGTTGAACTGCCAGAGAAGCTGAAGAGTTGCGATGATGATCACTCAGAGCACTTGAGATGTGGAGGAGATTGGAGTGGTATGAGAATGCAGAGGAATGGAGAATATTGCATGCACAAGATGCACAGAAGCTATATATACACGGTACAAAGAAGAGATGCGGTTGTTGTTGGAGTTGCTATGGTTGCTATTATTGAAGGTGATTCGTGCGTGAAGGAGGAGGGAAGTGCAGCAGCTGAATTGAACAAAAGAGGAACTGCGCAGTGAATGGACATGGTGCAAAGAGCATAAAAGGAAGAAGAATAGACAACACAAGTCAAGTGTGCAGGAAGGAAGTGAGGCAGACAGAGAAACGAAATGCAGTAGAACAGTGATGAGACTGGTAAGCTGTTATTGAACACTATATCACTGTAATAGGTTTCAGTATTTCATATTCATAATCCAGGGTGGTATGGAGGTACTAGGGAGGACTGTTGTCCTCAGAGGTTCAAGTGGATGCTTGAACATAGGCAGTTGTAGCTTCCTTCTAGTCATTTCTAGAGAAACTAGGGAGTTGGTGCTTCCTTCTAGTGGGTGCTAGAGAAAAAAAAAATAGAGAGTTGGTGCTCTCAACAAGTTGCAGCTTGCAAAACAGAGGTTGTATCCTCACAATGAGTTGGTGCTCATATGTATGATAATGTAAAGAATGTAAATAATACTTATCATATAAAGAAGAAGAGGTTTTTACCATGTATGGGTTTCCTTGGGAAATATCTGTCTCTGTGTTTCTCATATATGTGACTGATGTTGAATGTGCAATTGTTTATTTCCCTGCATTATTGTGATCATCATTGAGTGCCTTATAAATATTTTAAAAGAAGCATAATTGTTTAAGCTCGATGACAATTGATTCACCCCCCCTCTCAGTTGTCCAACAAATGAACCATACATTGATGAAGAAAACATTCAAGAAGAAACACCCATGCCAAAACCACCATTAAAAAGGGTTGAAAAGAATAATCAAGAAAGTCAAATTATAAGAAACAAGAGTGCTAGAGTAAAAACAAGGAGGAAACTCTTATATGAAGAACTAGAAATGATTTCTCTAATAGAGCCTAAAAAAATTTCAAAAGCCAGTAAAAGTGAGGATTGGATAAAAGCAATGAATGAGGAACTTGATCAAATAGAGAAAATTCAAACTTGAGAACTAGTTCAAAGACCTAAAGATAAAAATGTGGTAGGAACCAAATGGATATTCAAAAACAAAATCAATGAAAATGGACAGATCATAAAAAATAAAGTTAGACTAGTATGAAAGGGATATGCCCAAGTGGAAGGAATTTAATTTGGAGAAACCTTTTCCCCAATAGTTTTATTAGAAGCAATCAAAATGTTTATGACATTTTCATGCTTAAAAAACTTCAAAATCTATCAGATGGATTTCAAGTCAACATTCCTAAATGGAACCCTAGAAGAAGAATTATGCATAGAACAACCCGAAGGATTTAGATTCAAAGTAAAAATAGACTATGTATGCAAATTGAAGAAGGATTTATATGGTCTTAAACAAGCCCCTGGAGCATGGTTCTCAAGACTTGATCAGTATCTACAACAACAAGGATATAAGGGAGGAACTACTGATAGTAATATATATATATATATATATATATATATATATATCAAAATTAAAGAACACAATATGATTGTTGTACTGGTATATGTGGATGACATAATCTTTGGAAGTAATTTAACTATACTAAGAAAACAATTTTTCACAGAAATGAAGAAAGAGGTTGATATGTCTATGCTAGTTGAACTAACTTTCTTCTTAGGTTTACAAGTTACTCAAATAGAAAAAGGCATATTCATATGTCAAAGAAATTCTCAAGAAGTTCCAAATGGAAGACTATAAACCAATGAGAACTCCTATAGTCACAGGATGCAAACTGAGCTTAGATGATGATTCACCAAAATTAGACCAAACTATGTATAGATCTATGATTGGAAGTCTCCTTTATGCAACAACAACAAGACCTGACATAGTGCATGTTGTAGGACTAGTGGGTAGGTTTCAATCTACACATAAAGAAACTCACTTAAAATCAGTAAAAAGGATATCCAAATATCTACAAGCTACATTATACTTTGGATTATGGTATCCAAAAACAAAAGAGTTTACTTTGAATGCGTATACTGATGTAGATTGGGCAGGTAGTATAGATCACAGGAAAAACACCAATGGAAGAGCATTCTTCCTAGGAAAGTGTCTGGTGGCATGGATAAGTAATAAAAATGTTAGAATATAAAATATGGTGTGCTCATTTTACCATTGACGATACCCTCGTCACCCAACCACAGGCCGAAGCCTCCCTCTGAGCACCTTAACCTTGACCTGAGAATTCCTCTAGGAGCAAACCCTAGGCTAGATAGCCAAACAAGGAGCAGCACATCAATCCCCAAGGATAGCGCATCACAAAAGGCTGATTAGATAGTCCAAAACCTAGCCAAGAGATATCCAAACCAAATACTAAAACTTGATGCTGCTACAGCTGCACCTGCAACCCTCCTCCAAACCTGCGCACCAACTGGGAAAACTACAGTCCTGAGATGTGACAAATGAGAACTGGTGCCCTGTATTTATGTTGGTTCTGCCAGATTTGCTGGGGCCGACTTCTCCTTCTGGATAGTGTCTGTTCAGTATATTATTATTATTTCTGGCCGACTTCTTCTCTTGGAGGCTAATAGCCTAATATAAATTATCTTCTTGAGCCGACAAGGATTCTATGGTTATTATCCATTTCATTAGGGTTTCTCTTGCTTCTGGGAGTCTTCTATTCTCGTCAGGTTCACACATGGGGGTAAATATCTCCCGCAGCTACCATAATATTAACACTCCCTCCTAGCTAGAGAGGTATTTATAGGTAATGGACTTGAGCACAAAACATACCATTTACCTGGTAGCATCAATATAGTCATCTAGACTATTTCATGACTAGATCATGAGCATCACCATCACCATCAGTTGCATCATCTCTCGAAACCATACTTCATCTGAGTAGTTGGATATGATGCTGGATAAGTCACTCTCACCATGGAGTGATATAGGAGGAGTGAAAGCTCTGAACTGTTTTCCGTCTGGAAAATATCTGTTCATCATTCATCTGAATGATCATCTCCAATAATCTGTTGTTGTCTTCAAGGAAATTAGAAAAAGGTTAGAAAACATCTATGTCTATTCATAGTAGTACACAACTACAATCCAGTGGTTAACTACCAAATCAAGTAACACACAAGTACTTTATCAGCAACGTATAGTTGCGAGCAGTGAAACACATTCACCACAGTAGTCCTCATCTACTGTCATATAGTCTTCATAACAAACATCTGAGAGCATCCTGCATAGAAACAATGTTATGATAAAAACTGTATCATCTGGGCCAATC
>ML786221.1:691786-707536 GCA_009831015.1 Picea engelmannii | reverse complement strand
TGAGAAGAGATTAGTTAGGGCATCATACATCTTCTTCGATGAGTCAAGATGGGAGATGTAGGGTATCAAGTGGTCTTTTATGGAATCCACTATGATACTCATGGCATTGATGTCAACGTCTTTGAACTTCTCCATAGCTGTAATGTTCTGTGGTTCCTTCTCTTCTCCTTCTATAAACTCTGGCTTCACGATCTTTCCTTTCACAATGTCCAACACTTTATTCTTAGCAAGGATGTGGTAAATCCTTGTCTTCCATGCTCTAAAGTTAGAAGCTCCATCTAACTTGTTCTCAGACTTCATAGAGTTTGTCATGGCTTGCTTGACTTGGTCAAACCCTAGATTTGACCAGAAATCCAAACTTCACGTCTTAGCCTACTGAGAGTACCAGGAGATGCACTGGGCTAGGGCGCACTGATCTATCTAGAGATTAGGTCAATCTCGTCACTTAAGGTTCCTCGACAAGAGGTTTAGGGTTTCTGCAACTGCTTCTGCTGGTAACCCTAGCTGCAGTGCTTTTGGAAGCTGCTCCTGCTAGTAACCCTAGCGACAGTTCCTCAATGAGCTCAATGTCTAGTGGCTATGTTTCCTTCCAGCGTTTTAGGCTAATTGAAGGGGTGTGGGCCCATAACCTATTAGAATATAAAATATGGTGTGCTCATTTTACCATTGACGATACCCTCGTCACCCAACCACAGGCCGAAGCCTCCCTCTGAGCACCTTAACCTTGGCTTGAGAATTCCTCCGGGAGAAAACCCTAGGCTAGATATCCAAACAAGGAGCAGTGCATCAATCCCCAAGGATAGCGCATCACAAAAGGCTAATCAGATAGTCCAAACCCTAGCCAAGAGATATCCAAACCAAATACTGAAACTTGCTACTGCTGCAGCTGCAGCTGCAACCCTCCTCCAAACCTGCGCACCAACTGCAACTACAATGTGCACCAACTAGGAAAACTGCAGTCCTGAGATGTGACAAATGAGAATTGACGCCCTGTATTTATATTGGTTCTGCCAGATTTGCTAGGGCCAACTTCTCCTTCTGGATAGTGTCTGTTCAGTATATTATTATTATTTTTGGCCGACTTCTTCTCTTGGAGGCTACTAGCCTAATATAAATTATCTTCTTGAGCCGACAAGGCTTCTAGGGTTATTAGACAATTCATTAGGGTTTCTCTTGCTTCCCGGAGTCTTCTATTCTTGTCAGGTTCACACATGGGGGTAAATATCTCCCGCAGCTACCATAATATTAACAAAAAAAAATCTATATCACTATCCACAGTAGAAGAAACATACATTGTTGCTACATCTTGCTGCACACAAGTAATATGGATGAAACAAACCCTAGAATATTTACAAGTTAAATATGATCATCCAATCACTATCAACTATAATAACACAAGTTATATAAGTGTCTCTAAGAATCATTTAATGCACTCTAAAACCAAACATATCCCAATCAAATCCCATTTCCTTAGATACTAGGTTACTCAAAAATTGGTGAAAGTGGAGTGTGTAGACACAAAAGAACAAAATTGCAAAATTTTTTACAAAACCCTTACCCAGAAGAACATTTGAAAATATTAGACATAAATTAGGAGTAATCCCCATTCCTAATTGAACTAAAAAACCTTCATCGGAAAAGGAAGCACACATATAGGGGGAGCATCACCTCAAGGGGGGCAAGGAAAGATCCCTTCTATCATTATTGTCAAAGGGGGAGGACAAGCTATAAAATTCAAGCTATAAAACTCAAAAAGAGGGATAATATAGAAAAAGACAATTTTACTATGTTGTCATCAATGAAAAAGGGGGGATAGCTGGAATTTTGGTTGTCATTCATGTCAATAGTGTGCAAGACATAAGTTCATAGAAATAACACTGCATTATGCAGGACACAAACTTAGAGAAGTAACATTGCATCATGCAGAGATCAAAGTGTTGGAAGTATGGTTGTCATTGATGTCAACAGTGCGCGGGAAATAAGATCAGAGAAATAACACTACATCATGCAAGACACAAATTCAAAGAAATAACACTTCATCACGCAAATATCGCATAGGACACAGGCCCAGACAAATAGTGCAGAGATCGCGTAGGACAAAGGCTTGGGAAGAAATAGAGTTGCATTTCATAGAACATAAGCTCAGGAGAAATAGTGTTTCATCACACTGATATCGAGCCGTTGAACAATATTATAGATAAAAAATGATATATGTATCGTGCTCATCCATCTAACCTACCATGCGCAACATGGAAGAAGCATTGAAAACCACATTGTTGAGACCCCTACCACCTGCGACATGGAAAAAGTATTAAAAACCACATTGTTGAGTCCCCTACTATGTGCAACATGGAAGTAATATTAAAACCACATTGTTGAGTTTCCTAATATGCATGACATGGAAATAGTATTAAATCCCCATTGCAACAAATTTTAAGACACAAGAAGGTGCAACCCATTGTGAGAAGTTCTGAGACATAGGAGGTACAACCTCATTGCGATAAGTTTTAAGAGACATGAGAGGCACATCCCCATTACGAAAAGTTATGAGATGCAAGAAAGAAAAATATCATTGTGAAAAATTTTCGAGACATGAGAGGCACAACCCCATTAGACAAATTTTTGAGATTCAAGAGGTGCAACGCATTGCGATAAAGTTATGAGACACAAAAGGTACAACTCGATTGCGAGAAGTTTTTGAAACAAGAAAGAAACAACCCCATTGCGACTTAAAGAAACGATTGTTTCCCTAAGTCAAATGATCTGTAAATGGGTTGAAGGAAGTGGCTAGGTTCCTAATATAGTCAAGCGTGGAAATAAAATATCAATATTGAATCCTTATCATGATCCAATGATAGTCGAGTTTCGACGAAACTAGATCATTGTGTAAGTGACAGTCTTAGTAATATTTTTAAGAGTTTATTAGATTAACCATTCGATAAGGAAGATTGACATAAGAAAGAACTAAATTCAATTGATTTGAAGGGGATTTGAAAGTCAATTTAAGTTAATGTCAATAACATATTTTTATTAGTAAAGAGGCACATTGATTCATTGAAGAGACAAAATAGTTTAGCGATGTGTTAACACTCGAAAATTTATTTGGGTTGTATCAAAGAAAACCCCAAGGTAACTGTTTCAACTAAATTTAGATTGTACTCTGACCTATACAACCAGAGAGGGATTTCTCATATGTCTAATGACTGGTAATAACTCAAAGATTTCATTAATAAATACAGAGAGGTTGGATTCTGCAATGGGATAGGTTTATTTTTTGTTTTAAAAGGGTTGGTAGTATAAACAAGGAAAAGTTACCATTGGGAAATGGATTCAAGGCCTGGATTTCTATGTTTTTACAGAAAACAACAAGTTGGTTTCTTTCTACAGATCTGAGGAAAAATGGGTGCTATGCTCAACAAATAAATGATATAAAATGAGATATGGAAAGGAGAATAAATCCCACTACACTACAAGAATGTCCATTGCAACTTTAGAACAAAGGACACGAAGATTAATTACTAAACAGAGCATCAAATGAAGATGGATTCTGTAAAAGTAACCATTAACACATAACAAACATCTTCAGTGTGAAAGGAGCATAAAACATGGATGAATTCCTACCACTTACTCTCAGACAATGCTAGAATAAAAACATAATCATGGAAATGATATACAAGAAACACATACTGAACATAAACACCATTCAGAATCTCAAATCTCAGAAAGGAAAATTTTGCATTAACTTCAAAGGAATAAACAAGTCTTGATCTGCAGTGCAATAATCCTCTTTTCCCAAAATGTGTCCCCCTGTTTACATAAAAATGAACAACTTGTATAGAAAAATAATTCCACACTTGTCTGTTAGGGTCGAACTATTACCTCCTAGAATCATGGATACTGTTTCTTTGAAAGAGAACAATAACTTCAATGGATTTACTAAAAATAGAAAACCCGACTTTGCCAAATCATAATCGTAACCGAAATATTCTTTACAATAATTGATCATGATCAAAATTCAACCATATGGTTGTGATGAGTCATCATGTGCACTACTAGACACTCTGTCACCCCTGCATAGAAAGTCTGTTATGCAACAGTAACCTACAGCAAAAGCGCAACAAATATGTAGAAAATTAAGACAATAGGGGTTAAATATGACATCATATATCCCAAATAAAAATTTATTTTTCAAAATGGAGAGAGGTTTTTGTTAATGAACTTGTTATTGAGAAAAATCACTCTTAGTTTTCTAAACATCCTCTCCAATATCTTGGGATCCATGCCCAAATATGGTGACAAAAACCAAATCTGAAAATAGGGGCTGTAAAGATTCATTTGAATCTACCAAAATATGACACTTTTTTCAAACCTAAGAGAGGTTTTTATTATTTGGTTCGTCATCAACTAAAATCTCTCGGGGATTTTAAAAATTCCTCTCTAGCTGGTCGAAAAGTGATCTTGAAGTTGATCACTAAACCAGTCATTTACACAGGTTGCCCTGTAGCTTGTGCGTAGTAAAAACCTCTGCATGGAAAACCCTATGCGTAAGAAAATCCATGCGCAACAAAATCCTCTACGTGAAAAAATCTACTCCGTGGTAAAACCCTCTGTGCAGAAAAATCCTCCGTGCAACAAAATCCTCTGCACAAAAAAATCCTCCACGCGACAAAATCCCCTACGTGACAAAAACCTCTGCGTGGAAAAATCCTCTGCGTGACAAAATCCTCTGCATGAAAAAATCCTCTGCGCGAGAAAATCCCCTGTGCGACAAAACCCTATGCACAGAAAAACCCTCCGCGCAGAAAAATCCTCTGGGAAAAACCCTTTGTGCAATAAAACCCTTTCCGTGACAAAATCCTCTATGCGACAAAATCCTTTGCGCCGTGAAATACTCTGTGCGAAATGCAACAAATGAAAGAAGCAAAAGCCTTTGCACAATGAACTTGCACAACGAGTATGCTTTTGAAGTTTGCAACAATACCAATGAAATGGAGTGTCATGATTGTTCCTTATCTAACCGCATGAAAGTTGATGATGAACCATAATACCTTTTGATATGATATTCAACCTAACCTATGATTCATCTAGGAATGCCTTGATTTTCCCAAGATCATGTCATGACTTTGAAAACTTTTTAAAAACCTCTAACTCTATTTGTGAAAATCATGGTGCTAACAACTGGCTCCAATGGGAATTCTATCCTCCCAGTCAATTAGAAAAGAACTCATAGACCATGTGCCTATCCATTGGGATGCTCCCAAAATCAACTTTTGAAGTGTACCTTGTAACCTGCTCTCTTGCTGACCTGAAACCAATCACCTTGAAATCCAAACCTGAACTGTTCTGCCAAAAATTTATTCTATAAGTGAACCAAACCCAAACTAAAAGTACAAACTAAAAAATATTGAAAGAAATTATCTCCATGTTATTCACACCTACCTACCCTAACTTCTTGAAAAAACTGTCAATCAAGTAATTTCATATTTCCAATAAATCCAATCAAGTATCTTCTCACATAAATTGACTGCTTGATTGTGCTTGAACAGAGTTGAACCTGGAACATGTGATGATAAGGGTATCTTATAATACTTTTGTTTAGCACAATGGATACATGGTTTTGAATTTAAATTGAAGAATCCTTCCATATATCCATCTATAGGATCATAAAAATCATGGATGTTTCATTGATTCCCAAAGCAGTCTACAATATGTTATCATGATTGGACTGTTCATGTGTATATTCTACTTGCACATACTTCTTTGGGTGTGGATTTTCAAACTCATTTCCAGACACAAAACATTTCTCAATATTGACATCTAAAGGAAGCTGAAAAGGATCTTCAAAAGACAAGCTTTCATAGTGAAATTCTTGGGGTTGAATTTGATCTTCTAAGGACTCAAGATCATTCTCAAGTTTTTCAACACACTCTTATAAGAAACTGACCTTATATTTAGAAGAAAATTTACATGACTTCAAATACATGGGTAAAAAATTGAGAAAGCCTCTTCGATTTGATCATCATCAAACATGCCAAAATATTCTTTAAAACCCTCAACAAAAATAATATTTACTACTAGCTTGGTTTTTCCATCCATGTTTCTAGGAAGACAATCCAAAAATATCTTATAGATCGAATATACCTAACAGACAAACCTTCAGCCCAAAATTTACACTTTCCTTGGAACGAATCATAAAACAGTCTAAGGAAAACATCTTCATGTTTGAATATAATAAGCTCAGTGAAGTCGTGAAAATTTTATATATTCTTCAAAGTCAAACTCATATCATCTCCACTAAATTTTGGACCATTTCTTAAAAAATATTCATCCTTGGGTAAAGTATTTGGGAAACCATGAATCTGTGAAAAGTTGAAACATGCATACCTTAAAACAATTGTAGCAACATGTGAGTTCTTCATCAAATCCAATGGAGTCACTAGTACCTTCTTCAATCTTTAAGACCTTCAGACAATGGAGTCTCCATTGCTACTCTGACATATGGATACAAATGCAAATAGAGTCACCAGGCGGATGATTTACAACCTCTTCGTGTCTGACTGTTTTCCACCATCAACAATTAGATCTGAACTTTGTTGTTTATCCCAGGGAAAATGCAACTTTCATTCCTCGACAGCGACGCCAAAATGTTAACATTCATAAATTTCTTTGGGTTGTATCAAAGCAAACCCCAAAGTAACTTTTTCAACAAACTTTAGATTGTATTCTGACATATACAACCAGAGAGGGTTCTTTCATATGTCTAATGACTGGTATTAACTCAAAGATTTCATCAATAAATGCACAGAGGTCAGATTCTGCAATAGGACAAGTTTATTTTTTGTTTTAAAAGGGTTGGTAGGATAAACAAGGAAAATGTACTATTGGGAAATGGAGTCAAGGCCTAAATTTCAATGTTTTTATAGTCGACAACAAGTTGGTTTCTTTCTGCATATATGAGGCAAAATAGGTGATATGTTCAACAAATAAATGATATGAAATGAGAGATGGAAAGGATAATAAATACCACTACACTATAGACATCAATCAGTCGATGAATTACCTGTGCAACTTTAGAAGAAATGAAAAAAATATTAATTACTAAACAGAGCATCAAATGAAGATGATTTCTGTAAAAGTAACCATTAACACATAACAAGCATTGTCAGTGTGAAAGGAGCATAAAACATGTATGAATTCCTACCACTTACTCTTAGACAATGCTAACAGAAAAACGTAATCGTGGAAATGTTATACAAGAAACACATACTGAACATAAACATTGTGATGAATCTCAAATATCAGAAATAGGAAACTTTTGCATTAACTTCAAAGGAATAAACAAGTCTTGATCTGTAGTACAATAGTCCTCTTTTACCAAAAATATTCCCCCTATTTACATCAAAATGACCAACTTATATAGAAAACTAATGCCACAATTGGTTGTTAGGGTCGAACTACTACTTCCTAGAATCATGGATCTAGTTTCTTTGAAAGAGAACAATAACTTCAACGGATTTACTAAAAATAGAAAACTAGACTTTGCCAAATCATAATCGTAACCGAAATATTCTTTACAATCATTGATAATGATCAAATTCGACCATATGGTTGTGATGATTCATCATGTGCACTTATGGACACTTTGTCACCCTTGCACAACAAGTTTGTTACACAACAATAACCTACAACAAAAGCACATCAAACTGAGAAAATAGAGGTTAAAGATGATATCACATCTCCTGAATAAAAAACAATTTTTCAAAATGGAGAGACATTTTTGTTAATGAACTTCTTCTTGAGAAAAACCTCTCTTGAGTTTCTAAAAATCCTCTCCAGTATCTTAGGATCCGTGCCCCAAGATGATGACAAGAACAAAATATGAAAAAATGGGTTGTAAATATTTATTTGAATCTACCAAAATATGACACTTTTTGCAAATATGAGAGAGGTTTTCATTGTTTGGTTTGTCCTCGACAAAAAACTCTCAAGGATTTTTAAAATTCCTCTTCAATTGGTCTAAAACTGATCTTGAAGTTGACCACTAAAACATCCATTTACGCAGTGTTCCCTATAGCCTGTGCGTAGTAAAACCCTTTGCGCGGAAAACCCTTTGCGTGACAAAATCCCCTACGTGTCAATATCCTCTACATGACAATATCCTCTGTGTGGAAAAATCCTTTGTGCGACAAAATCCTCTGTGTGACAAAATCCCATGCACAACAAAATCCTCTGCGTGACAAAATCCTCTGCACGACAAAATCCCCTACACGAAAAAATACCCTATGCGGAAAAACCCTCTGCACAGAAAAACCCTCTGTGCGCAACAAATGAAAGAAGCAAAATCCTTTGCGCAATGAACTTGCACAGCGAGTATGCTTTTGAAGTTTGTAATGATACCAATGACATGGAGTGTCATGATTGTTCCTTCTCTAACCTCATGAAAGGTGATGATGAAATATTATACCTTTTGACATGATATTCACCCCAACCTATGAATCATCTAGGAATGCCTTAATTTTCCCAAGATCATGTCATGAATTTGAAAACTTTGGACAAAAATCTAACTCTAGCTATGAAAATCATTTGGCTAACACAATGCACACCATTTGTTAAGACATATAAACTCATCAGAATGAAGAATGAAAGTGCGACTCAAGAGATATCTGAGTATACCTAAAGCAGAGTCACCATAATATATGAGAGTAAAAATAAAAATTGTGCAGTGAGGGTGGACGGGAGGAGCTCGAGAGGATTGTAGTCCTCTATAGGTTGAAATCTGAAGAACATGGAGTTGCAAATTCCTTTCAAGTTGGTGCTTGAAGAAAACAAGGGGTCGATGCCTCCTTTCAAGTTGGTTCTTGAATAATACAGGGGGTTTGAGCCTCCTTTCATGTTGGTGCTTGACAAAGTAGGGAGTTGTATATTCCTTGAGTACGTGCTCAAAAAATAAGGGGATTTGTGTCTCCAAGAGTTTATGCTCTAAAGAGGATTGGTGTCATTCACAATCACAAGTCATTCTTTATAAACTCTGTAATTCTTGTTAATTATATTTATAAAATTATTTTTAAATACAAATCCATTGTTGATATATTGTGGTGATTAATAAAATAACAAATTAATTACTAATTGTTTAAAAAGTTAATATTGATTCACCCCCCTCTCAATTTTTCCAACAAATAACACCACATCCAAGGTAATGCTTCTTTCCTGGCTTGATTTATACAACAAAATCCAGTATGAATATTTCCCATAGTTTACACCTCACAGCGACCCAGAGGTGAGGGAATTAGATCACCAAGTATTCCAAAACATCAGGCGTTCTTCGTTGTTTATGGTAGTGTCCAAGACACCCATCTTGCCATGTGTTGAACTCTTAGAGTGGACCACTCATCATTCTGATGCAGATAAATACATGTTAAATAACAAAGATGGAGAATGTATGGGTGTATTCTTTCCGACATAGGTAAGCACATATTATAAACTAAATAACATTGAAGTTAGGTTGAACAAGGATTTTCTTGTTCCATTCTATGAACACCATAATAACGATCAATTTTTAGCATCTTGGTGGAGGGAGGATAATAAATTTGTGAATTGGGCCTCAAAGTGGTATAACACAACGAACCTCTGAGAACCCTACATTTTCCCGATGGCCTTGATATGTCATTTGCACAGGGAAAATGATTTATCTAGGTTGGAAGCACTTTTAACTGGGGAGCCACTATCTCTAAATAGTTGATCACTGGGATAGAGGAAGCATAGAACCCAAAACTCGGAGAAACCCCTGCATTCTACATGGCATATTATATGATGGATATGATATTCTCTAGGAATGTGTTCCCTGGTCTGAGCCTAAGATGGAATATTGTCGAGGTACCTATACATGTTTACTTTAGCATGTTGTGGGAGAACATGTAAAAAATATCACTTTATTTATTTCTGATGACTTCATAGATCGAGTGTATTCTTTAATTTTTAAACAAGACTGCACAAGACTCTCTGAAGAAGCTAGGAAAGTAATATCCAATTTAGGGAATTGGTACTTACAGGAAAGAAGCACATATATTAGAATTTTTGGAGCCATCAGAGAACCATACTTATTTCTAATCCATGTACTCGACAAGATGGTGTTAGGAAAAAACTGCTACTAGATAATACTTCAAGGGTTCAATGCATCTCTGGTAAAGGATAACAAGAGAATATTTATTCCCTATGGGTTTTATGTGGCCTACCATTTCGTGAAGGATACTACACAGGCCAAACAAGAAGCTCAAAGTTAGATAGAGTACATTTTTTCCATTGGGAGATACAAGAAACACAACCCTAGGGAACTAGTAGATGAGCATGCTAGTCAGGTGGTGTCTTATTGGCCATATCCACATGAGGATTTTCCAGATGAAATATTCATAGAGAATGCCACAAACTGGGATGAAATTTTGCAGAGGAAATAAAAACCAGACCTTCTCAGGTTCATGGCCCTGTCTAGGAATGAACAATTAGACTTTCTAGAGCAGAGAATAGGGGAATTTACAGTGGACAAATCGAAGGAACAAAGTCTCTTATAGGAATCTGAATGGATGATGCAATTGCAAGGGGAAAATTTCATAGTGTCAAAAGTTTCATCTGTGTTGATAACTCCAGTCACCCTCGGAAGATAAGAGTAGGAAACCCCTAAGAACAACTCAATGGATGAATACACTCCACAAAATACTTCAGGGTGAACATCGATAAGAGGACCAGGAACTAAGCCAATGGTTTTTTTGTATGTCCTAGGACAAGTATCCCCTGTCATTGCTAACTTGATCACAATATATAGTGACAACGAGGAGGTAGAAACTTCAGTGCCTATTATAAATGAAGAATTAACAGAGGTGTTATATACGATGTCCCAAGGACCAAAATCTTTAGGCGATGAAACATAGCTGAATACAATTGAACATGATCATAGAACCCCAAACCGAACACAACAACCACTAGATAAAGAGCGAAGAAACATCAAATGCGACGTTGAACTAGGATATAAAAATGAGAATGGTAATAAAGCTACCATTGGGAGAAGTGATACACTAGTGAAAGGAAAGGATCAAAGAAACCCAAATGTTGAAGATTCATCAGGAAATAACACCAACAAAGGAGAAGAGTATGTTGGGCTCAAAGGAAAAAAATAACTTGAGGAAATATCTACGGAGCCTTTAGCACATTCCACACTCCTAGGGTCATCAATCCAAGTCGAAAACACAACAGTAGATATCATGGGAAATTCCCCAAGTATATAGAAAATCAAAGATTTATCTATTAGGAAAGATAAGGGGTCAACATGGGTTTCTGGGAAGTCTCAAATGAATCAAGAAAAAAATAAAGGAATCAATCATGAGAAGCCTGAAGTCAACAAAGGAAAAGAAATGGTACTTCAGCATTTTCATACACTAGGTAGTTTAAGAAATGCCCTCTCATGGAGGGACCAACCAATCCCAGAGTCAGTGGAAAAAGTCATCGATGTTCAAGCCATCACTTATGACAAGAAAAGACAATTGGTTGTGAAGAGAACTATGAAAAAGAGGATAATCACTTTGGATAGTTCAATAATGATCACCATGGAAGAAACCCTGTTGGATGCAGGACAATCCAGGGTAAGTGAGTTCTTAGGGGAAAGTATGGATACATCTAGTGCCACTATAGATAGGGAAAGAGAGGATGAATGAGAATCCAATTCTATGAGAGAAGAGTTAGTGCATCTCAGACACCAGGTGGAATACTATCAGTAAAATACCCATGTGGTTAGGTTCATGAGAACTGAATTTGAGGAGATTTATACTCAGTTCAAATCAGATAGGGAGGTTTTTATAACCAAGATAGTAAGTTACCAAGAGGAGACTTTGCTCGGCCTAGTAGAATATAAACAAATGATGAGATGGTCGAAGAAGTCTCATAAAATATTGACACAAATCAAGTATATTAGAGATATCCAAAAGGGATAAGGGGAATAAGAGCATGGCATTAGGATGCTTATAGACGAGATATTAGTCAATATCGAGATAAAAACGTAATATTGGGTACAATTGGTAATTGAACGACAACATAAAATGTAGGAGAGATGGGAGGATTTTCTCAGAAATTGGAACAACATAAATGTTATAACCCTAATTTGCACCAGACATGCTTACCTGGCATCAGGCCATCTCAGATTCCTTCTTTTTCAAAAAACTATTGAACAACTCTTCTTAAAAACCCCTTTTATAAAGGCCCATGCACCCTGCTCCATTATTGCACGCGTGTACATGCTAGCTGACCCAAGACAGCTCGTGTGTACCTACAAAAGAACAAAAAAAGGAAAGTTGTTGATGGAACACACAACTTTTGGTAAGTTAACTAATCCTTTCAGCCATGCATGGCCAGACATTCGACCAAATACCTAGCTTCTTCTAGCCTATAAAAGAAGGGTTAGGGGTCCCATTTTGAAGAGGAAAAATTATAGTAAAGAGACTATACGCAATTGAGCATTCCCATTGTCCCAACCTTTAGCCATCCTTGTGAAAAGAGAAGTATAGAGAAAAGTAGTTGGAGGACAGTTGAAGAGGATCCCAAGACTAGGTTCATGGAGCAGTGGAAGACTTCATCATTGTAAGTTGCTTTAGTGAAGTTAATAATAAAGAAGTACTTTTCCCATCCCACCATATGAGGTTTTCATTGTTTATTGCATACATGTCGATTAAATATCTAACCCATTAATCTATAGATGAAATGCATGTGGAGTTCTCTGTTTGTCTTTTATGAATGCAGTTCAGCTTTGGGAGGAGAGTTGCGGTCAAAGAGAGACCAAGCATGAAGAGGGATCGATATCAAATGCCTGAAATAAGGTACGTCAACTTAATCTCTCGAGTCTTGTATTTACATATGAGTAATGTGGTCTAGGCATGGGATGATGGTAAAACGTAAGAATCTTTAGGTCATTTCTACATGCATGATAAAACCCTTAGTGCTAGTCCATAGGAGGGATTTCCCACCCACAACAGAATTGGCGACCATACTGGGGATCTCTAGGGTTTCTGGGAATATTTTTTGGGTATTTTTAAAAACTGGTTTCATTCCTTGTTTTTAAAGTTTCTACAAAATTCTGAGGTAACAGAGATTCTGTTCTTCCATACCAGTTATCTCTATTACTTTGCTTGATTGCATTTTTTTTTTCTTTTCCAAGACCCACAGAGGTACATGCGGCCTATATAAGGTATGCACACGTGTACCTGCGCCCTACCTTCTCACAGCCTACGTGTACATGCCAGCTGAGGAAGTGTCAGTCGTGTGTATGATTTCAGAAAATTTCTTTTAGAGAGGCAGTCATCCTCTCCCTTGTCAGAAGTAATCCTTCTCAGGGGTTTTTTGGAACTCATTCTAGTCTCTGTTTTTTGCAGTTTTGTAGCTTAGGTTTCACCTCAGATTGGTTTCGTTCTATGAAATTTTCCTTCAATTATTTTTTTTGTTGTTGTTAAAGTAAGTTTTTGAGTCTTCAAGAGATTCTAGTTCTCAATACCAGTAGTCTTTTCCAATGCTTGATTGCTTGTCGTTTCATTTTTTGAAGAGTTGTAGAGGTACACACGGCCTGTATAAGGCTAGCATGCATGTACATGCACCCCAACTTTACACAACTCGCATGCACACACTTGCTGTTGAACTGTCAACAACATGCCTGTAGAGAAATTTTTTGTTTAGGGTAAGGTATTCATCCTTTCCTTTTTCAAGAGTTATACCTCTCGGGTTTTTTGGTCTCTGTCATAGCGGTCAGTAACTTGGGTTTGATCACAACAATAGCTTTCTTTTTCATTAAAATATTTTTTCTGTTTATTTATATTTTTAACTTTTTTAACTTATTCATGGGGGGGGGCATGAATCGTGCATTCATCAGTTTCTTTTAGAATCTTTTGTTATTTCTATTTTGATTGGAAGAAAATATAAAAAAATCAGTTTGTTAGATCTCTTTCTTTCCTGGCATTTTCTTTGCATTCTTATTTGAAAAAGAAAAGAAATTAGCATAGTGTTGTGCTTTCTTCTCATCTTAAAAGCATTTCAAAAAAAAAAAAAAATAAGAAATATAATCATTCTTTGCCAGTGTTCATGTAAGTTTCATCATTTTTTCGCAAGAGTATTAACACCATCAGTTGCACTACCATACCCCTTTTGAGTAAATCAAGCCTTAAAAAGAACGCTAATTAAAAATTAATAGACTTTATGTTTGTAGGGTCCATCAACTAGATTAGGCTAGAGACTTGCTTTAGGTTGGAAAGGAAACTCTTCAAGGCTATAAAACATACATAAGAGTTTGTGATAGGGAGTGTCAAAGTCCAATATCATGAAAGTTATACGGGACCCCCCTCTAATACAGGGGCTAAACACGAGGTTGCATGTGGAAAGGTAGCGGAGATAACCCCTCCAAAAATGGACCAATCGTAGTGAAGAACACATATAGAGGGCTTGTCTTGGGATTTCGTCGATTACATTTTCCATGGAGCTTAGTGGGTATCGAATCCGTTCGAGTTCCTCACTTGTCTTCCAAACCACTTACCTTCAATATCCTTGATAGGTTTCGGGCTTGATACCCTGCTCATTATGGTCTACCCGACTTTAGAGACATACATAGGTGACTGCAGGGGTATACTGTGGTACCTAAGAAAAACATCAGGCCACGCTTTGTAGAGTATACCTGGAGGGTGCTTCCATGTTCGAGTTTCACTTGCACTGGTAAGTTTCTCTAGTGTTGGTTGTTGTAATTGTTCTTCCAACTAGTTAGGTGTTTGCTTGATTTTCGTTTAGGAACTTTTAGTGTGTGCTCTATGCTCGGTAGTTTTCCATAGTGAGTTAGTCAGTCGTGGATTTGGGTCTCTGACCTAGGGTGGTAGACCACCCACTCCGCCAGTCGTGAGGACTTTTTGGTCTTCCGCTTAGAAACGTGGAGCCGCCTCTTTATAGGTGTTGTTTTAATAACACTGGTTCTTCAGAGTTAGTGTGTGAGACTTTTACGGACTTGACCGATCTCAGAAAGGGAGAACCTATGCATAGGATATTCATGGATAATTTTCCCGACCATACCAACCAAGGAACCCCTTCTCAAGGGGATTCTTGTGCTTTTCCCTTCTTCGGAAACATTGGTGTCCCTTTGATGACCACTTTGTACATTCCTGGGTTGAATGTGGGACTACCAGTTTTGTTGGGTACCATTCCAAATGTCCCAAATGCTCTTGACAATTCTTAGTTAAGAACTTTATGTCCTGGGCACCCTGTTGATGTTTCTTTGTCAACAAATTCTTCTCCTCCTCCTTCTCCCACCTCTGGTGAAAGTACAATTACTAGTAACCGGAAGTCTAAATGAAATAGAAAGAGGAAGAATAGGAAGAAGAAATCACTAACCTCTGGAAGTTATGTTGGAGATAGGTCGACAACCTCTGCAAGTCACGTTGAAGACCAACACCCAACCTCTGCAAGTTATGTTGGAGATAGGTCGACAACCTCTGCAAGTCACATTGAATACCAACACCCAGCCTCTGCAAGTTATGTTGGGGGCACACACCCACCCTCTATAAGTCATGCTAGGGGAAAGAGTCAAGTCACTGCTAGTTGTTATCACTGAAATTTCGTCCGCACAGGGCGACAAGAACTCCGCATCATCAGCACAGAAAAACAGTCATTCATGGCACAAGGATTAACTCCACAACACAGCAAAAGGGTCAAAACTATACAAAAATGGCTAAAAAATTAAAA
>ML786221.1:612147-679590 GCA_009831015.1 Picea engelmannii | reverse complement strand
TTTCAGACTACCCCTTTATATGTTCCTAGCATTTGTGTAGACTCTACCCCGCCACGGGTTAATTATGTGGCATCTTATCCTCAATGTTCAATTTCTTCTGAGCAGGAACCTATGAAATCATGTTGGCCTTCCTGAGTCTTAGTCTCAACAATTGATCCTTTGGTTTATCCAATGGGGGCATGGGAGCCTTTGTTTCCCCCTCTTGGTCCAAGTAGGCTTGATTATCCTTCTGAGTCTGATCTCGTTGTTTGTAGATCCTCAAGCCCTTGTGCTTGTGATTCTTCACTGATAGAATTGCTAGTCCTGGCCAGAACCTCCATCATCATATGGAGTATGGTCAGTTTACTTCACCCTTTGGGACTATCGGCCCTAGTTTGTGTGATTTCTTGGATTTTGAATTGCCTTCAGATGAGGCTATCCTTGAAGCCATGACTACAGTTTCTATACCGAGGGAGGACTTACACAGTGGTTTGTGTTTTCTTCCCTTTTGGGAGACTTTCCAAGTTGACTATCGAAGAGACTCTTGGTTCGAACCTAGCCCGACTTTAGAGACATACATAGGTGACTGCAGGGGTATACTGTGGTACCTAAGAAAAACATCAGGCCACACTTTGTAGAGTATACCTGGAGGGTGCTTCCATGTTCGAGTTTCACTTGCATTGGTAAGTTTCTCTAGTGTTGGTTGTTGTAATTGTTCTTCCAAAAAGTTAGCCGTTTGCTTGATTTTCATTTAGGAACTTTTAGTGTGTGCTCTATGCTCCGTAGTTTTCCATAGTGAGTTATTCAGTCGTGGATTTGGGTCTCTGACCTAGGGTGGTAGACCACCCACTCCGTCAATCGTGAGGACTTTTTGGTCTTCCGCTTAGAAACGTGGAGCCGCCTCTTTATAGGTGTTGTTTTAATAACACTGGTTCTTCAGAGTCAGTGTGTGAGACTTTTACGGACTTGAACGATCTCGGAAAGGGAGAACCGATGCATAGGATATTCATGGATAATTTTCCCGACCATACCAACCAAGGAACCCCTTCTCAAGGGGATTCTTGTGCTTTTCCCTTCTTCGGAAACATTGGTGTCCCTTTGATGACCACTTTGTACATTCCTGGGTTGAATGTGGGACTACCAGTTTTGTTGGGTGCCATTCCAAATGTCCCAAATGCTCTTGACAATTCTTAGTTAATAACTTTATGTCTTGGGCACCCTGTTGATGTTTCTTTGTCAACAAATTCTTCTCCTCCTCCTTCTCCCACTCTGGTGAAAGTACAATTACTAGTAACCGGAAGTCTAAACGAAATAGAAAGAGGAAGAATAGGAAGAAGAAATCACTAACCTTTGGAAGTTATGTTGGAGATAGGTCGACAACCTCTGCAAGTCACGTTGAAGACCAACACCCAGCCTCTGCAAGTTAAGTTGGAGATAGGTCGACAACCTCTGCAAGTCACATTGAATACCAACACCCAGCCTCTGCAAGTTATGTTGGGGGCACACACCCACCCTCTATAAGTCATGCTAGGGGAAAGAGTCAAGTCACTGCTAGTCATATTGGTAATAGGTCTGTAGCCTCTGCAAGTCAAGTTATCGACCCATCAACAGCCTCTGTAAGTCATGTTGGAGATATGCAACCAACCACTGCTAGTCATGTTGGTGGCATTAATTTTGTTGAGAAACCTAGATGAATAGGATGTAAGCCTAAGTTCCCTTGTAAGCTTTGTAAGGGATATCAGCTTACTCATCTATACCATGGCATTCCAGACGTACAAAGATTGTGGTCCCTGTCTACAAGCTCTTTTGATTCTGAGTCTTTTGAGGTTTCATCGCAGTCTATTCAACCATTGGTTGAGAAAGTGGTCATGCTGATGCAGTCATCGGTTGATCCTAGTCCTCTTTTGAGGGATGAGGTGCCTTTAGACCATGTAGTCTCTCAGCCTATTCAGCCATTGGTTGAGAAAGTGGTCATGCCAATGAAGTCATCGGCTAATCCCACTCCTCTTTTAAGGGGTGAGGTGCCTTTAGACCTTGTAGTCTCTGAGCCTATTCAACCATTGGTTGAGAAAGTGATCATGTCAATACAATCATCGACTGATCCCACTTCTCTTTTAAGGGGTGAGGTTCCTTTAGACCATGTAGTCTCTCTGCCTATGCAACCATTGGTTGAGAAAGTGGTCACGTCGATGCAGTCATCAGCTTATCCCACTCCTCTTTTGAGGGGTGAGGTTCCTTTAGACCATGTAGTCTCTCAACCTATGCAGTCATTGGTTGAGAAAGTGGTCACACCGATGCAATCTTTGGCTGATCCCACTCCTCTATTAGGGAGTGAAGTGTCTACCGACTATGTTTTTAGCATTTCTAGTTCAGTACTTTCAGAACAAGGGGGAATTCCTCTTGTTCTGAGTACACCCCCTCCAAGCCCTAGGATGGTTTCCTTTGATTGGAATGATCTTGTTGAGCCTCATCTTCCTTCTTATGCACCTTTTCAAATAAGGGTTGAAGTTAATTCAACAAACATTTATTGATGTATTGTGGATGAAGGAGCTTCCACAAGTATTTTATCCTCCTCGGTTTGGAAAGTCTTGGGATCTCCCAAGCTTATGTCTGCTTCACATGAGTTGTTGGATTTTGACAGATGTTCTAGTGAATGTTTGGGGATTCTTCCTCAGGTGCCTATCTCATTAGGAGGGAATATTGTCTATTTCGATGTTATAGTGGTGCAAGGCCCGTTATATTTGAATATGCTTCTCGGGCGTGATTATGTATATGCTATGAACGTTGTGGTATCTACGCTCTTTTGGGTGATGCATTTCCCTCAAAATGGAAGCATTGTCACTATCGACCAGTTGGCATCTAATAATCACCATCCTAATTCGACATTATTTCAGACTACCCCTTTATATGTTCCTAGCATTTGTGTAGACTCTACCCYGCCAYGGGTTAATTATGTGGCATMTTATCCTCAATGTTCAATTTCTTCTGAGCAGGAACCTATGAAATCATGTTGGCCTTCCTGAGTCTTAGTATCAACAATTGATCCTTTGGTTTATCCAATGGGGGCATCGGAGCCTTTGTTTCCCCCTCTTAGTCCAAGTAGGCTTGATTATCCTTCTGAGTCTGATCTCGTTGTTTGTAAATCCTCAAGCCCTCGTGCTTGTGATTCTTCACTGATAGAATTGCTAGTCCTGGCCAGAACCTCCATCGTCATATGGAGTATGGTCAGTTTACTTCACCCTTTGGGACTATCGGCCCTAGTTTGTGTGATTTCTTGGATTTTGAATTTCCTTCAGATGAGGCTATCCTTGAAGCCATGACTACAGTTTCTATACCGAGGGAGGACTTACACCGTGGTTTGTGTTTTCTTCCCTTTTGGGAGACTTTCCAAGTTGACTATCGAAGAGACTCTTGGTTCGAGCCTAGCAGCGGGCTCTACCTGAACAAGTTGCATACATGAGTCATAGCCCCCACAGGTCTTCTTTTAAGCCCTTTTCAGACCCTCTAAACATGAAAATATTGTTGAGCGATCTTCTGGCCTTTCATGCTCATTAAACTGAAATTTGAAGTCACGTCTATCCGGCAGTAGTTTACCCCTTTTTCGGTCCAGACGGTCAACTGTACGAACAAAGGTATACTCTAAGGAACTTCCATTCTTTAGAAGAGTACCCTCAGGTATAATTTTAACCCTTTTTCGAGCTTGAGGGACTAAATGTACGAAAAAGGAACCCCCACAGAGTCCATAGTTAATCTCTTTACAGACTCCCTAAAATTGAAAAGATCATCGAGTGACCTTATTCTTTCACACTCATTAAAATGGTCCAGAAGAACATTCCTGATGAAATCCATAGTTAATCTTTTTTTAGACTCATTAAAAATAAAAAAATGGTTGAGTGAAATTGCCTTTATCAGACTCGTTAAAACAATTTTGAATAGACATATTTTCGGTGCTAATTTACCCCTTTTTCGAACCGACTAGACTACCTTCAAAAAAGGTACCCCAGTGGAGTCTCCTTTTACGTTTTTTCAGACTCTCTAAATATGAAAATCATGGAGCTTACCTTCTCTAGGCTCATTAAACTTACATCGAAGGACGTTACCATTGTGTGTTTTATTAATTGCATTTGCATACCCACATCTTTGGCCTAATGTTGGCTCCATGTTTCTCTCAACTGAACGATCTGAAGCATTCCTTATACGCAAGCCCTATAGCACTTTGCCTCTGCGTCTTGACACCTTTGTCCCCTTGAGGATTTTTCTCGAGTGTCCTTACTTTGAACATAAGTATTGTCCTTTCGCCTTGAACTTGTATGTTTGCAACACTCATCCCTCCTTTTTAACGTAGCATTCTTTTATTCTTTTTCCAAAATTATTGAAAAAGACAAAAAAAATCAAATATACCCCAAAAAGAGGAAGGGAAAAGTATTTTTTTTTTTGGCAGCACAATGAGTCGTCCTTGGATAAAGCACATTTGTCTATTTGTTCATCAAACCCTTAGATTTAATATGACCTTAGGAAGCTTTTCTCACTACATAGATCTGTGTCCTCCTCCGTTTGGTTATTGTTAGGGTCCTAACCTGCACATAGGTAGATCAATATATTCGTATGTAATAAAGGTCAATATTAATAATGCATTTCAATAAAATAGAATAAAGCGGATGTAAGAAGACCTAATAGAAGCTTACGCTTCTAGAAGGATCTTCCTCTAGATGTTTCTCTTGATAGACATAATTAGTATAAATAAGGGTCGAGGGTATGAAAACCCTAGCTTGAAGATTATTGTAACAGAGCACTGCTTGATTGGAGGTTGCCCCCTCAAAGAGGCCTGTGAACATTGCTTTCTAAATCAAAGCGCTATTTTTGTTGTTGTTCTCATATCATCTCTGTGTTATTGTGAAGATTATGCTGGTTATATTACTTCTATTCTGCCATTTCTAGCATTTCATTTATGTTCTTCATACTTTTTAAATCTGGTATATTGCAAGTGGTATCAGAGCACTTTCCTTGGCAAAAATTGTGGGAATTGTTTTTCCAGGGTAGAGACGTATTCTGGCGTCTTTAAGCCACAGAGATTTGTCGTTACGCGCATAAACCTGCGGTTGAGAGATTCATACACATAGGAAATACAAGTGGTTCTTAAGCACACATCTGTTAGCCACCCTTGTAACCCCTGTTGGTACCCCTTTGAGTGGTAGCGCATCAGACATCACCTGTGTACGGATCGACCTAGATTTCCTGAAGCCCTCTTTAGATAAACCTATCGGCCATCGGACTGTTATAGTTTCACCGAGAACAACACTCAGGAAGATACTCTCTAGTAACTGGGTAGTCGGGTAGTATGGCTAAGGGTACGGTCTATCCTCCTTAGTTAGTGCCCTGCGATATTGGGCCGAGTACTACTGTTGGACCCCGCACATATATTAGAGAGCTATAGCATAGGGTGAACCCTTGTCTGTAGAACCCTTGAATACCTAACCCTTGGGGAACAGAAACAGAAACAAATTAAAACAAACAAGATCTTTTGTCGTGCAATTGTGTTCGAGTTGCCAAGTAAATACACCTTTCTTTATGATTAAGCATTTGAGGATTTTATCAGCATGGTATTCTTCAGATCGGAGTATAACTCCGCAGGTGTAAAAAAAAAAAAAAGTTTGGAAAAGTTTTCACCATTATTTGAGACCTATTCCATTGGATTCATCTCTTCTCCCTCATCATATTCATCCATATCATTTTTCAGTAAAATTTTTTACCCCGCCCACCCCTTTTCAGTTCACCCATCCTCATGGCCCATACCCGTAGCCAAGACCTGGAAACTCGCTTCAACACCTTGAAATCTAGTTTCCTCGAAACCCAAAAAGAAGTGAAACAACTCAGTGCTATTGTTGCCTCCATGGATTCATGCATCAAGGCTACCATAAATACAACCATGTAGTCCTCAATGGAGGAAGTCAAACAAGAACTAACCACCCAGCTTGAATCTTTCTTTGCCTCACTTTGCACCAAATTGAAGATGCCTACAGATGACCATTTCTCTGAAGCACCTACAAAGACTAAAGGTGAACATTCCTCCCATTCCCATACCTTTCAATCCCATCACTTTCAACGTGACCTATGCCTTCCGCAGGTGGATGTGACCAAATTTGATGGCTCAGACCCCACTGGTTGGGTAACCCAAATGGAATATTATTTCTCTTTATACAACATTACAAATGACTTGGCCAAACTTCGGTATGGTGTTCTCCATCTAGATCAAGAACGTTGGAAATGGTGGCAATGGAGAAAAACTTCCCGTCAAGGGTATATTTCTTGGACCCAATTTGTGATTGATCTTTATGAACGCTTTGACACAGACACCAACCATTTGGGTTGTTTGACAAAGTTGAAACAATCAGGCACAATAGAAGACTTCATAGCTTCCTTTGAGCACCTAGATTTTCGAACAGAAGGCATGACTGATGCTTTCTTTCGTGAGGGTTTTATTAGTGGATTCAAGGAGGAGATTTGGGCCATGTCCTCATGGCTCGACCCTCGAGTTGGGTGGAGGCTACTAAACGAGCCAAAGAAGCACAACAGGTTGTATCCTCTCAAAACAAGAAACCCTCCTTTATCCCTCGCCCTAAACCCATCACTCCCTCTACTCCCTCCAGCCCATTAAAGATCCAAAAATTAACCAGGGATGAAATGGATGAATGCCAACTCAAAGGCCTTTGTTATAATTGTTATGACAAATATTTCCTGGGCCACAAGTGTAAGGAAAAAAAGTTTTTTATGGCCATCTCTGAGGATATTTCGGAAGAGGATGTTGAATCTCCCCTTGTGTCTGAGTCACCTGAAATCACTGACATAACCCCTCCCTCAAACCCTCACGAAGTCGAACCTGTCATTTCCCTCAATGCTCTCACTGAATTCTCAGCTCCCCAAACCCTCATGTTAATTGGGTACATAAAGCATCAGAAGGTCATCATTCTGGTTGATAGTGGAAGCACCCATAATTTTATTCATCGCCGCATTGCCCAAGAAACTTATTGCTACATCCATGCTATCAACAATTTCCAAATCATGATTGCCAATGGTGGTTCCATGAAATGTGGAGGGCGCTGTGAAAATGTGCATCTCCAATTTGGTGACTACCACCTAAAATCCCATATGTTTGCTATTGACATGGGTGGTTGTGACATTGTGTTGGGTGCAGATTATCTAAGAACTTTGGGTCCCATCCTCATGGATTTTAAGGCATTAACCATGCAATTCGACTAGGAAGGCCACCAATAAAAATTCCAAGGCATCACTGCGGGTTCACCTGAGGTCATTAGTTCGCATCGCATGGAAAATCTGCTCAAGAAAGGTCATTCTAGTGTCATTTCCCAACACCATGCCATACAAGCAACAGAGACACCCCTGGTGCCGCAAGACCTCCAAGCCCTCCTTTCTAAACATCAAATGGTATTTTCCACTCCCTAAGGACTACCTCCTTCCTGCGGTGTTCATGATCATTCCATCCCCCTTGTACCCGACATCCTTCCTCTCAATATCCATCCATATCGCCACCCCTTTTCACAAAAAAGTGAAATTGAGAAAATGGTCCAGGAACTCCTTCATGCAGGCATTATCCTCCCTAGTACGAGCCCTTATTCTTCTCCTATAGTCATGGCCCTGAAGAAAGAAGGTTCTTGGAGAATGTGTCCTAACTTTCGTGCCCTCAACAAACTGACCATTAAAGAAAAATTCCACATCCCTATCATTGATGACCTCCTGGATGAATTGAGTGGCACCCAATTCTTTACTAAACTTGATCTTCTCTCGGGTTATCACTAGATACGTATGAAAGAGGCAGACATTCCCAAGACATCCTTTCAAACTCATGAGGGCCACTATGAATTTTTGGTCATGCCCTTTGGCTTGTGTAATGCCCCCTCCACCTTCCAAAGCCTCATGAATCATGCCTTTCGTCCCTTTCTCTGTCATTTTGTCTTAGTTTTCTTTGATGATATCCTCATCTATAGAAAAACCAGGATAGACCATATTACTCATGTGGATCAAGTTCTCCATCTACTCTCTCAGCAAAAACTTTTCCTGAAACAATCTAAATATGCTTTTGGTGCCTTAGAAGTAGAATACTTGGGTCATCTGGTTGGAAAGGATGGCATCAGGGTGGATTCGAAAAAGATTGAAGCTATGCAAGACTGGCTTCACCCAAGGCCTCTCAAAAGATTGCATGGATTTCTGGGCTTAACAGGGTATTATCACAAGTTTGTTAAGAACTATGGAAAGATTGCAGCATCTCTCACTGCTCTCCTCAAAAAGAACTCTTTCACTTGGACTCCAACCACTACTCAAGCTTTTCAAACCTTGAAGACGACCATGTGCACCACTCCAGTTTTGGCCCTTCCTGATTTCACAAAGACCTTTGTGTTAGAATTTGATGCTTCAGGGAAAGGAATTAGTGTTGTCCTTATGTAAGAGGGTCGACCTTTGGCCTTCACTAGCAAGCAACTGTCTGAATGGAATCTGGGCAAACCCATTTATGAAAAGGAAATGTTGGCTATTCTGCATGTCGTTGATCTGTGGCATCCTTATCTCTTGGGGCAATGCTTCCAAATTAAGACCAACCATCAAAGCCTCAAGTACTTTCTAGAACAATGCATTTCCTCCTCGGAGCAACAAAAATGGGTGACTAAGCTCTTTGGATATGATTATGAGATCATTTACAAGAAGGGCAAAGACAATGTAGTGGCGGATGCACTGTCCTGAAAATATGAAGACGAAGGATCACTTTTTACTCTTTCCTTAATTGTACCCGATTGACTCCAAGCTATGCGCCAGGAATGGCTACAAGATCCCAAAAGTTCACATATGATCCAACAATTGTAGATCAATGTTCCGGCTCCCCCAGGGTACTCTTGGCTCCAGGATGAGCTTCAATACAAAGGCCGTTTTTATTTAAGTAAACAATCAAAGCTTCAATACAAAGGTCATTTTTATTTAAGTAAACAATCAAATCTTAAATCCATGGTACTTTATGATCTTCATGCTACACCCACAGCAGGGCACTCATGGTTCAGCAAAACCTATGACAAGGTCAAACGTTCCTTTTTCTGGGATGGTATGAAACATGACATCTGTAATTTTGTCATTGAATGTGAGGTGTGTCAACGCAACAATGGAGAAACAATCAAATCTCTGGGCACACTAAAACCACTTCCGATTCCACCTGCTATTTGGAAGGATATATCTATGGACTTTATTACTGGCTTACCCAAATCAGGGAATAAATCAGTCATAATGGTGGTTGTGGATCACCTTTCCAAGTATGCTCATTTCTGTGCTCTTCAACACCCATTTACTGCATCCATGGTGGCTCAAATATTCATGGACCAGGTCTTTAAGCTTCATGGCATGCCACACTCTATTGTTTCTGATCGTGACCCCACTTTCACAAGCAATTTTTGGCAAGAACTGTTTAAGCTGCAGGGCACCCAATTGCATCTCAACACATCTTATCATCCCCAGACTGATGGTCAAACAGAAGTTGTCAACAAGTGCTTGGAAACATATCTGAGGTGTTTTTCCTCTGAGAAGAAACACCAGTGGGCTCAATGGTTACCCCTAGCTGAATGGTGGTACAACACTTCTTATCATATAGCTACATGCATGACTCCTTTTGAAGCAGTATATGGACAGAAGCCACCTTCCGTTCTCTCATACTTACCGGGTACCTCGAAGGTCCAAGCGGTTGACCAAACACTTACAGTTCGAGAGGATATTCTTCATACCCTTAAAGAGAACTTGGTCATGGCACAGAATCACATGAAGAAACAAGCAGATCAAGGTCGCTCTGAACGTCAATTTGCATAAGGGGATCAAGTGTTTCTGCGACTGCAACCATACAAGAAAACTTCCCTCAAGGCCGAGCATTGTCAGAATCTAGCGCTCAAATTTTATGGCCCTTATATAGTTCTTAAGCATGTGGGGCAAGTCGCCTATCAGTTAGCTCTGCCCAGTCAGTCAAAGCTACATCCTGTTTTTCATGTTTCATGCTTAAATAAGGTTATTGGAACTAGATGGAAAATTCAAACCAACCTTCCAGAGTTAACTGAAGAAGGATCCATTTGACTACAACCAGAAGTAGTTCTGGACCAGCGTGAGAATCGCCTACGTTAGAGAACCATCAAGGAAGTGTTGGTTCAGTGGAAAGATATGACTCCAGTAGATGCCACTTGGAAACCAACTACCATTCTGCAGCAATTTCCACATCTCAAGGCTTGAGGACAAGGATATTTTTAAAGGGGTGGACATGTTAGGGTCCTAACCCACACATAGGTAGATCAATATATTTGGATGTAATAAAGGTCAATATTAATAATTCCTTTCAATAAAATAGAATAAAGCGGATGTAAGAAGACCTAATAGAAGCTTTCGCTTCTAGAAGGATCTTCCTCTAGATGTTTCTCTTGATAGACATAATTAGTATAAATCAGGGTCGAGGGTATGAAAACCCTAGCTTGAAGATTATTGTAACATAGCGCTACTCGATTGGAGGTTTCCCCCTCGAAGAGGCCCGTGAACATTGCTTTCTGAATCAAAGTGTTATTTTTGTTGTTGTTCTCATATCATCTCTGTGTTATTGTGAAGATTATGTTGGTTATATTATTGTTATTCTGCCATTTCTAGGATTCCATTTATGTTCTACATACTTTTTTATATCTGGTATATTGCAATTATTCTTCCAAACACATGGAGAGTTTGTGTTGCCTCCTGCCTCATAAACTTATGTTACTTCCATGCTTCCTGAGTCTCATCATTTGTCATGCTATTGTCCAAGGGATATTTTACCAAGCCTGAGTCGACCCCTCTGCAGTTTGTCTCTTGCCCTCATGCCCGACCATCCCGAATGTCCAATCAAGTCTTTGATCGAAATCAATGAAGCCTTCAGTCCGATCATCAAGATTCTTTTGTCCATGGCCGACGAGTCGTCAAAGACCTCTGGGTAGTGAAGTCGTACCCTCATATTACACTCCTACCCAAGTTTTGAAGGTTTTGACATTGTTGCTTGAGCTCTGAAGACCTCATCTCCAACCATCAGGGCTTATTAGCTTCTATAAGATGGATACTCTACATGTATATCTTTTTTATTTCGAGATGTAGCTCTGTTGTGTATTGTTTGTGGCTACACTTTATATAGTTATATGACATGGATATATAGTGTATTTGATTGGTAGCCATGATTTTATCCCGAGCATGGGTATGCCCACCTCGGTGAGACAATTATTATTTTGCAGATGACACCTCCCGATTTCTGGTCCCTGGGCTCACTTGTTCGACACATCAGTGAAGATTGTTAATGTATTTTTGCCATTAGATTCTCTTCTGACCTCACACATTAGGGAGCATCTGTTATAACCCTAATTTGCACAAGAAATGATTACCTGGCATCAAGCCATCTCAGATTCCTTCTTTGCCAAAACATTGTTGAACAACTCATCTTAAAAACCCATTTTATAAAGGCCCACGCCCCCTGCTCCATTACTGCATGCATGTACATGCTAGCTGACCCAAGACAACCCGCGTGTACCTACAAAAGCACAAAAAAAGGAAACTTGTTGATGGAACAAACAACTTTAGGTAAGTTAACTAAGCCTTTCGGCCATGCATGGCCAGACATTCGACCAAATACCTAGCTTCTTCTAGCCTACAAAAGAAGGGTTGGGGGTCCCATTTTGAAGAGGAAAAATTATAGTAAAGAGACTATACCCAATTGAGCATTCCCCTTGTCCCAACCTTTAGCCATCCTTGTGCAGAGAGAAGTATAGAGCAAAGAAGTTGGAGGATAGTTGAAGAGGAGACCAGGACCAGGATCGTGGAGCAGTGGCCGAATTCATCATTGTATGTTTCTTTAGTGAAGTTAATAATAAGGAAGTACTTTTCCCATCCCACCATATGAGGTTTTCATTGTTTATTGCGTACATGTTGATTAAATCTCTAACCCATTAATCTGTAGATGAAATGCATGTGGAGCTCTTTGTTTGTCTTTTATGAATGCAGATCATCCTTGGGAGGAGAGTTGTAATCAAAGAGAGACTAAACATGAAGAGGGATCGTTATCAAACGCTCAAAATAATGTACGTCAACTTAATCTCTTGAGTCTTGTATTTACATATGAGTAATGGGGTCTTGTCTTGGGATGATGGTAAAAAGTAAGAATCTTTAGGTCATTTCTGCATGCATGATAAAACCCTTAGTGCTAGAATCTTTAGGTCATTTCTGCATGCAGGATAAAACCCTTAGTTCTATTCCGTAGGAGGGATTTCCCACCCACAACAGAAACCGGGTAGCTCATAAGTTTAAGGTGGGAGACAAATTTTGGTTGCACTTGCAGAAATAACGCCTTAAAAGGCCCCATCGGAAGCTTTTACCACTCTGCGATGGACCTTAACCCATCACCAAAGATATGGTTGATAATTATTTTGAGCTCAACATTCCCCCTTTTCATGGACTACACCCAGTGTTCAACATGGATCTCCTTCGACCTTAATTCCCACCATTATTGGACACCTCAGAGATAGCAGAAAAATTGAAACCAATAGAGATCAACCCTAACCACATGAAAAAAGAATCTCATGATCATATTGTGGAAACATGGGCCAAGGGAAATCACCATCAAAGGTTAGAGATTTATCGAGTTGTCAAAGTAGGGTAGCTCTTGCACCAAGGAAAGTGGCTTACCCGGGGCCAAATTCAGCAAACATTTCCTCATCTGATGGGGGAACTCAACGTAATGGAGACCATTACTTCATAATGGGGGAGTATTGATACATATGTATTTCAATGGCCTCCCACCTATTCCAACTGCTCATTTTGGTAGTTTTTCAGTTTGGCAGTTTTTTCCTAGTTTTCAGGTCCCCAACTTCCAGGGTCATTTTGAGGCCCTAAATAATGTTTTTAGGGACCACCATAGTTAGATATAGATAGAGTTAGAGTATGATGGAAGTATGTGTTGTCCTTGGATATACCTTTCCAATGGAATATCGTGCTCCTAAAACGGAGATCGTATGCAAAAGTTATGGCCCCAGGAAGTTGATGTACTAACTTACCCCAACGAGGCCCACATGATTTTTGGCACTTCATCTCCTAGGGTTAGGTTTTTGCATGTATAGGGTTTTAAAATTCATGTTTATTATAAAAAAGATTGGAGAGCCTCATTGTAACCATCTTCTGGCGAATGAGCACAACTGTCACGTCTCTTGTCAGAGATAAGCCGCCACCATTCTAGCAAGCTTGTTTTCAGTCTTCATTTTACAGTTTCAACATATTTCCTTATTGAATAGAAATCAGTTTTACTATATCTCTATTATTGTTCCTTGTGCTTCTATTTTAAACATTGTAATAATCTGTATTCATTTCGTTCTACTCATAAAATCTGGATCAAGGTACCATGACCGTATTGGTTTTGTTAGGTTGCCAACAAAGGATCGACATGTTCTATACCTGACACATCAATGACCACGTTGGAACAAGGTGGTTTTTCAAGAAGCTAGTCATAAACCTCATAATTTCCATGTGATGGATCTTGTAGGCTAGATGTTTCTCTTAGAAATTATGGTCATGGTCATGGAGCTGGTCCTGGACCTCATCATGGCCATGTGATGGATCTTGTAGGCCAGAGATTTCTCTTAGAAATTGTGTTCATGGTCATGGTGGCCTTGGAGGATATGATGATGATCAGACTTACCATCATGGGAAAAGAACCTGAAGTCGTAGTCCTGAAGGTTGAGTTGTAGTTTTCTATGAGAACTTGGAAATGGTGCATTAATAACAACAAAGTTCATTTGCATATGAGGATGCCAATTTTATTCCTCTCTGGATAGATGTTGGTTATTTTTTCTTTGTTATCAAACGTTACGAGGATTAGGGGCAATGGTTTTGTGGTCGATCCTAGGGGCGATGATAAGTTCTCTAGAAAGAGTGATGGTGGATGGGAAGCATAGGTTGTGAGTCTTGGTGAAAGAAATGAACATGAGCTTGAGAAGCATTAACAAATGAAACAAAGGGTGTTTTTTGTGCAATTTCATCCTCAAATATTTTTTCATTTTTCCAAGTAAAGTATTGGAGATGTATTCTATCTAGACCTAAGGGGTGTTATAATGTCTCAGGCTACACTATATGTAGCGATGATAGAAATGGAGATGGTGATGATCTTGAGGTCAAGCTCGTAGAGGGCACGGTCGATGTTTTGAATAATTGGGAGCTTTTGTGTGAGGAAGAGAAATTGGTTTCCCATTAATATGGAAAGGAGAGAAGAAGAATGATGAGCATTCCCAACATGGGAAGAGGCATAGGTTTCAAATGTAAAGGTCAAGGTGGAGCACTGAAATTGTCCAAGGGTAGTTTGGTGGTAGTTAAGGAAATGAACATTGGGACAAGTTGGGAAGGATCACTAACATAAGTGAAGTTGCAACATGTTGAGGGGTCAAAATTCCCTTTAATTCAAAATTAGGAATCACACCTAGATATGAGGCCCAATTAGACTCTTCCTTGTTTAGGATCACGTGATTCTTTGGGATGATGGTCCGACAAGTTTCGATGGGCTTTACTATGTTATCGAATGGATCTTTATAAAAAAAAAATGTTTCTTTATAATTTCAGTTATTAAGTATTCAACGACTTAATTATTAAGAAGGTTTGGTTTAGGCTAACCTCTTACCAACAACATGTAAATGACACCTCTCTTCAATCAATATTAAACAATAATATTTCCTTATTGACCAAGCAACAAACATCATCTAAGAAAATAAAGATATATGCAGAAATGATAAATAACCCAAAATAATTCTAGTTATTGTATCACACACAACTTCATAACACCATCATATTCATGCCAATGCATATTCAACGACTGCAACGATTCAAGATAACTTAAAAACAATTACTATGTTACTAAATCATTTTTATTAGTCAACAACAAAGAAAAGAAATCCACAAATTATGCTACTCCACAAGCTTTGGAAAAAAAAACTGTCTTCGTCTCTACATGAGCTTTTGAATTAGACTTCCAAAATAAAAATAAAAATTATTCTTTCACTTATTACAAAAATCGTCGACCCTTGAAAATGAGCTCAACCTCTTTATTTATACGAAAACCACATGCAAAAAATAGCAACAACGTTTGTTTAACTAAATAAAACAGAAATATAAAGTGGTTCATGTTCACATGAAAACCACTAGTGAACTCCAGTTATCTCATGGGATTTTCCTTGTAATAATCATACCACTAGGAGAAAAACTCTTCATATGTATGCAAGTATTGAAATCGATGTTGATCCATAGGATTGATGAGCTTATCCTTCATTTCCATTACCCGGTTTATGAACTGATCTATCTCGAAGCTTAGTTATCGTAGAGCCCATGTTGCTCTTATCGCTCTATCAACGAGTCTCTTCACTTGTCGCTTTGAAATCATTTAGTTCTTCTGAATATTCACTCCAAATTATGCATCGAGCACTCTGAACTGTTGTACTATAATGTGCAAATCGAAGAAGTCATTAGGAGCACCAAATTCTGGGAATTGAAGGTCTATCATCCTCTGGTTTGGTGTTGTGGGTGGGAAAACCCTCCTATGGACTAACACTAAGGGTTTTATCATGCATGCAGAAATGACCTAAAGATTCTTACTTTTTACCATCATCCCATGCCTAGACCCCATTACTCATATGTAAATAAAATACTCAAGAGATTAATTTGACGTACCTTATTTCATGCGTTTGATATCGATCCCTCTTCATGCTTGGTCTTTCTTTAACTGAAACTCTCCTCCCAAGGATGACCTGCATTCATAAAAGACAAACAAAGAACTCCACATGCATTTCATCTATAGATTAATGGGTTAGAGATTTAATCGACATGTATGCAATAAACAATGAAAACCTCATATGGTAGGACAGGAAAAGTACTTCTTTATTATTAAATTCACTAAAGAAACTTACAATGATGAAGCCAGCCACTGCTCCATGAACCTGGTCTTGGGATCCTCTTCAACTATCCTCCAACTGCTTTGCTCTATAATTCTCTTTGCACAAGGATGGCTAAAGGTTGGGACAAGGGGAATGCTCAATTGGGTATAGTCTCTTTACTATAATTTTTCCTCTTCAAAATGGGACCCCTAACCCTTCTTTTATAGGTTAGAAGAAGCTAGGTATTTGGTCGAATGTCTGGCCATGCATGGCTGAAAGGTTTAGTTAACTTGCCCAAAGCTATGTTTTTTATCAACAACTTTCCTTTTTTCGTGCTTTTGTAGGTACACACGGGTTGTCTTGGGTAAGCTAGCGTGTACACGCGTGAAGTAATGGAGCAGGGTGCATGGGCCTTTATAAAAGGGGTTTTTAAGAAGAGTTGTTCAATAGTGTTTTGGCAAAAAAGGAATCTGAGATGGCCTGATGCTAGGTAAGCATGTCTGGTGCAAATTAGGGTTATAAGAGTGTTGATCATGGCACTACTTGTACCTAGAAATGGACTTCTATAAAATATCCTGAACCTATTGGAGGATGTGCTGGATCCGATCAATGAATCGGGTGGCTTTTTCAACTTCAGTTGGAGCAAGTGACGAGTCGGTTGGGGTGGTCGCAAGGGCTAGTGCAATATCCATAAGACCCAATGGTTGGAATCCCAATCCCACCTGAAAGGGGTTGTGGTCGGTTGAGCTGTGTAGGGCTCATTTGTAGCTATGATGAACATAGGGAAGAATCTCATCCCATATGTAGGGGTGCTTGTAATTGTAAATTCGTAGGATATGCAAAATCATTCGATTGACGACCTCGGTTTGGCCATCTTTCTGGGGGTGGAAGGAAGTGGTTTTGGTGAGCTTGGTGTCCAACAGTGACCAGAGGCTCGACCATAATTTGTTGAGGAAAAGACTATCCCGATATGAGACAATGGTTTGTGTGATTCCAAAATGTACCCATACTCATTGAAATAAGATCTTGGTAGTGGCCTTTGTTGTGATTATTTTCTTGCAGGCGGCCAGAATTGCCATCTTAGAAAAGAGATCAACAACCACAAAAGCACAGTCATTTCCCCTATGGGTATATGGAAGGCTCGATAGGTAGTCCATTGATATGGATTCCCATGGCTTGTTAAGAGTAGGAAGAGGGGTGTACATGCCCTATTTCTTAGTGGTTGGCTTGGAAATAATGCAAGCAATGTAGGAGTTGATATACTTGTTGACATCCTGTCGAAGTTTTGGCCAGTAGAAAGGTTTTTGCAGCATTGCCACTATCTTTTCGACATCGAAGTATCCTACCACCCAACTGTAGTGGGATTCCCAAATTAGCTTTGATTTCTCGCTTGATGGAACATAGATATGGCCCAGACAACACAACAACCCATCCTGAAGATGGAAATTAGTGACAACTGAGTTTGCACCCAACTTTTGGTAGGTGGTGGTGAAGTCAGGGTCTATCTCATAGAGGTGGGGCCATCCATAGGTCTCGTGGCTGCAAGAGTCTAGCACCATAGTGAGTGCCATGATTGGAGGTTAGTTGAGGAAATCAACGACTTGATTGGTACTTCCTATTTTATACTTGATGTTGAGGTGGAACTTCTACAAGTATGTGGACCACTTCTGACGACGGTCATTCTGCAATTTTCCTTGTGTCTGCATGAACTGCAGTGGCTTATGATCAGTGTGGATTATTGTCTCCTTCCCAAGAATGTAATGTCTCCATTGGCTGTAGACTCGCCAAATGGAGTACACTTCTTTGTCATAAGTAGGGTACTTATGGACGAAATATTTTAGTGTCTCACTATGATAGGCCGCGGGGTGGCCGTGTTGAGTGAGAACTATGCCCACAACATAGTATGAATCATCTGTATAGATCTCAAAGGGTTGTTGAAGGTCTGATAATCAAAGTACTGGGGCTGTTCACAATCATTGCTTCAAATCATTGGACGCTTGCTATTGGGACAGGCCCCAAAAACATTTTTCCTTACCACCACCCCTAGCTAGAATCCCAACACAAACCTATGGTAGAAATTAGCAAGGCCCAAGAAGCTTCGAAGCTCAGTGAGTGTGGTTGGGGCTGGCCAGTCACAGATGACTTGGATCTTGGTTGGATCCACATGCACACCATGTTGATCAACAATGTAGCCTAGGTACTAAACCCTGTCCATGCCGAAGGATAATTTTTCCAAGTTGGCATATAGCTTGTGTTGTCGCAGGGTGTGCAACACATGCTGAATATGCTACAAGTGTCCTGCCCAAGTCTCATTGTAGATGAGAATGTCTTCCAGATACACCATTACAAAATTATTGGTGAAAGGTCATAGGATATCCTCCATCATCCTCATGAAAGTTGTTGGAGCATTTTTCAAACAAAAGGGCATGACTAGCCATTCAAAAAGACCTTCTTTTGACTTGAAGGTTGTCTTCCACACATTTTTTTGTTATATTGGGACCTGGTGGTATCCAAACTTCAGATCAATCTTACTAAAGTATTTTCCCCCCTTGATCTAATCAAGGAGATCATTGATTCGGGGAATCAGGTGCCGTTTCCTGACTATGATTTTATTTAGGGCACTGTAATCAATGAAGAGTCGTCAGGTCTCGTCTTTCTTCTGCACCGACACGATTGGGCTCCCACAACGTGATGAGTTAGGATGGATGTGGCCGTTGTGTATCAATTCTTGGATATTTCACTTGATCTCCTCATTTTCTAACAAAGAGTGATGGTAGTCTGGCCCATTGGGAAGCAATGCGTTGGGTGTCATATCGATGGGATGCTTGACCTGATAGTGCAAAGATACCTCAGTAGGTGAGGCGAAGATATATGTGTATTCTTCCATGACCTTATCCACTTGCTTCTATTGTGTAGAGAGGTCGGTCGTGGAGGCCCTAGATGTGGCCGCAATCTTTCTCTTGCTTTGAGAGAGAATCCCAAAGAAGACAAAATTGTTGATCTGAGAGATGACCTTCCTGCATTGCTTGGCAGAGATCAAGGAAATAGCACTAGGTGGGACTACCTCAAGTATCCTGTGCAATTTCCTATTCAAAGTAATAATAAAATTGTGAGGCCTCGACTCATACACAACATGACGTTTCCATAAATAAGGTTGGCCCAAAAGAACATTACAAACTTCGAGAGGAGAAACATCACACAGTACCTCATCTTTGAAGGGATTGATGTCATACGACAGATAAAACTATTCGCTGACACGTAGATTGGTTCCTTGGTGAAGCCACCCAATGGTATAGGGCTACCGGTACAGTGTTGTCGACAGGGATAGACACTTGACGACCTCTATTCAGATGAGGTTCTTCTGGATACCACTATAAATGATGAAGTGCACTGGGGTGCTTTTCACCCATGGTTCTCGCCTTCCTCTGGCTCGTTTGGTTCACCGGATTGAACCTTGGTGGTTGCAACGGTGGCACTGGATTTCGCTTCAATGATTTGTCTCCCCCTTTTTGTTTCTGACTTGGAGGTGGAACCCAGATCTAATTTAGAGGCTTTCACCTCAGCCACCAGTGATTTTTTTGAATGGAAATCAATAGTGTTATGCCATCGACTCTTATGGAAGTCACACCATTTCCCGATATCTTTCCTTGTTTTTTCGGTGTCCTTCATTGCTTGAAGATTAGCCTAGTTATACTGAGGTTTTCCATATTTTCTCTGTCCTTTGTTTTGCGGGTTGGGGTTTCCCTTGTTTTTCCATGAGGGGTTCCTAGGCCAAATTGTCATTTCTTTTGTTTAATATTATGCTCAATTTTAATGGCATATCTATAGCTCATGCCCAAGGAAGAGATGTGAAAAAACTCCATTTCGTCCTGGATGCATATATGCATACCACCGCAATACTTGAGCACTAGATGTTGCTCAGAAAATTTGATACCCATCTTGGTGTGCAAGGTATGGAATATATTTGTGAACTCTAGCACTGCTTGGTCTATTTCCTGTTGCAGTGTGGTCCATTTTGTATACAGGTCGTCATAGCTTCTAATCGGGTAGTATTGTTCCTTAATAGCATCCCTAAATGACTCCCAGGTGACCACAAATGTAAATAATGAGGGTTCCTTTGTTTCTCTTTGCTCACAGAAAGTTTCCCACCAATATTTGACATGGGGAACGATTTTGAGGAGCGCAAAAGTAATCTTTTCTCTATTCGAAAAGTTGTGGACAAACAAGTACCCTTCTAGTAGATTCAAACATTTGTCTACAACATATGCATCTAACTAACCTTTAAATATGGGAATATCAAATTTTATTTGTACCTTGAATGGGGTGGCGCCTGCACTCGAGGAAGATGCATTGCCTGTTGGTAGCCACCGAAGGATTTGTGAAAAACTATCCATCATCTCGTTCCTCTGTTATGTGAGGGATTCCTCAAGAAACATTTTGAAGGGATATCGTGTCCAATCATCTTTCTTTTCTCCTGCCATGAGAGGTCTCTTGGGCATGCGAGAAATTTTTTCCTCAAGAGAAACAAGCTCGAGACCCAATTCTTTGTACCCTGACCTTGTCAGGGACATGCATTAAGAACAACAAGGAGCAGACCTCTCTGATACCACGAATTCGGATTTTATTATCATAACGAAATGAATATAGATTATTATTATGTTTAACACATAATCACAAGGAACAATAACAAAGATACAGTAAAAAGGGTTTCTATTCAATAAGGAAATATGTTGAAACTATAAATGCAGACTGGAAACAAGCTTGCTAGAATGGTGGAAGATTATCTCTGAGAAGAGATGTGACAGATGCACTCATTCACAAGAAGATGGTTACAATGAGGCCCTCCAAGAATTTTTACAATAAACAGGAATTCCAAAACCCTAGACATCCAAAAACCTAACCCTAGGAGATGAAGCGCCAAACATCATGTGGGCTCCATTGGGGTAAGTTAGTACATCAACCTCCCGGGGTTGTAACGTTTGCATACGATCTCCATTTTAGGTGCATGATAACTCGTTGGAAATGTTTATTCGAGGAATACACATTTTTCCATCAGACCCTATGTTTATCTATAGTGACTATGGCGAGCCCTAAAAATGTTGTTTAGGGCCTCAAAACAACCCTAGAAGTCAGGGACCCAAAAACTAAGAAACAAATGCCAAACTAGAAAAAAGTTGGAATAGGTGGGAGGCCAATGACATCCATCTGGATCATACCTACAACAACTGCAACATGTGCAACTCAAGTGGATGACTGATATCCCACAAGAGTAAGCCCTGTCCATTTATTTGCAAGTAAATCATAACATTGCACATCGCTAGTTTCCCCGGCTATCCTCATTCCAACATTCCCACCATAAAAGCGGTGGTTCAATAGCTGCAAAAATTCCTTCCAAACAAGTGGCACCTCCGAAAAAAATCAAATGAGGACCAATATATCGAAAAGTTCCCTCTTCCCCAATGACGCCCACTTCCATTAGCATGTGTCGCCATATCGACCCCGACCCATCCTCCTTTTTCTCTATTATGGAATTAACTACTCTATAAGTTGGAATAGGCCTTGGCCCTACTACCACCAATCCTTGCGAGGAATATCAATCACTAGTGTGACAACCCACAATGGCTTACTGCCACCGCCTTGGCTTCCAACGCTAATCCTTTTTAGGTTTCAGAGAAATTTTGGCTCCATATCCAATACAAAATAAAATCCCATCTGTGAGTCGCACAAAACCTATTTGGTGAAGGATCTCCACTACCTCAACATCTAGTGACACTAGGATACCAATGGCATTACATGTCCTCGGATCGAATCCTACAAGGGTTTCTTCTCTGCTATGAGATGCTTCTCCACTTTGAGCAACCTCTTCTCCTCTGTTGATTCTCGACTGCTTACAAATATGCAAATGTTACCCTCATCTCATATCCTTTATTACTTAGTCAACATTGGAGAAATGAATTACAAATCTCATGAAGCACCTCATAGGATTCTCAATTTAAACAGGAAAAATATCAAGCATTTTTAGACATACGAAAATCCAAACACTTAAAAAACCTCAACCAAAACCAATGTAATCGAAAAGTGTGTATTATCACAAAACCAACATTCTCAATAATTATAAACAATTTGAATTATAATCCCTATTTGGATTTTAAATCGAAGGTTTTGATATCTCAATTAAAATATAACATATATTTAACTATCTAAGGAACAATGTATATAATATATATAGGTGTATTGAATTCTCAATTCACTCATAGAATTTAAAAATATAAAATATTCCATTCATATTTAAAATTTATCATAGATTAGATTTGATATTATGATTCCCTAACACTATACACCTACACCCCCAAAATCTTTGCCATTTGCACTCACTTTTTTAGATACTTTAAATTAGATTTTCAATACCCTACATTAACCTAACTTTTCAAACCATGACTAAATTAGGATTAATTATTGATATATCTTTTCCTTATGTTTTTATCCAACAAATTTCATGTTTACATAATGGTGAAGTAAAGATAGCCGAGATCAGTTGTGTTTTCTATTTACTAACGTTGATAAGGTGTACGAATGGGATTTAGATCTGATATGGATAAGACCGCGAGACAAGGGACCGGCTAAGTAAAGAGGACATTAGTTGTATTTTTATTTTTTAATTTAGTTATTCAATGGTAATATAATATATATAAAAAAATAGTTATTCATGTATTTATTTAGGTTGAAATTATTATAAGATTTAAAATTTGATTGATTAAGAGTTTATTTTCATTAAATGTAAAGATTGATTAAGGGTTTATCTTCCTCATATGTAAGGGAATAGGTTAAAGGCTTAATACTTAGAGGCATCTCACAAGAGTGAAAGTTGTTTATCTCTTTATAATTTTCTTTGCACAACGGTAATAAGTCAATCGACATTCGCTTAATGATGATTGTCCTCATTATTAATTGACAAATAAATTATGATAGGTTTTGCTACCTTAAAAAAATTATAATAATAATAATAAAAAGATAAAGTCAATGATTATATAAATAACTTAATAAAAAAAATTGGAATACAACTAGCATAAACTATAGGAGTTGTTGAAATAATGGTTCGTCCTTCTATTAAGGTTTATAAGAGTACTACAAACAACAATATATCTTAACAACTACACTATAGTTACCTAGCTAGTGGACGAGACATCGTATGATAACATAAAAAAAAAATATCACTTGGACTTGAAGTGGCCTCTATGATTCCTAAACATAAAAATCCCAAATGACATGGATGCAAAGTGGAGGAGTGGTTCTCTGTTCTTTTTCTCTTGGTTTGGCAATTGTTTCTTTTGCTTCTATTACGTACCCACCCTCCTCATGCTCTTCACTCCCGAACTCTAAACATCATATAACATTTATTAAAGCTTCATATTTTGGTCCAACTTATCTAATTTATTTTAAATTTCTTAATTGGATTCCCTCCACCACCATGGAAATGAAGGTCTTAGTATGCCATGTGCACAAACACTGCATGGATGACTTTCTGTACTTATTGTCCAAGATATCCTTATATTTTAGTTTATAGTTGTTACATTGTAAATTATATATTCATATTCTTATATCTTAGTTCAAAACTATTTCATTATAAATTATATATTTAAGATGTTTGTTGGGCAAAACAAATTTAATTTATATAGGCAGTGATAGGTGTGCACCCATTGGTTGCATCCACAACTTTTGTTAAGGCTTGGGGCCACCTCCCAAGACAAGGCCAATCATCCTTGACGTGCCTTTGTATCTGCTTTATGTAATGATGTTAACTTATGTTAAAGCCTGGGGCCACCTCCCAAGACAAGGCCAATCATCCTTGACGCGCCTTTGTATATGCTTCATGTTATGATGTTGTGTTTGGCTAGTTGTGTATGCTATTTTAGGACCATGTTGGCTATGTTATCTCAGGACTATATTTTTTGGGATGATTTGTGCTACTACTTGATTGGGAAATTAGCCCTTTTATGGTTGTTTTTGGACATATAGGGTTTATGGTTAACATGAACAAAATAAAACTAATTAATAAGACATTGCAAATAAATCAAGTGTGATATTACCTCTAAGTGATGAAGAGATAGCATGAAAGTAGTTGAACAATGATAGAAATTCAAGTTATGAATATTGATAATTAATGTAACAAAATGTTACAAACTTTATATTTTGGAATGTTTGTTTGTAAAAATAAGAGATTGTGTTTAGTGTGGTCATATTTTCCAAAGTGGTATGATGACAAGTTACCAATGATTTTAACAATTAATTGTTGACATTTTTATTATCGTGGACCTTTATGTTGTTTGTATGATGAAGGATACCTTATTTAGATGTAATAAAATATGTTTATTATTCTATTGAAGTCTCTAGTGTTATAAAATTTTACATTGTCAATTAAATAAATTGATTATTTACATTATTACAATAAACAAATGTGTAAACAACTGGTATATTTGTTGATAAAATACATTAATGCAATGATTATATCCAAACACATGAATTAAAAAATAAAATTAAATGTATTATAAAAATCATTTTTTTTAATGATTAATTGAAATGGAAGGGGAAAAAACTACATTTGCATACCTACAACATACAAAAATTTAGAACTAAAACATATCGATCCATTGTTTTCATTTGAACTCAATGTGTGTTTCATACCTATTTACACACTAACATGTTTAAATGGTTATTATGCACCAAGGGGTCTTCGCTCAGTGAACCTGTGACATAGCGCCTTCATTCATGGGATATCAAAGAATACCCCTAATTTCACTAGATATTGATAAATACCTCCCAAAATTATTTTCTTGAACCCCCCTCCCAATACATCTTTCCAATAAAATAAACCTTTATTTTCACTAGATACCCCTTTTTATACCCCCCAATACCTATAAACCCCCAAAGACCCCATATCCCCCCAATAACTACAATATATTGACTTTATTTTTCACAATTTAAAAACCCCCTTTATGAATGAATGTGATAAGATATTGGTCAACAAAGTGAAGCCCCCATGTTATGCACCGATGCAATATACATGTAAAAATGCATTGATTCTTATCGTTGTACCAAAAACTGATCCAGATTATTTTCGGCACGAAATGAGAGTGGAGATATAATAAAGAAATGTACAGAGATATCTTGGATGTCCAATAATATAACAAAAATATATTATATATGCAACCATAAACACAGAGATACAGTAATACACAATTTCTATTAATGAGTGAAATGTACAAAACTTTAGAAATATTGAGTGAAAGACTCGCTAGAATGGTGGAATATTATCTCTCAGAAGAGACATGATGGATACTCACATTCACAAGAAGATCCATTACAATTAGGCTCTAAAGGCCTTTTTAACATAAAGAAAATCTAAAACCCTAACCTTGAAAGTGTTCAACAACACAGGTTTTCCAACAGAGGACGAACACCTTGAGTAACCACTCACATAACCAGATGAAAGATGAACACACCGATGTTTTCATGTGGTAAAACCCCTATGGGGAAACATCCACAACCCCATCCAACGCGGCCACTTGGAGCAGTTTATTAATGCAAAGAAAAAGATTACAAAGAGATTTTACAAGAGAGTTTCTCACAATCGATTATCGGAACGTGACCCTCCATGCTCTTTAAATAGAGATCATGGACCAATCGGGTGTTAAGCTACAGATCAATGGATGTTAAGATCGAGGAGAGTATGAATTTTCGAATCACTCTATGTCGGGAACATATCGTGACTGGCAGATTTCCTAAATACAAATGCATAATAATGCATACTAAAGAAACACACTAAGAAACACACTTTTACCTAACGATACATTAGACCAAGTAGATCTTAACTAACTCCTAAGTGTCTAAATATCCTAACATCCCCCCTTAAGAACAACTTGGGATAGGATTGAAGGATTTACAATAGTGACACAATAGGATAAGGAAGGAGGCATTAGAGCCTGCCCCCCCTTAATGACAACTTCCTGAACTCCTAACATAGATCGGAGTTTGGAAAACTTCGCTTCTGTAAGAGACTTTGTGAAAATGTCTGCAACTTGATCTTCTATAGGACAAAAGAGCACTTCAATAACTTGATCATGAATGAGCTTTATAATGAAGTGCATGTGGAGATCGATGTGTTTTCTATGCTGATGTTGAACTAGGACTTTGGTGAGCTTGATGGCACTCTAATTGTCGCACCAAAGGCTGGTCGGATGCTGCTCCTGGAATCCAAACTCTGAAAGAATATATCGAAGCCAAAAGGCTTCCTGACTTGCATTTACCACTTCTCGGTACTCTGATTCTGTTGAAGAAAGTGAAATAGTATTTTGTTTCTTACAGGCCCAAGTGATAGGTCTTGAACCAAGGCTAAAAACATAACATGTAGTAGATTTCCGATCATCAGGTTCGTCAGCCCAATCTGAATCAGTGAAACCAACCAATAAAGGAGTCCTCCCTGAACTGTAATGTATCTTGAACTGAACTGTACCACGGACATAGCGAAGTATCCTTTTAGCTGCTTTCCAATGGATTTCATGGGGTGTTTGCATATACTGGGCAACAAGACCAATAGAAAATGAAAGATCAGGACGAGTATGAGTCAAGTATAAGAGGCTACCAACTAACTGATGGTACAGGGTGGCATCAACTTCGAGAGAAGTACAGGTGGCACTAAGCTTAACTCTAGACTAGAAGGGAGAAGCATTTGGTTTACAATCATCCATGTGAAAGCGACGAAGAAGGTCACAAGCATACTTAGACTTGGAAAGAAAAATTCCTTCATTGGTTTGCAAAATTTGGAGGCCAAGGAAGTAGTGCAAAAAACCTAAGTCTGTCATTTCAAATGTTTTCTTAAGGCTTCTTTTCACATGGTTTAAAAGTTTTGAGTCACTACCAGTAAGGATAAGGTCATAAACATAAAGGACAAGGATTATGAGATGGCTTCCTACTTTCTTGGTATAGACATTAGGATCAGAATGGCATCTAGAGAATCCAATGGCAATAAGAAAGGTGTCCATTTTGGCATACTAAGCTCGGGGAGATTGCTTGAGACCATAAAGAAATTTCTTAAGGCGACAAACAAGGCTAGAGTCACTCTAGACATAGCCAAGAGGTTGTTCCATGTAGATTTCTTCTTGCAAATCTTCATGCAAGAAGGCGGATTTAACATCCATCTGATGGACCTCCCATTTATGTGAGGCAGTAAAGGCAAGAACAAGGCAGATGGAATTCATTTTGGCTACAGGGGAAAATGTTTCATGATAGTCAATTCCTTCAACTTGGGAAAATCCTTTGGCAGCAAACGAGTCATGTGTCTTTCAACACTTCCATCTGATGCATACTTAGTTATGTAGACCCATTTACATATGACAAGTTTTCTTCCTTTTGGAAGAGGTACAAGATCCCAAGTAGCCTTTTCCATTAAAGAACAATACTCTTCATTCATTGTTGTATCCTAATCTGGATGACTTGAAGCTTCTGCAAATGTCTCTAGATCATGAGTTTTTGAAACTTGAACCAAAAGAGAAGAGGCTCGTTGGAACTATGAATGTGTTCGATGTTGATCTAAAGGACCACCGACAATATCACCAACTGCTTCTCGTGTTGAACAAACCCATCTAGGAAGTGGTGGAACTGGTGTTGGTTCAGGTTCAAATGACTCATTTGGAGGAGGGTGTGAAAGTGAAGGTGGATTTTCATCCTCATTGTCATCATTTGAAGAAGAAACCAGATTAGAAGAAGGCACAAACACTGAAGATGGCTCGTAGGCTGAAGAAGGCACAATTGCCAAATTAGGCTCGCAGGCCAAAGAAGGCACAAACGTCGAATTAGGATCGCAGGCCAAGAGATTTTCATCAAATTTAACATCTCTTATAATAATAATTTCATTACAATGTGATTGAAGAAGTCTATAACCTTTGACATATCCCAAATAACCAACAAATATACACTTCTCACTTTTAGGCTGCAATGCTTTCCTTTTCTCATCAGGAATGTGAGCCCATGCTATACTGCCAAATACATGGAAGTGACTTAAATATGGTTTAATTTTAGTCCAAGATTCTTCCAGTGTTACATTTTTAAGAGCCTTTGTGGGAGTGTGATTTACTATGTAATTTTCACAGTTGATGGCTTCCGCCCAATACTTTAGAATTAATCCCTTAGATTGGATCATACAATTAGCCATTTCTTTTAATGTGCGGTTCTTTCTCTCAGCAACACCATTTTGTTGTGGTGTATATGGAACAGTGTGTTGCATTTGGATTCCCTGTGTGGTGCAGTGATTTGTAAAATTATTGTTCACATATTCACCTCCATTATATGTTCTTAACCTTTGAATTTGATGTCTAGATTACTTTTCTACAAGGTCCTTGTAGGCCAAAAACTTGTCAAAAAATTCGCTCTTATGTTTTAAACAGTAAGCCCAAGTACGTCTAGAAAAGTCATCAATGAAAGTTAAGAAATACTTGCACCCAGAAAAAGAAGGAGAAGAAAGTGGACCACACAAATCACTATGAACAAGCTACAAAGGACCCGAGGCATGCCAAGAGGCACGTTTTTCAAAATTGTCCCGATGATGTTTGCCGATAACACAACCAGCACAAACACTATCTCTGCATGAAACAAGAGGAAGACCAGTCACCATTTATTAGTTATATAGTTGTTGCAATGAACGATAGTTTAGATGACCAAACCACTCATGCCAAAGTTTTCTCAAGTCATCGCTATGAGTAACAAAAATTGATAAAAAAGATGATGACCCAAAGTTGTCAAACTTGTACAACTTGGTAATATCATCAACAATTCCAGTTGCAAGAACATAATTAAGATCTTTTAGATCCTTGATTACAACTTGGTGAGGTGAAAACTCTATGGATTTAACTTTACCTGAATGAGTGATATGATATAATAATAGAAGGTTACAAGAAAGACTTGGAACACATAATACATCATTGAAATGGCCATTTTCTACTTGTACTGTTCTAGATCCTTCAACACTAAGAGATCTATCATCACCAAAAAATATTTTCTTGATGTTACATTCATTTAGAGTAGAAAATATGTCTCTAGCCTTAGCCATATGATAATATGCTCATGAATCAATAAGCCATTTATCAGAAGTACAAGTAGAAGGTGTATTGAAGGAGAAACCAGAAGCAGAAAGTGCATGTCCATGAGAAGAAGAAGAAGAAGTAGGATCAATATTGATGTTGTGATTCTTCATCGTTGCTTCTAAAGCTGCCATCTTCTTGAAACATTTGGACTCATTATGACCATCTTTATCACAAAAGTTGCAATGTCTGTCAGTATTCTTATTTTATATTTTTCTCCTTTGTCTCCATTCAGAGAAAAATGCGTCTGAGTGGGTTTGGGACCCTTATATTTCTTTTTGTTGTGGTGAGGATGTTGCTTCTTGGGATTCTTGGGTTTATCTTTCTGCTAGGCAACTAAGGATTTGTTGGAGGTACTTGTAGTGTTGATCACTCAAAGTTGTACAAGCTTATCTTCCTCTCTAATCAATGCAACACAAAAGGACTCAAGAGTGGGTTTTTCATAAGCTTTCCCTAGAGCCTCTCTCATGACATAAAAGGTAGATACAAACACAAAATATGCACTACCTAGCTTAGAAAGAATAAGATAGATGCAACGCTCTTCCTCCATTTTTATCTTACATTCTTTGCATAAAATTCTGAGTGTTTTAAACCTAGATAGATAGTCTCCAAGGCAATAAAAATAACTTGGACTCAAGGTCAGTACCTAATTTTCTAACTTTTCTGCTCGAATAATATTGAGTTTACCAAACACAGATTCAATCTTGTCCCAAGCTTCTTCGGGGTCATCAATTTCTTGGAGGTGGTATCTTAAATTAGGAGAGATGGACATTTCGATTAGTCCACGTCCTTCATCACTCCTATTATCCCATTTGTATTTCTTATCATCATTAGTGGGTTCTTTTTCCTTTCCCAAGGTAATCCGGTAGAAGCCTTTACTTCTTAATAAATCTTCCATATGAGATTTCCATTGGAAGTAGTTGGTGCTGGTAAGAAAAACATTACTTGTAGAATCCATATTAAATATGCAGATAATATGGATCTAAAAACTAAAACTGATGATATGGATGGAAAGAGCTCGAAAAGTTATGCGGTTTAAAAAAAAATGGCACTGAAAACAGACTTCGGATGTGAGAGTTATGCCCTTTTAAAAAAAGCATAAACGGTAACCAAATGACCACGTGATAGTGTAAGCTGCTTTATGAAGTGACCCACTTTTATAAAGAGAAGTGGGGATCAATTTTACAATGAAGTTACTTTATAATAGAAAAGTTGCATGCAAAATCAATATCTCTAAAATGAAATATTAAAGCTACATATAATGATTCACTTTTATACTTGAAGTGAAATACACTTTACAATTTTAGCATGAACTTTTTTTCAAAAAAGGTAACAAAAGAGAGACTTGAACCCAAAATCTCTTACTGAATAAGACATGTTTTAACCAAATGGTCTAGCAAAACATATTGTAATGTTCAGAAGGAGGATTGGGGTTGTTGTTGTTGTTGTTGTTGATGGCCTTGGAGAGGGTGCTAAAAAAAATCTCTTTTAACACACAAGACAAAATTTCGCTTCTCGATGACAACAAGAGTTAGATCTCGGTTAGCTTACCCAGAAGATGCACCTTTTACTATCTATTTATGATTTGTCGAGATCGCACAAGGCGCGGGGAAAAGAGAATACATAGATCTAAAAGAGTAGCAACCCGGAAACAAATAATATCAAACCGAAATAAAACCAAAATAAAACATTGCAGAAATTTAAAAAATGCATATTCAGGCTTTATACCTCTAGATCTGACTGTAATGGTTGTATCTTGGGCAAACAGAAACCTTTTCAAGTGAAACGAAAAATGTTCCTGACTAAAACAAGTGCTCTGGACACAATGGAACATTCATCTCATCCCAAAAATGTATGAAAATGACATAAAATGGAGATGAGGAAACTCGGCTTCACGATCTCGATCTACAACAAGAGAAGGTCTTCAAACAGACTTTGATACCATGTTCGACAAAATAGGTATTACAAAAGAGGACAGACACCTTCAGTAACCACTCACATAACTAGATCAAATATCAACACACTGATTTTTTCACGTGGTAAAACCCCTACAGGGAAACATCCACGACCCCAACCAACGCGGCCACTTGGAGCAGTTTATTAATGCAAAGAAAAAGATTACAGAGAGACGAGAGTTTCTCACAATTGATTATCAGCAAATGACCCTCCATGATATTTGAATAGACATCATGGACCAATAAGTTTCTAAGTCACAAATCAATGGTCATTAATATCGAGGAGAGTATGAACCGTTGGATCACTCTATGTCAGGAACATATCGTGACCGTCGGATTTCCTAACTACAAATGCATACTAATGCATACTAAGGAAACACACTTTTACCTAACAAAACATTAGACCAATTATATCTTAACTAAATCCTAAGTGTTTAAATATCCTAACAAAAAGATGAAAAGCCAACAGTTTTTTGGACCCCCTTTTTGGTAGTTTAGTGTATCAACTTCTCGAGGGCGTAACTTTGGCATACGATCTCTGTTTGGGGAGCACGATAGCTCATTGGAAATGTATCATCGAGAATATTCATTTTGGGGGATCAATTAGAGCCTTTCAATTATCATTGAGGTGCTCGATCCAGAAAAAAATTCATTTAGGCCCTCAAAATGACCCCAGAAGTTTAGGAATCAAAAACCTGCTAAAAATAGTAAGTTGCTAGAAGATTGCTTTGTGCCAGTTGGAATAGGTGGGTGGCCACCAATATCCACCAAGATCAATCCTCCCTCCTTAGGAAGCAATTGTCTCCATTGAGTTGAGTTCCCGGGGGAGAGGGGAAAGCGATTGATGAATTTGAATCTTGGTGAGTTGCTTGCCTTATTGGAGACGTTGCATTGATTGGTTTGTAGAAGGCTGTAAAGAACCTGTTGCTGGCGGGGTTGAATCTGTTCAAATAGTTGGGCTACATGAGATGACTTTGTGTAGAAGGAATATTTGTGCTTTGTTGCAATCTTGTTGGCCCTTGACCAAGTTTTGGGATATACTTGGTCATGTTTGACCATTTCTGGGACTTGAACAGGCTATCGAAGACGGAGTGCCAGACGAAGCGGAGATTGTGGAATCTCGGCCCACTTTTGGCCCCTTTTGGGTTTTTGGGAATATGCAATGGGAAAGGGATGTCGGCCCATGGGTTTAACCATGCTTAGGCCCACTTTTGTAATGTATAAATAGATATATAGGAATCTATCGGAAGAGATAGGGATGGGTGTGATGTAAGCTAAGTGCTAATGGATTTTGTAAGTGCTTTGTGCATGACTGTAAGAGGCTTGTAGAGCTAAGTACAAGTCATTGTAAGGAGTTTTGGAAGGCTTTGTGTTGTAACACAAGGAATAAGGATCTATCGAGCTGCGCAGATCTTTTATCCTATGCGAAGAAGGTTTTTGGTGGCTCTGTGTTGTAACCGATTGAAGACACTAATAAAGAAGAAGAGTTGGTGGACGTAGCCCCAAGGTGGGGGTGAACCATGTAAATCTGTGTGTTATGTTTTGTGCTTCGACTTGATGTGTTTATCCTTTCTTTTGCTAAGTGCTTTGATATATTTAGATAGATATACTTATGCCTTGTGCTTCTTAGAGGAGTGTGAATGTTAGATCTGACATGTATGAAGATGCTTAGTGTTGATCTACCAGATATGATTTGTTTTACTATTGCTAAGTGCTAAAATACCTTAGATCTAAGTGAATGTTGTGATGCTTTGTGTTATCTGTGAAGTATAATAAGGGTTTAACATTGACGAATGATCTATGCTAAGTACTTTGTAAGCGATATAATCACAGATATGTGTCCCAACTAAGGTTGTAGACACTTGATTCCTGCAACCACCCCTACCTCTAACTTGGGTGAGACTTCATCTTCTTCAAAAGTGTTGTTGAAAGGGCCAACAGTTAGGGATTTATTGGTGCGCTCTTGAGCATTGAACCCTGGTTCTGCCCCTGTGCCAACAAATGGTTCTGTTGCCGAGACTTGAAACTATGATTGTTGGGAACTAAGAAAGAAGAGGCTTGTGAAAAAAAAATCTTTTTGTGTAGATCTATGCCCTAGCACATAGTACCCTACTCGGTTTATAAGATCTGTGCTAAGAAAAGAAGCCTGATCTGAAGAAAGAAGGTCGGATCTGTAGAGAAGAAGAAGGATTTGAAAGCTTTGTGCTCCAAGGAAGGTAAAAGAGAGAAGTTCTGATTGAAAGAGGTAAGATCTGTAAACGTTGTGCTCTGTTAAAGGTAAGAGTAGTTAAATAAGTATTAGATCTGAAAGATTTGTGCTCTATAAAAGTAAGATAGGTAGATATTTTTGTTTCTAGAGTATGGATCTAGGAAAATATGATAGGTTTTGTCCTAGTTTGAAAGCTAGGGTGTTAATAGATGAAAGAAGGTTTGATATGAATAGATCCGATAAGAATAATGAAATATATGTTATACCTATGCATAGAAATAATGTTTGGACTAACAAATGGATGCAGGATCCTAGAAAGAATTTGTTGCAGGTTAACTCCTATGATCCTAGTGCACAATATAAAGGGATCTGGGGATCATTTAAAAGAAAGAGAGGATTGACCCTTTGTTACAATTGTAGAAGACCAAGACATCTTGTTAAGGAATTCTCTGGAAGAAGACCTAGTTCTCTTTGTTGTAAGGCTATGGACCATGAAGTGTTGGATTTCCCTAGAATGATCATGAAGATTGAAGGAATGAATCTGAACCAAGAAAACCCTAAGGCAGATCTAGAAAAGGATGAACCCCATCAAGAACCAGCAAAAGTATTGATACAAATGAAAGAGACCCTGAATGACAACCGACATGTCAGACTATCAGAGATTTTCAAAGAAAAAGAATGCATTGAAGCAAGAATAGGGGACTTTGACATTGACTGTGTTCTTGATGAAGAGACACCAATGAATATTATGCCAGAAAGAACTCGGGAATCTATAGGGAAGCCTGCTATGATCCTTTCATTAGGAGGAATAAGACTATTCAAAGGGAAGTTGGTAAGTTTATGTGGGAGGCTTGCTCGGATATCTACGACTGTCAATGGAACTTCGACAAAAGAAGATTTTGAGATTATCAAATGTATTGAAAACAATGCCCCATTTACCATGTTACTAGGGAAACCTTGGATTGAAAGAGATCAAGCTAGACAAAAAGAAGAAGAAGAAGCCTTGGAATAGAACAAACAAGCGTTAAAAAATTTCATGACCAGAAGGATCTCTCAATTGATTAAAGAACAGGAAAATAGATCAAATCTATTTGACCCTAGAGACTCTGATGTCGAAGCTGGAAGACCACTAGAATACCCTAAGAAGACTAAAGTAATTACTCCAGAGGTAGAAGAGATGTTAACCTTGAAATATTCTCAACAACATGTAGTAACTATATCTAAAGAAGATAAGAATTGGAATGAAAAGAAGAATATTGAGATGAAGCTCACTGGAAAGAAGGCTAGGAAGCTAAGTAGGAAGAGGGCTAAGATTGAAAAATTAAAGAAGGTTCCAGAGGGAGCCTCGCAGAAGGAAAATTTGCAGAATTTGAGCTTCGTCGAGATATCAGAATAACGACATAGGTCACTTCGTCATGGTGAAGAAATATAGTCATTGGGGACGATATATCCGTTCGAATGATGCTCCGAACGGCTGGAAAAACATTTATGGCTCACCACCTGACTGATGGACCACACCATAATGGATAGAAAAAGAGTTAATGAAGCCTCATACCCATTTCAAGTAATCCATTGCTGAGTTTCCTATTTATCCCATCGCTCCATGCACGAAGAAAACTTTTTCCAAATCAAGAATTTGAGCTCGCAACCTTGGTTAAGATTATCTAGTGATCATTACATCCTTACTTTCCATATTATTTCCGTATCTACATTACTTCGTGAAACCAATATTATTAACCCTGAGCACGTATTTCCTAGGAGCTTAGTGCACTTGAAGAATATGCGAAGGAGGTACTCATTGATATCAGGACTGAGAAATTCATGTCAGAAAGAAGGATGTCTACAGGTGTGCAAGCATCATTGATAGGAGGAGTCCAAGCTTCTCCATCAACTGCTCATGGAGCAGGAACTTCCAGAATCACGACAGAGACGAGAACGAAGCATAGAGACGATCTTGTGAACAATAGGTTGATTCCAAGCATCTTACCTACGTATATACCTCCTCTGAGTGGTGCAGTGAACATAGATAGCGTGCCTAGAGATTTTGACTATTCCTTGGTCACTAGTTACCTCCCGAAAGGGATAGGTGCAGTTCACATAGACTAGGATAAGATAGTAGTGCTGAAGTTTAGTGACTTCACCCTTGGAGACCATAAAGATTACAGTATGCTCGCCCCACATAAGTATCTAACCAAGATGAAAGGAAATAATTCAAAGATTATCCCCCAGCCTTGGACCCATAGCCTAGCGCAATCTACCTTGTTTAATGTTATGAAGATCCCACACTTCAAATGACATCAAGAAGTGAACTCATTTGTTAAGTTGTTGTTATATTGTTACCATGGAGGATATTTATGGCTGAACCGATGTATCACAGTGGATCTGACCTTGATCCATCGGATCATCGGGCTGAGCATGCAAGGCCCTGACTCGCAGGATTTTTATCTTGGCAAAACCATAGACAGAGCTTTAGCACTGAAGATTAAAGAAACGTATGGCGATGTTGAGAAAGAAATGCAAGGCTACAAGGTAGCCTCTATCCAGAATGATGCAGTGCACCTATCCTGTCAACTAATTGCTGGGAAATTAGTTCGCAAGAAACGACCCACCCAAGTCACCGGATTTGTAGTATACCTCGCAGGAAAGTGCGCAGAGGGTGTACAGATGAATTGGGCACAATACCTTGTAAACCAACTAGACCTCGACTGTAGAGAATCCCATGACCAATGATATGAGTTCCATTTTAGTTGGCTCTTGATCCTAGTTGCTTTCATTTCATGGGAGATGTCAGAAGGTGTGACCTTCCCGAACATCGAGCCATTTGAAACGTTGGCCATGAATTTCAGTACCCTGTGGTACTCGAATGATATGAATAAACAATAGTAGTCAAATGTCATGTTTCATTCATATTATAATCAGTTGAAAGTAGTTATCCAGTCTACACCGCACATCACTCCGAACACCCTCTACAGGTTTCGACCCATGATGAAGTTCAGTGCAAATAGACACTTTCTCTACATCACAGGGCACACTGATGAGCACAAGTAGCAGTTACAGTCCTATTATAGATTAACAGAAGAAGATATGGAGGAGATCACAAAGGAATGGTCGATGGACCTCCTTTTTCCAACTGACCCTGTGGACATATCTGATGTAGATAGTCCAGAAGCTATGCAGGATCTACCCAAACCTAGCATGCAATAGAATATCAGTGAAGTGCAATACTTAAGTAGCGCCTCGGTGAATATTGCTTCCATCATGCCAGAGCAAGAGGGTAATGGTGAAGATTTAGAAGAAGTTGAACAGAAGCGCAAAGATGAAGCAGAGGTTTTGAATAAGAGGAAGGGTTCACCTCAGAAACCTTCTTTTCAGAAGAATTCCAAAGCTCCCGTGACTAAGCTCCAGACCACACTGAACCCAAACGACTTCAATTTCATTGTTGCAGCCCTAAACGATGTTGTGCTGGAGATAGTAGAGACACAGGAGGCAAAGTAGGAGCATATGTATAATAGTATTGAGATAGATCTCCAAGGGGTTCATCAAGCACTACAATCTAGCCGTGCAGTCTCCACTGTGCCTATGATAGTAGGAACACTAGAACCAGGGGATGAGCTAGCTCAACTCCACCAGATTGCTGATACATTCGAAGCTCTCCTTTGATGGGCTCAAGAAGAAACAACGCAAGACACTCAATATTTAACACAGGTACAGGGAGTTCTTATGGAGCAGTACAACACGTCAGAACGAGAAAATATTTCTCTCCAAGAAAAATGTGATGCAGAGAAAGAAGAGCTACAACAAAGCAAGGAATAGTTTTTCGCAGAGAAACTCGAGATAAAGGAACTGGTCAACAAATAACTTCGCTCTGTGACCTTCATCGAAGTACATATAGAAGAATGGGTTCCACAGTAGGTGGCACAACTGGAAGGAGTAATTCAGAAGCTCCAGTAGCGCATTGCAGATCTAGAGCTTCGCGTAGTACCTGAAACCATGTAGGAGATCAAAGACCAAAGAGAAATAACTGCCCGCAGTGCAGTTGATAGACTGAAATCTCTTGCTTCGGAGTGCAAGAAGATGAGTATCCGCAACACCCAGACATATGACAACCTCACCGAAAACCTAGAGTTATATAAATTTGAGTCGCAACTACAGGAGGCAAAGTATGAAGCTGAAAAGCTACAGACGCAGTTGAAGGTCCAGTCACTTGTAGAAAGAATGAAGAGATCTCATGAACAATGCACGACCCAGCAACAGATCCATATGATCTAGAGCAAAGTGGTGGAAGTGACTCAAGGACTTCAATCGGTGCAAGATAAGGCATGTCAGTTGTTCACAGAGGTTGAAAGCTAAGGAGTAGAGCTAGAACATGTTGTGAGTGCAAAAAAAAAGCGCTTAGAGGGACCCATCAATGACGCACTCATCCAGGAGTTTTTCGAGCAAGAGGTCATAGCACAATAGTAGGTCAAAGTAGATTGAGACAAGCTCAAGGCATTCGAGGTAGAATTGATCACACCAGAGTGACTCGGGATGAGTCACAGGTGAGTGTTGGAGTCCTGTTGGCCCTTGACCAAGTTTTGGGAGATACTTGGTCATGTTTGACCATTTTTGGGACTTTGACAGCTTGTCAAAGATGGAGCGCCAGACGAAGCGGAGATTGTGCTATGTCGACCCACTTTTGGGCCCCTTTTGGGTTTTTGTGATCCAGATTATTTTCGGCACGAAATGAGAGCAGAGATATAATAAATAAATGCACAGAGATATTGTGAGAGAGACAACAATATAACAGAGATATAGCAGAAATAACAAGAGTCACAGATATACAGTAATACACGATTTTGATTAATGAAATAAATGTACAGAGACTGTAAAATACAGAGTGAAAGACTCGCTAGAATGGTGGTAGCTTATCTCTGAGAAGAGATGTGACGGCTACTCGCATCCGTGAGAAGATGACTACAATGAGGCTCTGAAGGCATTTTTACAATAAGCAGGAATGCCCAAAACCCTAGACATCCAAAAACCTAACCCTAGGAGATGAAGCGCCAAAAGTCATGTGGGCCCCGTTTGGGTAAGTTGGTGCATCAACTTCCCAAGGTCGTAACTTTTGCATACGACCTCCGTTTTAGGCGTATGATAGATCGTTGGAAAGATCTATCCGAGAAATAAAACTTTTGGGTGAGAAACATGATCCAAGATCCATGTTTCTCCCCGTTTTCTAAAAAAACATCATTTAGGGCCTCAAAATGGCCCCGGAGGTTAAAAACTGCTAAAAATAGTAAATTACCAAAATTGCCAGAAACATGTTTTGGGCCAATTGGAGAAGGTGGGTGGCCACTGATATCCACCTGGATCAATCCTCCCTCCTTAGGAAGAAATGGTCTCCATTGCGTTGAGTTCCCGAGGGAGAGGGAAAAGCGATTGCTGAATCTGAATCTTGGTGATATGCTTGCCTTGCTGGAGAAGTGGCGTTGCTTAGCTTGTTGAAGGCTGTCACGAACTTGTGGCTGGAAAGATTGGACCTTTTTAACTAGTCTGGATACATGAGATGACTGTGTGCAGAAGGAATCTTTGTGCTTTGCTACAACCTTGTCGACCTGCTTCTGGTGGATAGAAGGTGCTTGGGCCGAGGCTGTAGTGGTTGCAGTATCCTTTTCTTCCCCTTTTGAACAGATTGTGGAGAAGATGAATTTTGTAGTATGAGATACTACCTTGCAGCACTGTTTAGGTGGGGCAGTAGTTGGAACTACCTCTGGTATCCTATAGAGATGACCCCCCAGAGTAATAATGACACTACGGGGTCGAGACTCATAGATAGCATGACGTTTCCACATATATGGATGGCCCAAGAGAACATCACAGATATCCAGTGGGGCAACATCACATAATACCTCATCCTTGAAGGGTTGGATGCCATATGACAATCGATACTGCTGGCTGACACGAAGATCTCGTCCTTGGCGGAGCCACCCGATGTTGTATGGTTGCGAGTGTGGTGTTGTCGACAATCCCAACCGTTTGATGACCTCTGCTGAGATGAGGTTCTTCTGGCTTCCGCTATCAACAATAAAATGTAGCGGGGTCCCCTTCACCCACATCTGTGAATGAAAAAGGCACTCCCCCTCTTCTGGATCTATTGGTTCTTCTAGCTGAATTGCTGCGGTCGCGACAATAGCAGTGGGGTCTGCGTCGATGATCTGTCTTTTACTAGTATTTTTAGAATCAGATTCTAAATCAGGGTTCATCTCCTTGTCTTTGATCTCGGCCACCAATGACTGTTTTGAGCGACATTCATCGGTGTTGTGCCAGGGGATTTTATGGAAATCACACCATTTCGCAGTGTCCTTTGTCTTCCCGTGACCCTTCTTTTGTTGTGGCTTGGACTGGTTTTCAGGAGACTGTTTGTTAGGGATATCTTTGTCATACTTTGGTTGTTGTGGATTTGCAGACCCGAACTCCCATTTGTTCTGGTTCTTAAATTTCTGCTCGATTTTAACAGCATATCAATAGGTAGAATCGAGTGATGAAATGTCCAGGAAATCCATTTCAGTTTGGATGTATCTGTGTAGAGCCCCACGTATTTCAGAACCAAATGTCGTTCAGAGTCTTTGATACCCAGCTTGGTGTGCAAGGTATGGAAGCTATTGGTGAACTCCGAAACTGATTGGCCCCTCTCTTGCCACAGTGTGGTCCATCTCATGTACTGGTCCTCATAGTTTCCAACAGGGTAATATTGTTCCTTTGCTGCATCCACAAAAAAATCCCAAGTGGGATCGGCCCCATATATTCCAGACTTCTCTGTGGAACTCTGCTCCCAGTAAGTTTCCCACCAATGTTTGACATGGGGGAGAGCCTTAAAGAGTGCTAAGGTGATATTTTCCTTGTCTGAAAAATTATGAACAGAGAAATAACCTTCTAGCAGATTTAACCATTTATCTAGGGCATCTACATCTATTTGACCTTCAAATACGGGAATATCAAAATTAACCTGTACCTTGAAGGGCGAGGTGCCTCCAAAGTGGCTTCTTGATGAAGATGCACCTGATGCTATCGGTAGGTGTTGAAGGATGTGGGAAAAATTCTCCATCATTTTTTCCCTCTGTCGCGTGAGAGCTTGCTCAAGCAACAGACTGATAGGATCGTCTGCTCCATCATTTTTCTTTTCTTCTGCCATTGAGGGTTTCTTGGGTGTGCGAGAGTGGTTGTCCTCAAGAGAGACAAGCTTGAGACCCAACTTGCTATACTCGGACCTCGTCGAAGACATGCACTAAAAAACAATCAAGAGCAGCCTGCTCTGATACCACTGATCCTGATTATTTTCGGCACGAAATGAGAGCGGAGATATAATAAAGAAATGCATAGAGGTATTGCGAGAGAGACAACAATATAACAGAGATATAGCGGAAATAACAAGAGTCACAAATATACAGTAATACACGATTTCTATTAATGAAATAAATGTACAGAGACTGTAAAATACAGAGTGAAAGACTTGCTAGAATGGTGGTAGCTTATCTCTGAGAAGAGATGTGACGACTACTTGCATCCATGAGAAGATGACTACAATGAGACTCTGAAGGCATTTTTACAATAAGCAGGAATTCCAAAAACCCTAGACATCCAAAAACCTAGCCCTGGGAGATGAAGCGCCAAAAGTCATGTGGGCCCCGTTTGGGTAAGTTGGTGCATCAACTTCCGAGGGTCGTAACTTTTGCATACGATCTTCGTTTTAGGCGTATGATAGCTCGTTGGAAAGATCTATCCGAGAAATACAACTTTTGGGTGAGCGACATGATCTATGATCCATGTTGCTCCCCGTTTTCTAAAAAACATCATTTAGGGCCTCAAAATGGCTCCGGAAGTTAAAAACTGCTAAAAATAGTAAATTACCAAAATTGCCAGAAACAAGTTTTGGGCCAGTTGGAGAAGGCGGGTGGCCACCGATATCCACCTGGATAATTTTGGGAATATGTAATGGGAAAGGGATGTCAGCCCATGGGTTTACCCATCCTTAGGCCTACTTTTGTAATGTATAAATAGATATATGGGCATCTATTGGAAGAGATAGGGATGTATGTGATGTAAGCTAAGTGCTAATATATTTTTTAAGTGCTTTGTGCATGAATGTAAGAGGCTTGCAGAGCTAAGTGCAATTCATTGTAAGGATTTGTGGAAGGATTTGTGTTGTAACTCAAGGAAGAAGGATCTAGCGAGCTGCACATATCTTATGTCCTATGTGAAGAAGGTTTTTGGTGGCTCTGTGCTGTAACCGATTGAAGACGCTAATAAAGAAGAAGAGTTGGTGAACATAGTCCGAGGGTGGGGGTGAACCATGAAAATCTGTGTGTTATGCTTTGTGCTTCGACTTGATGTGTTTATCCTTTGTTTATGCTTTTCTAAGTGCTTTGATATATTTAGATAGATATACTTATTCTTTGTGCTTCTTAGAGGAGTGTGAATGTTAGATATGACATGTATGAAGATGCTTAGTGTTGATCTACTGGATCTGATTTGTTTTACTGTTGCTAAGTGCTAAAATACCTTAGATCTAAGTGAATGTTGTGATTCTCTATGTTATCTGTGAAGTATAATAAGGTTTGAATATTGACGAATGATCTATGTTAAGTACTCTATAAGAGATAAAATAAAAGATCTATGTCCTAGCTAAGGTTGTAGACACTTGAGTCCTACAACCACCCCTACCTCTACCTTCGGTGAGACTTCATCTGCTTCGGAGGTGTTTCTGAAAGGGCCGGTAGTTAGGGCTTTGTTGGTGTGCTCTTGAGCATTGAACCCTGGGTCTGCCCCTGTGCCAACAAATCTTGTCGACCTCCTTATGTTGGATAGAAGGTGATTGGACTGAGGCTACAGTGGTTGTAGTGTCCTTTTGTTCACCTTTTCAACAGATTGTTAAGAAGTTGAATTTTGTAGTATGAGATACTACCTTGCGGCACTGTTTAGGTGGGACAATAGACAAAACTACGTATGGTATCTTGTAGATATGACCCCCCCAGAGTAACAATGACACTAGAGGATTGAGACTCATAAATAACATGGCGCTTCCACATATATGGCTGGCCCAAGAGAACGTCACAGACATATACCAGGGAAACATCACATAATACCTCATCCTTGAAGGGATGGATTTTGTATGACAATTGGCACTGCTATATGACACGAAGATATCGTACTTGGTGAAGCCAACCAATGTTGTATGGTTGTGGGTGTGGTGTTGTCGACAATCCCAACTATTTGATGACCTCTGCTAAGATGAGGTTTTTCTGGATTCCTCTATCAACAATAAAACGTAGTGGGGTCCCCTTTACCCACATTTGTGAATGAAAAAGGAGCTCCCCCTCTTCAGTATATGTTGGTTCTTTTGGTTGAATTACTACGATTGAGACAATAGCAGTGGGTTCTGCGCCGATGATCTATCTTCTACCAATATTTTTTGAATCAGATTTCAAATCAGGGTTCGGTTCCTTGTCTTTGATCTCATCCACCAATTATTGTTTTGAGCGACATTCATCGGTGTTGTGCCAGGGGATTTTGTGGAAATCACACTATTTTATAGTGTCCTTCTTCATCTTTCTATTACCCTTCTTTTCCTGTGGCTTAGACTGGTTTTCTGAAGGCTGGTTGTTAGGGCCATCATTACCATACTTTAGTTGTTGAGTATTTTCATACCCGAACTCCCGCTTGTTCTGGTGCTTAAATTTCTGCTCAATTTTAAAAACATATTGATAAGTAACACCCAGTGATGAGATGTCCAAAAAATACATTTTAGTTTGGATGTATCTGTGTAGAGCCCCATGGTATTTTAGAACCAGATGTCACTCGCAGTTTTTGTTACCCATCTTAGTACGCAGGATATGGAAGGTATTGGTGAACTCTAGCACTTCTTGGCCCCTATCTTGCCGTAGTGTGGTCCATTTCATGTACTAGTCATCATAGTTTCCAATAGGGTAATATTATTCCTTGATCGAATCCCCAAAAAAATCCCAAGTGGGCTCGACCCCATATATTCGAGACTCCTTTGTGGAAAATTTCTCCCAATAAGTTTCACACCAATGTTTGACATGGGGGAGAGCCTTAAGGAGTGTGAAGGTGATCTTTTCCCTATCAGAGAAATTATGAACAAAGAACTAACCTTCTAGTAGACTTAACCATTTTTCTAGGGCACCTGCATCTATCTGTTCTTCAAATATGGGAATATCAAAATTAACTTGTACCTTGAAAGGTGAGGTGCCTCCAAAGTGGTATCTTGATGAATATGCCCTTGTTTTTATCAACAGGCGTTGAAGGATGTGGGAAAAATTCTCCATCATTCCATCCCTCTGTCACGTGAGAGATTTCTCAAGCAACAGATTAACATAATCATCTTCTCTATTGTTTATGTTTTATTATGCGATGGAGGGTTTCTTGGGTGTGTGAGAGCTATTTTCCTCAAGAGATACAAGCTCAAGACCCAAATTTCTATACTCAGACCTCGTCGGGTACATGCACTGAAACAAAATTATTAAGAGAAGCTTTCTCTGATACCACTGATCTAGATTATTCATGGCACGAAATGAGAGAGGAGATATAATAAAGAAATGTACAAAGATATATTGGATATCCAATAATATAACAAAAATATATCAAATATGCAACCATAAACATAGAGATAAAATAATATGCAATTTCTATTAATAGGATAAATGTACAAAACTGTAGAAATACAGAGTGAAAGACTCACTAGAATGGTGGAAGCTTATCTTTGAGAAGAGATGTGAAGGCTACTCACATTCACAAGAAGATCCATTACGAAGAGGATCTAAAGGAATTTTTAACATAAATAAAATACAAATCCCTAACCCTGAAAGATGAAAGGCCAACAATTTTGTGGACCCTGTTTTGGGTAGTTTGGTGTATCAACTTCTCGTGGGCGTAACTTTGGAATACAATCTTTGTTTGGGGCGCAAATAACTTGTTGGAAATTTATTGTTGAGGAGATTCATTTTGGGGGCTCAATTAGATCCTTTTGGCTATCATTGAGCTAGAAAAACTTCATTTACGCCCTCAAAATGGCCCCGGAAGTTTAGGAACCAAAAACCTGCTAAAAGTAGTAAGTTGCCAGAAGACTATTTTGTGTCAGTTGGAATAGGTTGGTGGCCACCGATATCCACCTGGATAAAAAAAATTAGTGCTCCCAACTAAAATAACGACACCATACCCTTCTACTATACCATTACCTTTTGGTTACTGTTATCATCAAAATTTACCAATAATTTATGGTTTGTAAGGATATATATGCGATTAGTCTCAATAATATATAATACACATTGATTCATAATAAGATAATAGACACTACTTCTTCCAAAATATATTATATGAAGTGGTGTTTGCAATAGATTCCATACACACTAGTGCATATTAAATATATACACACCAATGTGCTTGCTATTTTAAGTGCACTAGAAAAAAAAAACCTCTATTATGGCCTTCGACGACCCAAAATTTTTAATTATAGTGAAAATACACTAAAACATATATTGCCAATGAAAAAGTTTATTTTGAAAATTTTATTCAATCTTGTAACACTAAAAATCTCTACTAAAACCTTTGCTAAGTGGTGCTTTCCTTCTAGTGGCTTGTTTTCTAGTGCCTACAAATATAACAATAACATTGGGTAGTAGCTTGCCTCATACATTACAATTTGGTCCATAACACATCATAGGCCTCTCTCCTCTTTTCCTTGGAACTTGTGCATTCTTATATACCATCTTCTTGATTAGTCTTCTCGGATGGAGGTTGCTCCATCCTTTCTTCCCTTTTTTATTTTTCAAGATTTGACTTGGATTTATTCTTTACAACTTCCATATGTATATTATCCTCCATATTGCTTCAAATATGCACTTGGATTTCTTCTTTACAGCTTCCATATGTATATTATCCTCCATATTGCTTCAAATATGCACTTTAGCCTCTTCCATTTGATCTTGATGCCCTCTTACAAGTTGTAAAAAATTGCATTTAAGAAGCCTTTATGTATGAGAATGAAGGTTTTCCATCTCACAATGTCTTTGATATGAAGAACATTCCTTTTCTTTTATTAAAAATCTACAAAATAAAACAATGATGCTTCATTAAAAATTCTTAATGGATGATTTGGAAAATGACAAGTTTCTTCATATCATGAGAAACATAAATGTTCACAAAATATGCACAATGGAGAGTGATGAAACCAGATTTGTTTTTGAATTGTTAAACTATGAAAATGTGAAAGAAATTTTAAGAAGTGTAAGTGGTTGAGAGCCATTAATGACAATGAGCTTTGTGAAAAATATGAACAATAGCTCTTTCAATGGTATTTACATAAGAAAGCTTCACCTTTCATGCTCTTCCTTACAAATCTACTCATAAAAATTAGCACACATAAAATGTAAGTGCTCAACCATATCATCAACTCTAAGTGCTCAACTATATCATCAACTATCAGTAAGGAAAAATCATAAAATTTCTACATTAGGAAAATCTTCTTTTAAGGAAATTCCATCATGCATTTGAATGGAGAACTCTTGAAAAAATGTTTCCACAATGTATATGTCCTTGAGGGGTTTATTCAAATTGGTCTAGATTTCCACTTTACAAAGTATGCCAATCATTCTCTCAAACTTTTCACAAAACCATTTCATCCAATAAAAACGTTGATAGTGGAGAAAGGTGTGAGTAATTCCATGTATGTTTGATGCCTAATTCCTTTTTCTTACCACTTCATATGAAATCAATTTAAACTCAAAAGAAAATTGTAAATGCCATTAGTATTCTATGAATGTTTGTAGTTCCATGTTTTCCCTTATAACCCACAACAAACGAGCTTCACATGAGAGTGATTCAAGAACAAGAAAATAACTTTGCATGCTTCTTATATGTTCTTTTCGCAATCATTTTCTTTGTAACTTTATATGAAAGTATTTTTCTTAGAAAAAACAAGCTTCAAACATAATCCTTCAATTCTACATGTCTAGTCTTCCTCCAAGTTTTAAAAAAAATCCTCAATATGAAATGTAATGGTTTAGTCAATCAAACATAGCCAAGAGATATTAAAGGAATGGTTTCAAAAACCTTTTCCTTCATTTCTTTATTAAACAAAGAAATATTCCTTCAAGTCTGAGACTTTACAAACAAATAGAAAGACGTGGAGCAATTGCTACAATAAGATTTCAAGAAAGGAAACTCAATCTCTCAAACATTGAACAAAAAAAGAATGCCAAGAATAGTCTTGTTAGTCAAATTATATGTATAATTCCTATACATTAAATTTTCAATCCGGGAGTCTGTAAACTTCGAGATTCAAGAACAGGAAATGCAGGATAAAAGCCTACTCTAAGGAAATTGAGCTAGTTGAACCAAGTACTATAGGAATTTATCACTTGAATTGAGATCTATAAGAAATTTAGTTAAAATAGGCACCGATCACAATCTTTCATTTTGTTCATAAGGTTAGAAAGGTCATCCAGTAAGTGTTTTCTCAATTCATTAGATCTCAATATAAGTGGACATGTCTGCAACACACTTGTAATGAAAATCTTCGAAAGCATGAATTGATAACACTACAAAAATATTCAACCACTTGATTGATGGATACAAAGATTATTTCATAAGAAAGGATTACAATATTTCATTCGTATTGTATTTCAAATGTTCCTGTAATACAAAGTTAAGTAAATCTCATCATCCAATCTTCAATGGAAACAAATCCCTATAGGTAAATATGCGCAATTCCAAACCAGAGCCTATCCTAAAATATCCTATCTTATGCCAACAACTACTTCAAAATCCAAACTGAAATCAAATGAAACTAATTGACTTAAGGTCTCATATTTGGATTTTATTCGTATTTGATCAAGCTTTGTGGTAGGTTTATCATACCACAAAGTTAATGTTTCAAGAATAAAACATTCTTATGATATTGCTAAAAAAAAAACATCTTGTCTCTATACCAATTAACCTATGGGTGATTTTATTGAATACCTTTGAATTCCAATCAAATGAAACCAAATGATGAATTGGAATAACACTACAGGACTACAACTTAACAATGGATTGTAAGACTTCTTAGATTCTCTTGGGAATTGAATTACGATATTTCATTAGTGAAAATGTTCTCATGATTATGCTTATGTAGAAAATTAGATCTCAACCTTCAATGGTCCAATCCTATAGTGAATAAAACAAAAGACTATCAAACTTACAATGAAATACTTCTATTTATACTTAGCAATGGAATTCAAATTTAAAACATAACATGCTAAGTCTTAATGAAATCGAAATAGATACAAACTGAAATAAATCTCATGCATATAGAAAATATTAATTACTTCAACACACACATACATTGAACGGAAACACACAACAAAATGAAAGGTAATCTATCTAATGAATAGAGAAACACATTACCCAATTAAGGGGCCCTCCCAATAGGCTAAGTGTTATAGAACATAACCATGATACTAAAGAATTATGCTAAGGTGACAAAACATAAAAAATTCCATATTATTGAGATCAAATTTAGAAATATACAGATATATGGGCATAGGCTGCAATCTCTCTCTCTCTCTCTCTCTCTCTCTCTCTCTCTCTCTCTCNTATATATATATATATATATATATATATATACCCCTTTGATACATATGTATATCACACAGAATAACAATCATTACAATTTTGGGTTGATCACGATTGAAAGGATGAAGTGTGATCTGATTAAAAATCATTTCCATAATACAAAGCATCTAGAAATAACTCATTTTGATCTCCTTGCTGACTGAGCATTGGTTGACACTTGAAAAAAACCAATCGCACATCAAATTTGAGAAATTCAATTGTAGAAAAATGACCATATCTCCAAAATATTTCACTCTTTGAGGAAACAACTCAAATTCCACTTGAATGGGCATGTTCTGCACAAAACCCATGTCCCAGATTTTTGAGATTCATCTTCATCTATCCATAAATCACATTTAAATATCGCTACCTAGAAATTGTTGCTAATTTTAATTAGGGCTTTGACCACAAGCTAGAGGCTGAAATCTCTCTCTCTCTCTCTCTCTCTCTCTATATATATATATATATATATATATATATATATATATATATATACACACACACACACACACACACACACACACACACACACACACACATATATGTATATATATGTATATATGTATATATACATATATGTGTGTGTGTGTGTGTGTGTGTGTGTGTGTGTCCCTTTGATACACCACTGTGTATTTATACATAAAGTGATAGGGTGGAACACAACCAATTGCGCAATTTCAAAACTGTCAAACTATTTATAGCACACAGAATAACAATCATTACAATTTTGGGTTGATCACGATTGAAAGGATGAAGTGTGATCTGATTAAAAATAATTTCCATAATATAAAGCATCTAGAAATAACTTGTTTCGATCTCCTTGCTAACTGAGAATTGGTTGACACTTGGAAAAAAATGATCGCACATCAAATTTGAGAAATTCAATTGTAGAAAAACGACCATATGTCCAAAATATTTCACTCTCTGAGGAAATAACTCAGATTCCAATTGAATGGGCATGTTCTGCACAAAACCCATGTCCCATATTTTTGACATTCATCTTCATCTATCCAGAAATCACATTTAAATATCGCTACCTAGAAATTGTTGCTAATTTTAATTAGGGCTTTGACCACAAGCTAGAGGCTTACACGTGTGACCTAGGTGTGAAATGAACACCACAATACCATGTCGAGGTACTAGTGACAAAACTCTTATTCCGAAATTTCACCTAGAATTGCATAGATATGTCGAACATGGAAGTGGGTTATCGAATTCATATATGTATTATATGATCTCAACTTAGACAAAACCCTCATTAGCTATAATAAACTCTCAATCCTCCTAATATACCAAAAACAATGGAAAAGTTAGTAATTAATCAATGTGATTACCTTGTAATCTTTGGATGACATTTCATTGAAAAACATGAGATAATCACGGTGGAGTGAAGACAAGGTAAGAAGAAGGATTTAATGGTAAAAATGGAGGTATATGTTGGGTCCTCCATTTTTGGAAATACCGATATTTTGGAAAAATCACAGCATGTCAGCAGAATATTCAAAACAAAGGAAATCAATTAGAAGAATGGAACACTAACTAAAAGTGTAACAACATTGACAATAGCCAAAAGCGTGAGCTGCACGAGTAGTGAAAAGGGCCAAGAGCATCGAGCACATGCAAGGAAAAGTAGAAGGATAAAAAATCCAAGAAGCATCCAACGAAAACGTATAAATATGGAGCCATGTAATGGGAAAGGGTTGGTCTTAAGTGTTGTTGGTCACAATCATTGTTAATTATGGTTATTATTCTCCATAGTATTTTCAAGTAGAGATCTTGGTCCTGTAGCTACTGTAATGGTATCTGATGATAGCCCTGATGCATGATCTTGGTCCTGTAGCTACTGTAATGGTCTCTGATGATATCCCTGATGCATTTTCTCATGTTTATTTTGATAGCCCCTGATAGCCCTAATCATTACAATCTCTTGGCCTTTTTCACTGCTCGTGCAGCTAGAGATTTTGGATATTTTCACTGTTGTTACACTTTTAGTTAGTGCTCCATAACTTCTTTATATCAACAACAACTTCACAAGAGATTGTAATGGAGACCTATGATATATGTTGATTTTGGAATGATTAGAGTTGTTGATATAAAGAAGTATTTGGGACCTAAAATTTCTTTTTATTGCATCTGATATGATGTGCTTGGATATAGAGTTATGTCATACGATTTCTTCTTTATTGAATGATTAAGTATTCAATTGTTGTTTATGGATGTCTTTGGTATTATTTTCATGTCTCTAATTAATGTTAACATAAATCCAATGTTGTGTTCTCTCTAACTCACTTCATCTTCCAAGTCTTGGTTGCGCCTCTGGTGAGACTTCATTCCCTTGAGAAAGGATGAATACGCCAACATATCTAGACTACAATGATTCCTTTTGTTGGCAACATTAGAGAACCCAGTCTCAATATTGCGCCAAAAAATGGTTTTGTTTCCAGGATTTGAGATTTAAAGTGATTATTTAGAGGATTCCTCATTGTATTTACAAGTCTGATGTTGAGAATTGGTGGGAAAAGACATGTGATGTGTTTATACAGTAGGAAGTGGATTTACGGCCCATGAGCCTTAGGGTTGTGAGAAGTCTTTTCTTCTATTTAGAACCTACAAGTGACCATTACGAGATCTTTTGGATCATGTTCCCTAAAGAGTTATTTCAGTGGTTAGAATGACTGCAAGAAGGGATATAATATAAAGATCGAGTAAAAGGGCATTAACTAAACCACTGAGGGTTTAACACCCCTTCACTGGTTAGATCATCAAATCTCTCACGCTGTGGATTTTTGGGTACATACTATTCTAGAGGGTTACGTTCTCCAATTTTATGGAGAGAACCACCCATATTTTTCCAAGGATGAAGCAATATTTAAATAAGTTGTTAGAGGAAGGTTGTTGCATGAAATACCCTTGTGGATCAAGATTTTATTAGTATACGAATGATTTTTGCATGTTCCTTCATCTAACATGGTAGCGTAAACCCCTATGCTTGCGAGGGGGTGATTTATGAGAGGGTTCATGAGTTAGGTCAAGGAATATTTTATGGGAGATATGGGGGGTCTTCAAAATAAAAGTGAAAGGGATGAACGATCTCAGAAGAGGGATGCTATTATTGAGAAGAGGTGGTAGAAAAATATGAGAAAAGTGATGAAGACGTCTGATCATTCATGGAAGGAGATCAAATTTGATAGTATTCACCAGAAAGAGTTAGAAGAGTTGTGAGAGTTGAAGAGATGAGGAAGGATGGAAAACCCCTAGTTGAAGGAGAAATTTGGTGAAACAGGAAAATGTTTTGGAGGAATCAGACAATATGAAGGAGTTTCAGAATATACAGATGAAAGAGTAAGGATAGACACCACCGCTGAAAGAGAATATTCAACCAAAACCATTGAAGAAGTTGTGGGAGAATTAGAACCTGCAACACCAGAAGATGTCAGATTGCATCAAGACACGACCATAGCACTAAAAATGAATGCTACCCCCTAGATTAAATAATTTTTCTTCAAAGTTAAAGGAACCAAACCAGAACCACCCATTCCCCCAACGCCATCTATAAACCTGGTAATTTCTACAACAAATATTTATGTCAATTATGTTATTTATAATCCTTCAATTCTAGTAGGTTCAAGTAGTAGTAGTGGAAGTGTAGAAATATTTTTAGTTTTTTCACAATCAGGACTATCAGGGTTCGTTTCGGTGGGATTTTTAGGTCCCTCGATGGAGAATAAAAATGCAGGATATTTCACCCGATAGCCTAAATTTTGGAGTAAAGGTGAGGAGGACGTTGAAAAACATTGGCTTCTATGTGAAGCCATCTAGAGGTCTCACAAAAATTTAGATGAAAATGACTTAGTTGAGTTCCATACTATCCTGAGAGGTTGAGGTCTTAAGTGGTACATGAAGGCAATCAAGCCAAGGGCTCAAGGGAAATATTTGATGCTCGCCCAGGTGAAGAGAATATTTATAGTGGAATTTCGGTTACCTGAGTTGGAACAACAATATCTCTTTGAGCTACAGGAGATAAAGCAGAGGGATGATGAGTCTGCTTGGGAGTACAACCAAAGGTTTAAATATATGATAGGGAAATTAGAAAAATCTATCTATGAGGATCATCAGAGATAATGGTTTATTTAGGGGTTATTACCTTTGAAACATATTCCTCTAAATCAATAAAGGATAACCACTTTGGGAGAATCAGTGGATTAGGATATGAATATTGAGGTTATGACAGGTTATCTAGGGAACTTTAGAAGCATGAAGCCTTCATAGGATTCTAATATTGCACAATTGCAATCCCAAATCTCTACGTTGACATAGAAAATTCAAGAATTAACCCTCCCAAAGGTAGGTCTACCACATGTCTGGTGTACGGGTTGTTACGCGTAAGGTCATGTGGCTAATGAGTGTCCGAGACTAAGGTGTGTAGGGACTTCTAGTATATATCTTCCACCAGTTGTGTAGTAGGAGCAGTTGCACAGGTTGTTGCAACAACATCGTTCCATGGGCCTGTTCAATACCGCACATTCTTGAATAGTCAAGGAGGTGAGAATATTGAGTATTGTGAGATATGCAGAATTCATGGGAATTCCCCAAGGCATTGTCTAATTTTATAGAAGTACACATCTTCACCGATTACCATGTATTGTGAATATTTGGGTTCATCATCACACAATATTAATCAATGTAAATATCTAGATGCACTTGTAGAAAGACTGGATCGATCTGCATTCCAGGTCAATGAAGGACCACAAGGACCTGGAATAGGTTGCGAAGGTGGTGGAGGATACTGGGGAGGACGAATTGGAGAGAGAAGACTAATTCCCTGCTACAATTTTGATGAATATGGACACTTGGCAAGAGACTGCCCACTTTCGCGAAGACCTTGGTGTGCACATTGCAGGAATAACACCCATGCTACAGAAGACTGTTCGAACCTTATTTCCAAGTGGGAAGATTGTCCCAGGAATATTGGTGCCAACTTAATAAATTCTAAACCCCAATCTATAGATGACAAAGAGGGGCCTAATATTAATATCATCATTAGAGGAGATGAAAAAAATGATGTAGATGTAGAAATTCCCCATCAACTAAAAATCTAGAAGGCCATTCCTAAAAATACCAAGTATGATCCTATGTGGAAAAATGACTTCTTTAAAATTGCATTTGATATGTTTAATCAAATGCAGGGTTCTTCAATGCTTGAAGTTGCAAAATTAATCTTTAATCCAAAGGCTTCCAGAGAATCATTTTCTTAGGTAGATCCCCCATGAAAAGCTCAAAATGTTGTTGATTTATGGTTGCAACTCTTTTCTGATATATTGGACAATGAAAAAAATACTAGAAAGTTGTGGAATACAATAAATTTATCATTAGGAGTTATAGGAAATACAAAGGATTTTTTTTCCAACCTTCTAGAAAAGAGCACAAGTAGAATCCAACGAAGTAAAAGGAGATATGACCACGATTTCAAGTTGAAAGATCACATTGATTACTATGATATCAGACACGTTATGTTAGATTTGGTCTCTAATGTCAACATATTTACAAAAAAAACATGAGATGAAATGGCTAACCCCAAGCTCGCATATTTCCCTATTCAGTTGCAGATGGTGAATTAGTAATCCATCTATCCTGTGGGGAGGCTGAAAAACGCTGAAGTAGACTTAGTTGGCGTCAAAACAATAATTGATTTCGAGGTGATTGAGATAATGGGGGAGAAATATCCTTATCTATCACTGTTGGGAATTGATTGGGCCTACAAAAACTATGTTTTCATTGATCTTAAGAAGGAAACTATGACCTTCAAATCTGACAACACGAATGTTACTTAACCATTATATCCTTATCAAGGTCCAAGTACATTGAAACAATCGATGATAATGTGGAAGGAGATGTCATAGATCAATTGTATGAGATTATTGTAGGAAAATGAGTTGATTACATTAATCCCACTGCAAATGGATGGGTAATTTGGCAAAGCATTTAGTGGGTGGTTGAAGACTCCGAAGCTACTTTTGACAATTGGCAACAAGGAAGGTATGAAAATTTCTCCAAGAATTGTGCAACTATCAGAGTAGTAAGTTGGATTGGAATGGAAATCAAGGAGTATCCTAGATATGATGGTACCTCAGATTTGAACATCTTTCTCATCAACATGGAGGATAAGGTTTCAACTGAGATGAGACTCTCAACACTTGAACTAGCCATGAAGTCTTTTCTAGCCAGATGGTGGGATACTCACAAAGGAAATATCTCTTCTTGGGATGATGTCAAGCTCTCTATAGAACATCATTTTCTTCAAATAATGAAAGTACAATAGTTGGGAAAGGATCAGAAGAAGGAGAGTAAAATGTTGTACTTGGAGATATATGATGGTTAGTTTAATCTGGTTGCACACATTGAGCATTGTCTAACTGTATGGAAAGTTGCACAAATTCCTTCTTATTTCTAGACACATTAGTTATTCCAGTCTCTGGGAACAATACCCAACGATTGGTATGTGCACGAAGAGACAAGAATACAAACAACATGTTGGAAGACTCTTCATAATCAATTCTTCCATGACTTTTTCATATTCTGGTAAGACTCCTAAAATGGCAGTTGTGCTCTAGAAAATCAATAATATGTTATTTAGTACTAAATTTAAGCCTAAATATCCACTTATAGTCTACCTTGAGCATGAAAATTTTCTTGAGTATAGCTTGTATCCATCCCTTATAAGAATACCCATGTCTTGTGGTAAAGTTGATAAGGACCAGGGAGATCTTGAGGAATTGGAGGAGCTCATACATTCAACCTTTAAAGAATCCATAGGATCAAGAGAAGTCAAGGATGCTATCTTAGGTGACATCAACAGATCATACACTCAACCTATGAAGTTGCAGAAAGTGAATATCAGGATTGAGGAGAATTATAATATGGAATCCATAGGAGATTATTGGGATGACAAAACAATGATAGAGATCCAGGCTCTATTGCGGGAGTACGAGGATATATTTCCTAACATATTTTCAGAGTTGAAGGGGATTAAGGGAGATTTAGGAGAAATGAGGATCAAATTAAAACTTGATGCTAAGCATGTCAAACACAGACCATACCATTTGAATCCACAATTTAATGAGAAGTTTAATAAAGATATTGATAGAATGTTAGAAGTTGGGTTGATTTTCCCTATAGATAAGGCTGAGAGGATTCATACCATTGTGATATAGAGTAAGAAGGGCACCGATGATATCATATTTTTCATTGACTATAGAATATTGAAATCAACTTGGGTACATGGTCATTTTCCAACCCCCTTTAGTGAGGAAGTATTGGATCAGGTGGATGGGAAGGAAGCATACTCCTTTACAGATGGATTCTCAGGTTATCATTAGGTTAGAATTACAGAAAAGGATAAGAGAAAGAATACTTTCACTCTAGAATGGGGTTCATTTGATTATAATGTCATGCCCTTTGGCCTGAAGACTGCTCCAAATGGTTTCTCCCACATTGTAATTGCTTCCTTTTGAGACTTTATTCATAAGTTCCTTGAAGTATATATGGATGATTGGACTGTGTACAACCTAAAAAAGGAGAACATAGTTTTACTACAATTTATGTTTGATGATTGTAGATAGCTACATATTTATTTAAACCTTAGGAAGCATATCTTTTGTGTATCTTTTGGAAATTTGATGGGACATATAGTATGCAGGGAAGGAGTGTTGGTTGATCCTACCAAGGTTATTGTGATACTGAATATGACTCCTCCTACAACTACCAAATATTTGCAGTCAACATTGGATAACATTGGATATTATCACATATTTATTAGGAATTATGACAACATAACTGCCCCATTAGAGAAGTTGTTGAGTAAATATGAATCCTTCAGTTGGAAGCCAGAGTGTGATAAATATTTTGATACCCTCAAAGAGAAATTGAGTATTGTCCCTATTTTAATATATCTGAATTGGAATATGGAATTTCATGTTCACATTGATGCTTCCAACATTTCTTTGGGTTCCATCCTTGCACAACTTGGTGAAGGAAATTTGGATCATCCCATATAATTTTCTAGAAAGAATCTTTCTCGGGACGAACACAATTACACTACCACTAAAAGGGAAGGTATGGCAATGGTTTATAATTTGAAAAAATTTAGAAATTATTTGATACACAATCATTTTAAATTCTTTACTGATCATTCAACTCTAAAATATCTAGTCAATAATCCTATGTTAGAAGGAAGAATTTGTAGATGGTTGTTGTTGTTTTAGGAGTTTTCATTTGAAGGCATTGTCAAGACAGACAAATTAAACATTGTCCCTAATAATCTATCTTTATTGGAGCGAGGCAAGAGTGACAGAGTTGTAGATGATTATCTCCTAGATGTAGATATTTTTAAGATTGAGGTTATTCTTGATTACCTCTATGACATTGCATTATTTCTCACTACCGTTACTATGCTTGATGGATATTCCTCTACTCAGAAGAGGCACTTGGTGGTATGCTCTTCAGATTATTAATTAATCAAAAGCTAGTTGTATAATATGGGCCTAGATAACATCCTTAGACAGTGTGTTCTTGACCATGAGAGACCATATATTTTGTGGGAATGTCACAGTGGATTTGTGTGAGGTAATGTTGGAGGGAAGGAGACCACATATATGATATTACATGCATGATTATGGTGGTTGAATTTATTCAAAGATGCCAACAATTATGCCAGGTCTTGTGATGTTTTTCATAGGGTTGGTAAGTTGTTGTGCATAGATGGTTTTCCCTTAAATCCTATTTGATATCTTCAAGAATTTGAGAAATGGGCAGTTGAATTCATATGACCGATCAATCCACCATCCAAGCACTCAAAGGAAAGTTATATCTTCGCTACCATTGACTATCTCACCCATTTGGGTGAAGCGGATCTGCTCTGAGATTACTCTATAGATATCACAAGTAAGTTTACTTTTGATATCATCATCACTTCGTTTGGATGCCCTCATATTTTGAATAGTGATTTGGGTGCACATTTCATCAACGATATTGTTTCCACTCTCACTCGTGAGTTCGTAATTCAAATTCACAAAAGAAAATTGTATCATCCACAAGCAAATGGTATAGTCAAATTCTTCAACAAGATTCTAGAGAGAGGGTTAACCAAGGTATGTTGTGCAAATAAGGATGATTAGGATGAAAGGGTTCCATACATGTTATGGTCTTATAGTGTTAATATTATGGTATCAATGGGATGTATTTACCCCCACGTGTGAACCTGACGAGAATAGAAGACTCCAGGAAGCAAGAGAAACCCTAATGAATTGGCTAATAACCCTAGAAGCCTTGTTGGCTCAAGAAGATAATTTATATTAGGCTATTAGCCTCCAAGAGAAGAAGTCARCCAGAAATAATAATAATATACTGAACAGAAACTATCTAGAAGGAGAAGTCGGCCCCAACAAATCTGGCAGAACCAGTATAAATACAGGGCGCCAGTTCTCATTTGTCACATCTCAGGACTGCAGTTTTCCTAGTTGGTGCACAATGCAGTTGCAGTTGGTGTGCAGGTTTGGAGGAGGGTTGCAGGTGCAGGTGCAGCAGCAACAAGTTTCAGTATTTGGTTTGGATATCTCTTGGCTAGGGTTTGGACTATCTGATCATCTTTTTGTGATGCGCTATCCTTGGGGATTGATACGCTACTCTTTGTTTGGCTATCTAGCCTAGGGTTTGCTTCTGGAGGAATTCTCAGTCAAGGTTAAGGTGCTCGGAGGGAGGCTTCGGCCTGTGGTTGGGTGACAAGGGTATCGTCAATGGTAAAACGAGCACACCATCCTCTATATTCTAATAGGTTATGGGCCCACACCCCTTCAGTCAGCCTAAAATGCTGGAAGGAAACATAACCGCTAGATATTGAGCTCGTTGAGGAACTACCACTAGGGTTACTAGCAGGAGCAGCTTCCAAAAGCACTGCAGCTAGGGTTACCAACAGTAGCAGTTGCAGAAACCCTAAACCTCTTGTTGAGGCACCTTAAAGTGACGAGATTGACCTAATCTCTAGATATATCAGTGCGCCCTAGCCCAGCGCATCTCTTGGTACACTCAGAAGGCCAAGACGTGAAGTTTGAATTTATGGTCAAATCTAGGGTTTGACCAAGTCAAGCAAGCCATGATGAACTCTATGAAATCTGAGAACAAGCTAGATGGAGCCTCTAACTTCAGAGCATGGAAGACAAGGATTGACCTCATCCTTGCTAAGAATAAGGTGCTGGATATTGTGAAAGGAAAGATTGTGAAGCCAGAGTTTAAAGAAGGAGAAGAGAAGGAACCGCAGAACGTTGTAGCTATGGATAAGTTCAAAGACGTTGACATCAATGCCATGAGTATCATAGTGGATTCCATAAAATACCACTTGATACCCTACATCTCCCATCTTGACTCATCGAAGAAGATGTACGATGCCCTAACAAATCTCTTCTTAGTTAGAAACATTGGACAAGTTTAGAGTCTGAAGAATGAGCTCTGTGACATGAAGATGAATGATGACGATAGAATAACATCATACTTTGTAAGGATCTCCCAGCTAAGAGATCAACTACAAGCTATTGAAGAGATCACTTAAGAAAAGGAATTGCTGAACATAGTACTCAATGGTCTTCCTAAGACATGGGATGCATTTTCCACAATCATGAATACAAGGAAGGAGTACTCGACATTTGAAGAACCTTGGACTTGTTGTGCTCAATAAGAATCAAGTATCAATGCAAAAGAGAAACCCCAAAATAAGTACGATGATCAAGACTTCACAATAAGATTCAAGAACTTCAGGAATAAAAGGAAGTTTGGTTCAAGGAGGAAGCCAAATCAAGAGAAATACATTTCAGAAATACAGTGCTTCAACTGTCAAAAGTACGGTCACTACAAGAATCATTGTCCCGATCTAAAGAAAAGGAAGAAGAAACATGAAGCATCGATTGCCGAAGAAAAGGAACCGACAAAGAAGACTAAGCAGGATGGAAGAGATTTCTTCTACTAAAAGGTAACAACACTCTTCTTACTTTCTTGTACATATCTTTCTTGCATCGTCTTTGTACATATCTTGTATATCTATCTCTTGGAAGATGTTGTGTTCCAAGAAGAACTATACCTATGGAAGAACAATAAGATAAGAATGAATATCACTAGATATTACACATGAAAGAATGAAATAATCATGAAAGCTATTACAAGATAAGCCGAATCAATCCTGAAGAGACTTAGAAGTCAGGCATCAAGAGAAATTGGGGAAAGACTTATGATGACAACTAAGATGGAAGCATGGACTCTGTTAAGACAAGAAAGCCAATTATATATTGCAAAATACAATAAGGTTGCAGATGGAAGCGTGGACTCTATTATATATTGTAGAAGACAACAAGGACGAAGATAGAAGCATGGACTCAGTCAGACGAAGGGAGTAGATCATATACACTCTTACATGAAGCAAGGATTAGGAGGGAGCTAATCTTATGATCGATTGAAGATGATGAAAAATATATATATATCCATGGTAGCATCCATGAAAAGACAGTACGTGTTCATCTCAACCGCAGAAGAAGACCTTTTCAAAGAGAAGCCTTAAAATATTCCTGGTTGTCCATCTAGATCCGTGAATCGATGATGAAGGTAAGAAGTGGAATATCTAAGGCATGGAATCTATAAGAAACTCCATGGACCCAAAAGTAAAAGAAAAACATGAAGAGGAACATAAGGATTCAAATAAAGAAAGAAGAACCAGAACAACCAGTCATTCTATCAAGAATCACAAGATTACTAGCCTGATATGAACTCACTAAAAGCAATCAAGAAGAAGAACTAAAAGTTGTGATGAAGAACAGTGTGCAGAAGACTTATGAATGAAAGCATTGCGAGATCCAGAACCAGAGGTTCTCTCCGATGGAGGGAGGAGACTATGATGATTGATTGTTCCAGTACACCAGACTTATCTCTATATAAATCATTATATTATCCGCAACATCCATGAGTCAAAATTCTACATCAGATGAATGCAAAGAATGTTCTCCAGAAGAAATTGAGTAAAGAGCGCATGCAGAGCAATCTCAAGACTTTGAGGCATATCAGAAAGATACTCCTGTATGCAGATAAGAAGAAGACAACTTGGTGGAGAATCTCTAGTGCACATCAGAAGCATGGTAAAGATTTTCTATAACATCAAGATGACTACTCAGAAGATTAGATCTCGTGATGACAGAAGAAGTGCCACACAGATATGTTCCAGTTCTCCAACTATGATATACTCTATTGTTCACATCTACAAGAAGCCTTCACAGTGTTCCATACTACAGTACAATCATTACATTATCCATGATGAAGTCCAGAAAGGAGAAAGTGATTCTCCAATACATATCTCCACAGATGAGAAGATAAGCATACATTTTGGTAAAGCCCATATTCAAGATGAAAGAACTTGCATACTCAAGCTAGAGCTCGTGGAAATAACTCTATTAACCGAAAGGAAAGACTCTCCAAGCTAGAAGAAGGTACACAAACATTTATTTTTGTGATTGAAATAACTCTCCAGTTAGGAGGGAGCATTTATATTTGTAAAAGTCTAGATTAGACAGATGCTTTCCTATTCGGAAAGTGGATTGAGATTTCTGACGGACAGTGGCTTCCCATTGTAGTTAACATGGGAGGCAGACTGATTGATGATGTATCATAGACAGTGACTTCTCATTATGGGGAGTGGTCTAGGACAGTCATTCTTCTTGGCAGTCACTCTGAGTAGTGGTCAAGTAGAATGGTCTGCCTCGCTGGGAAGTCATTCTTTCGAAGTTCACAGTTGTGAGTAGTTTCAAAGAGTCTTCCATTTGGAGGTTGATGCAGGATAGACATTCCTCGAGGGAAGACTCATTCTTTCCAGGTTACACTTGTTTAGTGTCAGAGGAATGGCCCAGGGTGGGGAATGGTCCAGATAGTTACTCCTCGAGGGAAGACTCATTTGCTCCAGGTTACACCTTGTTTGGTGTCAGAGGAATGGCCTAGGGTGGGGAGTAGTCTAGGCTCAACAATTAGGGACAGTTATTCCTCATGGGAAGACTCATTCTCTCCAGGTTACACTTTATTTAGTGTCGGAAGAATGGCCCAGGGTGGGGAATAGTCCAGGATAGTCATTCCTTAGGGCAGACTCAACCCCTCCAGGTTACACTTTGTTTAGTGTCGGAGGAATGGCCCAGGGTAAGGAATGGTCCAATAATTTCTCAAGGGAAGAATCATTCTCTCCAGGTTACACTTTGTTTAGTGTCGTAAGAATGGCCCAGGGTGGGAAATGGTCTAGGTTCAGAAATCAGAAACAATCCTTCTTCCTTGGTTGAGAAGAATGGGACATATAGCCTATTATTGATATTCTATGTTGAGGGAATACATTCTTTCAGACCTCACAGATGTGAGTGAAATATTGGCCCAGATGATTATTATTGATGTTATATATTGAGGGAATACATTCTTTCAGACCTCACAGATGTGAGTGAAAGATTGGACCAGATGATTATTGTTGATATTCTATACTGAGGGCAGACACTCTTTCAGATATCACAGACGTGAGTGAAAGATTGGCCCAGTTGATTCAGTTTTTATGATAACATTGTTTCTATGCAGATGAAGACTACTGTGGTGGCATACATTCTTTCAGATCTCACAGACGTGAGTGAAAGATTGGCCCAGATGATACAGTTTTTATCATAACATTGTTTCTATGCAGGATGCTCTCAGATGTTTGTTATGAATACTATATGACAGTAGATGAGGACTACTATGGTGAATGTGTTTCACTGCTCGCAACTATACATTGTTGATCAAGCACTTGTGTGTTACTTGATGTGGTAGTTAACCATTGGATTGTAGTTATGTACTACTATGAATAGACACAAGTGTGTTCTATCCTTTTTCTAATTGCCTTGAAGACTATCAACAGTTTATTGGAGATAATGATCATTCAGATGAATGATGAACAAAGATTTTCCAGACGAAAAACAGTTCAGAGATTTTACTCCTCTTGTATCACTCCATGGTGAGAGTGACTTATCCAGCATCATATTTAAACTACTCAGATGAAGTATGGTTTCGAGAGATGATGCAGCTGATGATGATGGCGATGCTCATGATCTAGTCATGGAATAGTCTAGATGACTTTATTGATGCTACTGGGTAAATGGTATTTTTTGTGCTCAAGTCCATTACTTGTAAATACCTCTCTAGCTAGGAGGGAGTGTTAATATTATGGTAGCTGCAGGAGGTATTTAACCCCACATGTGAACCTGACGAGAATAGAAGACTCTAGGAAGCAAGAGAAACCCTAATGAATTGGCTAATAACCCTAGAAGCCTTGTCGGCTCAAGAAGATAATTTATATTAGGCTATTAGCCTCCAAGAGAAGAATTCAGCTAGAAATAATAATAATATACTGAACAGACACTATCCAGAAGGAGAAGTCGGCCCCAACAAATTTGGCAGAACTAGTATAAATACAGGGCGCCAATTCTCATTTGTCACATCTCAGGACTGCAGTTTTCCCAGTTGGTGTGCACTACAGTTGCAGTTGGTGCGCAGGTTTGGAGGAGGGTTGCAGCTGCAGCTGCAGCAACAACAAGTTTGAGTATTTGGTTTGGATATCTCTTGGCTAGGGTTTGGACTATCTGATCAGATTTTTGTGATGTGCTATCTTTGGGTATTGATGCGCTACTCTTTGTTTGGCTATCTAGCCTAGATTTTGATTCTGGAGGAATTCTCAGTCAAGGTTAAGGTGCTCGGAGGGAGGCTCCGGCCTGTGGTTGGGTGATGAGGGTATCGTCAATGGTAAAATGAGCACACCATATTCTATATTCTAACATATAGGACTACTACAAAGAAGTTTCATAAGTATACTTCATTCCAACTAGTTTATGGAAGAGAAGTAGTCATCCTGACTGAGTTTATCACTCTAATATTATATATTGCACAAGTAAATCATATGATAGATGAAGATTCAGTTGTGGAATGGTTCGAAGAGTTGTTGGCATTAGAAGAAGATGGATTTTTGGAAAAAAATCATTAGACTATGGAAAAGGATATGGATAAGGCTTAGCATGACAAGAACATTAAGATTGTGTATTTTGTGCAAGGTGATCAAGTGTTGTTGTACGAGGGTAAGTATAAAAATCATCCAGGAAAACTACAAATGGATTAAATTGGACCTTTAATTGTTGCAAAAATTTGAGACTTTGGAGCTATCAAACTAGCACAACTAGATGGTATTCTCCGTCCAGGATGGGTGAATGGTGCATGCCTGAAGCCCTACATTTCTACTCAATAAGATAAGTTTCACAACACTCTTATCATTGGGAGTGAATACAATTGGTAGGGTTTTAAATTATTTTGATGTTTCCCTTTTCCATCAATAAAATGGTGACATGTTCAATTATAATTTGTCCTTGAGTCTATTTGTCATTGTCATTTTGTCCATCCTAGATCTCACCTTTATGGTCGGGGAGTTCTGCATTAAATATTTTGGTATTTAATATTTTCCAAATTCAAAATCTATGCCACATCTCTATAATTTGTTCATTAAATGTCATTGGTACCTTTTTATTCTCCATCCTATCATTTCCAGTCTGATTCATTTAAGTCCCACCAACTGTCAGTACCTTTCCAGCTAATTGGTGGTGTGTTACTTAATTTTGTGTTCCCTTGGTTGTCCCACTATAGTGTTTTTTATTGTTCCCTTTATTACCGAAATACCTGAATAGATATTGCCATGATTAATGGCTATGTTTGTTGCTAATGGCCCATTAAACTATGCGGTTTTTGTTTTTATGATATGTCCACGTGAATCCTAGATCACCTTCCTCATTAATGTCTATAAACTTGTGCTCGTCTTCCCTCCTCAGTGATTGCCTTCTTGTTAGCATTTGAATTTTTCACTCTCGATCCCCTCAAGCATTCTGTGAGCCCACACAAGTGCACATTTCCACCAGTATTCTTTTTTTACCAATGTATTTCTACCATTATAGTTTTCACTTCCAGTTGGGGAGTCCTTCCAAAGGTCATTGTTCCAGTGGAATTCATTGATCCTCCGGTTGAATTTTTGGGTGATATTCATGGAAAAGTAAATCAAAATAAGTTGCTCGACATTGACCTCACAGTACCCTCAGATGGATATCCACACATTTATGGATTGCTCGACCCTTCTGATCGACGAATTGCAGTGGGAATGGAAACCATCCTTCCTACCCCTATGAGACACTACTTTGCTAAACTTGTGTGACCTACCTATGTTTGTAACTACTTGAGAAGTCACATGGTGCACATAATTCCTCATTATTTGAGTCCACAATGGTGCCTTATGGTTGGATAAGGCATATCCCATCCATGTGGATCACATTCAAATGATGATTGTCTTATCCATGGAGGGGTAGGATGTGATGCAAGGCTTCTACAGTTTAAGGAATCATGACCTCAAGAAGGGAGAGATTAGTCTTTATGAAAAGTATGGAACCAGGAAAGGAGTTCGTGCAGAACTCATTGAGTCAATCAATGATGAACAGGTCCACTGTGACTTCTATTTAATTGTAGGAAAGGCTATGAAGAATTACTCTTGGGGTGGATGTACTATTGATGCTATATTAGTGGTTGAGTTGTGCAAAATAGGAACACCACTCAATTGGTGTAAGTATATTCTCACAGAAATGTTGCAAGAATGCACTCATGTGCATGAGAGAGCCACCTACTTCATCTGCAATTATGTGTTGGTCACGTTTGTGATGTGTAAATGGAAGGAATCAAGAGGCTGTGCAATTTCCTCTGACCCCAACACTAGGATAACCAAGCTCTTTGACCCTTGGCACATTCTCACTGCTAGCACTCATAAAAATACCATAGTGTTTCCTTTTTGCAATGGCACTACAACCTCATCACAACTACAAAGAGGCCAAAGATCAAAAAATGTTATTAAATTGACACACTCACAACATATGGTTTGGAATGAACCGAGATAGTACCTTTGTGTAACCTTGAGGTGCTCCTCCGAATCTGTTTCACATGACCCCCCTTCCATTTTATCTATACGAGGCCATCTTGGATAAGGAAGTCACTACGTGGTCCGGTGTCACTAGAGAAAATAAGAAATTGGATGGCTCGTACTCCATGCCTACCATCTCGAAACGACTAACTTCTGTGTAGGCCCTAGCATGGAGAGAGAAGATTCCTTCATGTTCCAAGGAAGAAGTGGATGAAGGAGAAGACAATACCTTACCCAGGAATATTCCACTCTTGTTCCCATCAATATTTGATGATGCCACAATCTCGAGGAAGCACTTATGTGAAACCATTGTTGTTACTTTTCCTGTTAAGAAACCACACAGTGACTCTCTGTCCACCTCCACCATATACACCATCATTACCGTGGCCATTCCTATCTCTTCCATCCCCATAAAAACTCACACTTCCACCCCCATCCCATCCTCTATTCCCATTATCACCATTTTGTATGATCCCCTAGTCACAACCCACACTATGCCCATCCAAGAATATTTCATGCATTCACCGCCTAGTTCAGTTGTGACAACTCCATCCATAACTCCAGAATCCCCTACCCAATCCCATTTTTACACTACTAGTTCAGAGTCTACCAACCCCTTTACCACGACCATAGGCACGACCATCCCCATTCTTCCACATTTCCTCAAATTCCACACATTCATATAAAACTTGACACCCAGACTGAAACTCTACTCTCTTTAGGGGATGAGAAATCTGTCGAAGTTCCATAAACATTGAGTTGATATCCTACAAATGACTTTGTGGACACCCAGGATGACACTCACTATGATTGTAGTGAAATCTCAGTGAAAGAATAGATTGCACCTATGCTACGGGATCTAAACAAATGTCTCACAATACTGGAATTGTTCTTAGAGCACACAAATATGATTGGAAAACTTCCTCAATAGGTCTAGGATAGGATTGCACACAATATTCACACTAATTCTCCTAGTCCTAATGGAACTATAACTCCTAGTATGTCTAAATTATTTGTCGCTAGTGGCCAATCACTTGATTCAAGGTTTCCTCTTGATATATCTCTTATCAGTGGAGAGCTAGTAGCATGGTATACACCATGTATTTTTCATCTTATTCGAGCCTCCAGTGATCACCTTGAGCAACAGATCCTTTCACTTGAGCAAATGAATGAAGATCTCACCCAACAACACAACAACTACACCAAGACATGGTCGTAGTATCATCAACCATAGACAATAGGTATGGATTACAAACTTAGGCTGAGTCTATTGTGTAAGTCGTTTCAGACAAGTTTCTCTAGGTCTATCCCACACTCCGATAGGATGATCCGAAGCTTTCTGAGGATATTACCCCAGTTGCACCAGTGCACCAGGTTGGTATTATGGTTGAGGCATGGTCGTACCTCACAAGGAAAATAGATATTTTCCAATAACATATCGAATCCATTCGTCTTAAGGAACAAGAGAATCCTAAGTCCATACTCGAAAACATCACTCGGGTCATTGTTGAGGGAGAAATGGTTCGCTCTTCCCTTCATTGTCGATATAGTGAGTGTAGTCAATTGTTTGAGATGGTTAATGATTGGGTTAATGTTTTGGAAAAGAAGAATAATCCCATAAAATATCTTTGAATCCAAATCCAACAAATGAACAAGGAGGCTCAAGCGATCACTAACCCATTGTGCAGTAGGAAAATTTCACCGAGATTGAAGAATCCAATGCGAAACATGATGTAATGCATGAGGCCACTCGAGATGAAAATAAATAACTCAAGGATTTCATGTTTGCAGTTCAGGATACCTACGTCAAGTTGCAACAACTAGATTCAACTACAAAGAGTGAGTGGATGATCCAGATTATTTTGAGAATGAAATGGAGGATATATAACAATTAAATGTATAGATATATTGTAATAAACATAGAGATACAATAATTCCCAATTCTTATTAATGAGAGAAATGTACAAAAACTCTAAAATTAGAGAGTGAATGACTCGCTAGAATGGTGGAAACTTATATTTGAGAAGAAATGTGATGGCTACACTCATTCACAAAAATATGATGATGATTACAATGATGCTCCAAAGGAATTTTTAACATAAATAAAATCCAAAACCCTAACCCCAAAAGATGAAACACCAAACGGTTTGTGGGCCCCGATGGGGGTAGTCGATATGTTAATTTCCCGAGGGCGTAAATTTTGCATACGATATCCATTTGCGAAATTCTATACCTTGTCGGAAAGGTCTAGCCAAGGAGTACATATTTCATTCATCTTATCATGTTACTTCCATTACATGCTAAGTGTCGTTGAGCCCAAAAAACATTATTTAGGGCCTCAAAACGACCCTGAAATTTTACGACCCGAAAAACCATAGAAAAATTGTCAAGGTGGAAACCCCTATTTTTGTTGAAATAATGTAAATGCAAAGAGTATTCTTATTATTATTGATATTTTATTCATAGGATCAATCCCCATTGTGGATTGATCATGTCATATATTGTAATAGGACCAAATCCCCTTTGGGGATTGGTCAACAGA